>CM066920.1:17889252-17944192 GCA_033964015.1 Scolanthus callimorphus
ACCTAAATCACTGCTATTTACTTAGTAAATACATAATGTGATGACTTAAGTAAGGTTTTATAGACCTAAACTTCAGCAAATCAGGAACCAATAGAATGAAATATTATGACTTACATTTTACGTAAATCAATAATATCACATAGATAAATATTAAATAGCTTTAAATAATCAGCCAAATTGATATCACATGGGAATGAAAGACATAATTCACCGTTCTTTTTTCAAGGCTGTTTCTAGCCTCATGATAGGAAATCTTTGTTTCCATATGCTTTAAGTCCTCTTGCTGTCAGTTCTTTCTTAAGTTCTTAAGGGTTAGCTCTTGGGGGTTTATCTTGTTGCTAGCTGTACTAGTCTTTCTTGCTTGAACACCATGAGCTTGTGGTTCATGTGTGAATTTGTAGTGGGCTTGAAGGGTGGATGCATCAGGAAACCTTTCTTGACATGTTCTGCATACCATAGTTTCAAACTTCTAGGACAGCATCTGTCATTTGTTGGTTTTTAGCACTAAGGAGAGCTTCACTGCACTGCTCACAGATTAGACAAAATCCATCAGGATCCCGTTCTCTTCCACACTCACAGTACTCAGGCTTATCAACACATGGAGGTGTGCGAGACTGAAAATGTGAAGTGTAGTTGAAGGCATCGGCTGGTGCTCTGGTAAATAAATGCTCTGACATAGTTTGCTCTCATTATCTGCCACCACTTCCCTAGCTCTCCAGTTGAACGAGAACGGTTTGTGAGATCCAGATCACGTTTTATTCCTGAATGTTTAGACTCTTTTGCTTGCAAGGAAATTATCCCATATCCCACTTTATACTTTGAGTAAACTAACGATGCATGGTAGGGTATTGCATTCCCTACAGTCCAAACAGTAACATTAACAAAAGGTTCAAAAAATAGCACAAGAAGGTTCAAGTACATCTTACAGGCTTCAGCAAGATTATTTATCTCTGTTATATTTGTGTCTACTTTGTTAAAGAGTGTACATGCATCTCTTAAATACTGACAAGCTTTCCCTAGAGCCAACCTCTGTATTTTCTGAGCACTAGTTTCCTGTGGGACCTCTAGAGCATCAATAAGTCTATAGGAGTACCTGGCTAGAGCAATAGCTTGTTCACCTATTAGTCTTATACTAAGATTGTTGCCTCTTTTGTCACTATCTGTATAATGTTCTCTAATCCTACTGGCAATGAACTCAGACCACAGCCTAGCTGTTGGTGAACGTCTACATTAGGTGCAATATTCTCTGTTACACGAGCT
This sequence comes from Scolanthus callimorphus, assembly GCA_033964015.1. Taxonomy (NCBI): domain Eukaryota; kingdom Metazoa; phylum Cnidaria; class Anthozoa; order Actiniaria; family Edwardsiidae; genus Scolanthus; species Scolanthus callimorphus. The sequence continues at coordinate 17,890,513 of CM066920.1, forward strand.
GAAAACTCTTCAGCTTTTGTTTTGGAAAGGTCATGTTGCCATACCCTTTCTCCATTACCTTCAGCATGTGGTAAATTGTGTTTGACTTTTGTTTGTTCCTTTTCTGATGTAGTTGCTGTTGCCACTGGGGCACTTAGGACTCGAAGAAAATGATCCACAACATTTCTATTTAAGGCCTCTTTGTAGATTATATTAAGGATATTTTGCCATGCATTGATTTCACAGTGCACTGGTTCTGGTCTCTGCCTGTCTGAGAACTCTCTAATTCGGGGAGGTCCAACCTGCCTTAGTCCGTTTTCTCTCATGTACTCTAACTCCCTGCTATGTTTTTGTTGCTTAGTTAGACTACTTTTCAGAGTTTTCCTAAAGTTATCTAGTTTTGCTAGATCTCTGTTTCTTTTCTCTTTTGATGGTGGTACCCAAGTATCTGTTGGCAGAGTTCCAATAGTACCCCCCATCACACACATGTTACCCTTATGAACATTAGCATATGGTGATGGGTAGGTAGCTGCTTGATTGAGTTCATTATTGGCCCAGCTCTGCCAGGACTGATCAGCACTTGGTTGGAATTCAACTGTACATTCTCTACCACAAACATTCAGGATATTTCCCTCTAGGAGAAGCATTTCATCAGAATGCTGTAGCCAAAGCTCTTCCATGACTGGATCTTTCTCATTTATACTTAGGCAGTGTAATAATATTGGTATTCCCTGCTTCGTACCCTGTCTCCAAAATTCCAGCTAGTTAGTGAGCCTATAGACATAGAAAGTTCACTTGTTTCAGGTGCCCCATCATCGGAAAACTGAAATATAAAATGATTTTCATTATCATTAAACCACATTAGCTTTCTAGTCAAATGGGGCAGGCGTAAATGCAAATCTAAAATCATAAATACTAGCCCTGTGACAGTACGTGATACACCAGAAGCTCCAGGGATTTGACATACGAAACCTATATCTAAACTTTTAATAAATCTATCTACCCTTCCATCACTAACTATTTTAGGCAATGCTATTTCTATATTGTTGTGTTTAATACATCTAGGTAGCCATGTTTCTTGTGTGGGGTCAAATGCTGAACTTTGGGTTTTACACACAAGGTTGAACTTTCGTCGAGACAGGTGGTTGTTAAATTTCATAGCGACTGCTTGCTTAAGTGCATCTTCTGACTTGTTAAAAGCATCAGCCGCTTTACCGAAAATGCCCTGTAAGAATTTTCCCCTCTTGTACCCACTAATAAATTTATCCATCAATTCTTTCGAGGCATTTGATGCCAGGAAATCCCATGCACCATACAGTGAGCCTTCATCCCCCCCATGGATAAACTGTAAAATATTAGTTGTTTCCTTTTTACGATTAAATCTAGTGGTATTGGTACGTGAAGAAATCATTTGTTGTGTTGTAGGGTTATTCTGCCTCCTGGTGCGAGCGTAGGTTTTTTGATCCAGTAATACTTTAGTTTCTCATATTGTTTGGTTATTTCATCTAGAGCCTTTTTCTTCTCCTGCATTTCTTGTTCAAGTTTTTCTTTTTCAATTCTTGAGTCTTCAATACTTTGATCTGTTTAGAGACAATGATAAAATTTTATTTTTTTTAATTTAACAGTAAACAAAATTTCTGTCATTACTTAAGAATTAAGTTAAAGTAAGATATTTTTGGAATGGAGTTTTTCTACTATTGAAAAAAAAAAGAGATGAGAGAGACCAAACAACGGCAGTAAATTGGAACTTACTTACTAAGCAGAAAGGAACAAAAATAAAACAAATAATATAAGAAATAATTACCAATTTTAAGAGTTTGTTATTAAGCTAAGTCTTAATTAAAGAAGCTTATATCTTACCTAATTCATCCTTTTTATTTTGCGTTATAGATACTTCTTCCTTGCTTTGTCTTTCTCGTTCCACCAGCTCTGCTTCTTTCTCATTTAGACGGGCAATTTTTTCGGCGACCTCAGTTTCTTTGTGATCGCACTTCTCCCTATACTCTCGCTTCAAGTCATTAACTATTTGTTTTCGAGAGTGTTCCCAAAGCGGTTTGAAGATTGTCTGCCTTTTGTATCGCATCTCCCACCGTGTCCTCTTTTTCTACTACATTTCCGTGACTTTGCACAGTACTGAGGAACATTAGAAACATCTCTAAAAGACAAAAAATCGGCATAAAATTACCTAAATGTCAGCGAAGGACATAAAGTGACTCTCAGTCTAAACCAAGATGGCGTCCTGGGTAGAGTCGACATCGGAATCGGGGGAAAAAAATGCTCGAAACTTACCCAATTTCCTCGCTCTGCCCCGACATCGAAGCCATGCTTCGTAAGCTTGAATCTGTGTTCTGAAATGCTGTTGTTTAGGGGGTGGTAGAGAAGTTCGCCCCATATTTTCCCTTGTAGGGGTAGGAAAATCCATATTTCGGGTCATATCGTGGAGAAATGACTAAACAAACCATGGTTTCTGAACTCATTTTACAGAATAGCCTTTCCTGATTCTAATAATACCATAATCCATTGATTTAATACAGTACAGAATGAGCATTTCCTCGATTTATGTACTTTTTAATGAGAAAACCGACCTAGCTTACAGTATGATGTCGATGTCTAGATGCTCTCCTGTCCTAGCCCTAGTGTGTAGTGTGCAAGCTAAAGACTTGCTCTATGCTTAACAGCAGTGGGAGGCTAGGGGGATTTATTGTTACTATGGGAGGAGAAGTACAATTCAGAGACGCGTATTGCGTGTATTCCAAAGCTAAGTCAGCTGTTTGATTGCGGGAGAGCGTCATCACGTGACCAGGGGTCATGAGCTGGAGCATTCCACTTAGTAACTCACCACCGTGCATGATTTTTGCTATGAATTCCGCTTCAGTTATAAAAGCGTGTTTATAATTTCGACATTTTTACAGCTCCAGTTACTGAAACCGATCGAGAACTGGCATATCACGTTTCAAGTCACGCATACGTGTGGGCGGTGGGCGCCGTTGTTTGTCGGTGCAATAATTTTTTTTATTCTCCGCGATGGTTGAATGATATTTAATTAAGGCATATTTCATATATTAAATTATTTCGTTCATCAAATACGGTTAAATATCTGGAAAAATATCCCCTTTATCCCGCAGTGGCAAGAAACATATTTCACACTCATTTCACATGATCACTCGCCATTTCACATCATCAGTTCACATGCTTGATTTCGAATGTTTTTGTGTTTCACACTAACTTCACATCATTTTTGACATGGTTAGATCCTACCAAAATTTTTTTTTTTTTGCGGGACACAGTACCTAAAAATATCGGAAAACATTTTATTAACCATAAATGTTTGGGGGCAGCCCCCCCCCCCCCCCCCCAATTCTGCTGCCCATGAACAAGGGACAGATTTCACATGGTATTTCACATATGATGAGCTTTTATTGCCAAGCATATTTCACACCAATTTCACATGGTTTGATGATGTGAAAAGGAGAACCCCAATTTCACATCAATTTCACATCAATTTCACACGTGTTCACATCATCGTTTCACTTGGTAATGATGTGAAATGTAATGTGAAATAGCTAATTTTTCACATCAGTATTTCACATACATTTCACATGCATTTCACATGTTTCCCTCCAGTAGTGCTAGCAGTTTGCTGCAATCCAATTAATTGCAGAATAACCATGCAGCATGAAATCATGTTGTGTTGTGAAATAACTGACAAGTAAAAGAATCAGTTCAAAAGTGATGAAATGAATAAAAGATATTGTGGAGTTGAAATAAAGTGTTTTAATATCACTTTCAAACTGACCATTGGATAATATATGCTTAGTGTCCCACTCTGAATGATGGGTGGTACCAGCTATAATGAATGTGCACACTGCATGTCGGTAGTTGTTACATTATATGGTAGATGTGTTACATCCCATAGGCATTTTTAAGAAAAAAGTGTGTGCATGTTTATAGCTGGAATCATCCATTTAAGCCGTTGGTTTCATTTTTCACCCCTCTTCCTTTTATTTTATTTTATGAAAAGCAGGGACAATACATGATGAAATGTCTGGTAGTAACCATACTCATCAGTAACAGAAATTACAAAAGAAAAGCCTTGTTCGACCATGGCCTCCTTTTGTTACTCGCTCCTTGTGGGGCTTAATTGGTCTTGAGGTATTTCACGTATTAGCAAAGCCACGTACAGTATTGTGTGGATTTCTTGTGCTGCTTGCATACAGTACAGGTATGCCACTAACAGTTCACTATAACTTCTTTTTTAGGCTGCTCTACTAGTATTTGAACAAAGAAACAATAACAGCATACCATTGGTTACAAGCACACTGTATACTTTTATAGTTGTCTGTTAAAGCTACACAGTCTTGCAAAGCCCCAGGATGGATCCCAAATTTTGTTGTCAAGGATGATCATCCTTATCGCTTAGGAGTCAAAATCATGGGTTTTGGTCTCTTTTAGGGGTAATCTTGATCTGCATAAATTTAAGGGAGATTAGTATCTTTTAGGGCTCTAACATAGAGAGATGTACTTGATGACAAGATGATCAAATTAGACAACATTAAATGCAGCATTTTATCCAAAGACAGACATTTGAGGATGGGTATCTTTTAGGGTACCGTGAATATAATATTATTATCTATGCCATGCCCTTTTGGTTACTTTTTAGGGGTGAAACTGAAAATTCTCGACGATCATCTCAAGCAAAAGTATCGGAGTACCCCCCTTTCCCCAGGAGCAAAGCCTACTCTGATTGATTGAGGGCACATGAGAACAATATATTATAAGTTTCAAATACCTGAAAACCTACATACAGTAGGTTCTAATGCACAGTACAGGAGAGCTGCAGGGCCACATCTTCCTCTGTCAGCTTAATACTTTTTTATATCAGTTCTACTTGTTTAAGTGCAGATGCAATACTATTCTCTCCTAAAAACTGCAAACAAATTATAGCCCTGAAACTATTTCAGGTAACTCATTTTGTACCCTCCTCACATTGGCAATAATACTGTCAAAGCTAAGCATAACTGAAGACAATATGAATGCAACAAAATCCAACATTACTTCCTGTAGAATGTTAGCTAATCATGTCTTGAGTGGATAATAACTGACAAGAGTTTTACAGTAACTGTCATTGGACAATCACACAAATCCCCTGTTGAGGACCTGGAATTCCAGTTGGTGGTCAAATTGGAGCTTGAGTTTCCAGGGTGGGTACCCTAAAAAATACAAAATTACATGTGGTTTAGCACAAATTCCGATGTGATGGTCCACAGGAATTCTAAGTTGATTGGTTCCAACGAAAAATTTCCAGAGTGGGAAGCTGCAGCTGGGGTCCTCAACAGGGCATTGCACATTTACGTGACTGCCTATTGACTTGCACTTGTGATCAAATGGGCCATGAGATGTATACAGTGTACAACTTTCATTGACTTGCATATTATACCTTACATCAAAGCTGGATGAAAGCTACAGCCAAAACCTTAATGAGCCTGGCAAACCTCGCCATCATTTAATTAGTGAAAAAATTGTTAGTCAGTATTATCAGGTATAATTCCAAGAAGCATATAGCTTCTCATTTAAGAGTGTTAGCATGTGGTGTCAGGAAGATAATCAAGAATCTGGAAATTCCAGACGGGTGAGGGGATTTTTTTAAAATTCCCTCAGTGGTGGGCAGGTGTGGATCCAGACCTTACTTACACCTTTACAGAAACAGGTCAAATTTTTGGTTTGTTTTTGAAATTATTATTATTTTCTTTTTTACTTAAGAAAATGCTCTTGTATTTGCAAAATTTCACGCAAAAAAGCTGAACGTAAATACGTCAGATGTTTTCATGGAATGACACATATTTGCCAAAGTGTGGAGAGACATTGGCTGATTGCATTTTTGCTGTAAACCATACAGGGGAGGTTGAGAAAGTTTTCCAAGGTGGTTGTATTGGACTCTGGAAATTCCAAAGGATGGGGTGTGTCTGGAACCTGGAAATGTCAAGGGTGAGAGGTAAAAAAGGAGACTTTCAAGGGACATTTTAACCAAAAATAGATTTTCCAGGGTATTTTGCCAGAAAAAATGGAAATTCCAAGGGAGGCGGTCCTTTATGAGGTTGGAAATTCCAAGGAAGGGGTCTTTTTAAGGGAGGTCCCCCCTGGTGCAGTTTAAAAATGCAATCAGCCATTTAGTGACTAATCTCCATAAATACTCACTCTACCATACAAGCTTGTGGGATGGCCACAGGTAATGTTTACAGAATATAACCACAATGCCTAAAATAGTTCACAGAATTAGTTGGTGTGATGTTGTCAAGAGCACCATTATAGCCATTTCTGTGTTTTCCTGTGAGTAGTTCTCATTGTGTCTAAGGCCCACTTTCATTTGGTGAAAACAGTATTCACAGGTGTTCAGATGTGGCGAATATGGTGGTTGAAACAGTAATTCGACTTCCCTGGTAGCAAGGATTTCTTTGACTGCTTGTTCAGTGCTTCTCCCATGGTGAAAGCCACAGTTATCCATTATTACCGTATCCCCCTCAACAAAAACTGGGAGACCATTTTCCCTTTCACAATCAATGGCATATTCAAAAAATGACAAGTTCCTCGCCATTGGAGGCACCAAGTATGATATTGTAGTAATCCACCCCAAAGACACTATGCAAAAGATTGACCGTGTATGTAGCATTAGACGCATATCTTTGTACCTCGATAGCTCTGGTTCCTTTGTAGCTACTTCCATACTGCCGATTCGAAGTTGTTTTTATGACAGAAGCTTCGTAGAAAAAATGAAGTGTTGATGGGTGCAGTCGTTGGATTCTTTCTAGGTACTCGTCCACTTTCCAAATGTTTTGTTCCTGTTCCAGTGGTATCTGAGAAATCTTTTTGTGTGTCATGCCTAACTTTCCGTGCAAGGCTCGATTTATTGACCTACAAGAAGGCAATACATCCCTATCGCAAATCCCTTGAAGAAGCAGCTTCTGTCGCAATTCACTAGCATAAATGGATGGCTTTTGGAGCTTCCATATTTCGATGCAATGTAAAATGTTATCCGTTATTTTGTTTGAATCACTCCCACCATTTGAAAAAGGTTCAACGGATCCATACTGTTCAAACTGATTGATTATCTTCCTCACACCACGCGCCGACACCCTTAAATCACGGGCTATATGCTTTTTGAATGTCCCTCATAATACTGTTCAACAATGTCCTCTCTAAATGAACGAGCGAGAGGTTTACCAGGCTCGTAAAGTCTACCCTGCTGGTTTCTTGGCGCCATATTGGAAACGACTCGCAAAACCAATGGCTCCCTGTGGATTTTCAAAAGTCGTCATTATGACGCAAGTTTAATAAACTTTATGTGTTAATGTCACAAAGTATTACATTTACATTATCCTGATGTTAACTAGTTGCTTTTAGAGTATTATCTACCAAGTTTTTGGAAGTCAATTAAAATTACTTAAAATTGATAAAGCATTGAGAATGACGTCATTGTGACGTCACATTTTGCTCCCACGTGACAAAAATAGGTGTGGTGATTTGTCTAAGGCTCATGGTCATTGTGTGAACGTTTGATGATCATAGCCCCAGTGGTTCCAGAGATATAGAGGAGGGGCCGAATTAGCCCCCCCCCCCCCCCCCCCCCCCTCCAGTCACAGATGGTCAAAAAAAGCCCAGTCTGAATAGGGTTAATTGCAGAATTGCGAAGTCTTGTGAAGAGCAGAATGTAAACTAGAGTCAACCAGAGAACGACTAGCCAGGCTCGAGTTCTAAAACCAACTGACTATGCTAATCAGTTGATATCTTATATACGCACTGCTGGGGGCCCAGTGAGAATAGTTCAGCCTCTTTAAGCAGTGCGCAATTGTTACTATAGTAATACCATGATCGACTCGGTTTCTTTTGTTCTCCTAGGGACATTTACTAACTAAATTCCCTCATTATAAATGCAATGGAAATTTAGTAGACAAAAGCATCTTTTGTCTTTACTAAATTTCCCACTCGTGACGTCACCAGAGGGAAATTGTCTATTACATTTCCCTCATTACTATGCAAGGGAGATTTAGTAGACAAAAGATTCCTAGGAGACGAGAGCCAAAAGCTCTCGTCTCCAACTTATCTCCAACTTGTTGAGATAATATATTTGAAGACAAAACCCTTGTCTCTAGGCGTTGTCGAACCAAGCGCTGTTGTTACACTGTGCGTATTGGACACGCCGAAGTGGAAAATAATCAAATCTCGCTAGCTCTAGTCAACGTGAGCTCCACTTACATCCATGTGGATGGCTCCTTTCGAAACGCGCATGCTCGGTGTTTAACGTTTAATTTTTTGACCTGCAATTCTTAAAACGTTTTTCTGTCCTTCTCTCATGCTCTGCAATTGGTGGTATTGTTTGGGGCTGTCTTCTCGCTCACTCCTGTTCACTTATAGAGCTGGTAATTACAGCAGAATGTCCGACCAAAATCGCCAAGTGTCCGAACAACTTTCAGTTATAATAACATAGTTTATTCAAGCCTTTTGCAGCATTTACAATAATTATAATTGACTGAATTATAGGTAGATTACATTATAATATAATAGTATGCGCCAATAAATTACATAATAAATAATTATTTCAAGTTATGTTCGGCCAATTTCCAAGCAGAGACAACCAAGAAAAAATAATAATAACGTTAGAAAATATATTTCAAGCGATGTGTTGCTTGTGTGTATACACAGAATTCTAAATTCGTAAACTCAATAAACCGTTTATTTTCCACCCAAATTCTCTTCAAGTCTCACAGTTCAAAGCACTTCTGAGCTTTCTTTACACATTCGATTGGATCTGATCTTAACTGTACGGATCTACGGTTCTACGTGGTTTTACGATTTAAACTATAAACAAAATACAAGTATTAGGACTTTAACAATGCCCTGGACAAATATATTCTAAAGCTGTACTTACGACTCTGTGGGACGTTGTTTGCCCGTGTCGAATCTTGCAAGCCGGCCGCCATATCAAAACGCACAAACACAACGAACACGTGGGTGCACGGGCTATAGGAAAAGCTAAATCGGAGCTACATAGCGACTGACGAGTCTTTCTAAAGTTCAACTAAGCGACGATACATAATCATGCATAACATAATCATGCATAACATACAATAGTTCATAATACATAGTTCATAGTCTGAAATATAAAGTCAGTATCTACTCAGCTTCCAGCAGATACAGCTTTGCGATCGCAATACAGTACCAGATCGCCGGTCCGAAAGTTCCGTCTGGGTTTCCGCCATCGTTGTCGATCTTGCAAGGTAGGCAAATACTGTGCGATCCAGCGCTTCCAGAACGTACTCGCCAAATACTGAACTTGCCTCCATCTTCTCTTTGTGTACTGATCATCCTTAGTAAACAGCCCCGGTTGCATGTTTACATTCGCTCGAAACAAGGGCAAAGTCATTCGGGTCGTCACTGCTCGGTGTTAGCGGCCTGCTATTAAGAATACTCTCCACTTCTGTCATAAGAGTTCTTAGCACTTCACCAGTGACGACTTGATTCTTCAACAGTGATTTCAGAACCTTTCGTATAGAACGTATAACCCGCTCCCACACCCCCGCCCATATGAGACGCTGCAGCGGGTTAAACTTCCAACTAATACCTTTCTGGGTAAGAAAATTACCGATCTTCTGCTGATCCCAAGCCTCTAAAGCTTCGCGCAATTCACGTTCACCTCCTACGAAATTCGTGCCGTTGTCGTAACGAATGACACGTGGATGCCCTTTTCGATTAATGAACCTCCTCAAAGCATAAATAAACGTATCCGTTTCTAAAGACTCTGCCACTTCTATATGCACAGCTCTCGTAGCTAAGCATGTGAAGACGCGACCGTAATTCTTCACACTGCTTCGTCCTCTAACAACGTAATATGGCCCGAAAAAATCCGTTCCTACTCTAGTGAATGGTGGATCGTCAGGTGTCATCTCCCAGTAGATCTGCCATGTACTGTTCTCCAACACGAGCGTTCTGCTTCCGACATTCAAAACACTTCCCTAACACACGTCGTACTTGAACGCGTCCCTTGAAAACCCAGTACCTTTGTCTCAGCATCGAGAGTACGTACTCTTGTCCGAGATGTCCGATCTCTTCATGACATTCACGAATAATCAAATCGGTCACATGATGTGCTGGCAGGATCACTTCGTGCTTGGATTTACAATCGATAGTTGCATTTTCGAGTCTTCCTCCAACTCTCATCAAACCACTTGCATCCATGACTGGGCTTAGCTTGATCCGTTTGGCCCTGTCGCCTTAACAGCTCTCTTGGTTTGCCCTCTCTTACCATCGTCAGCATTCTTGAGATCCCCTAGACACTCGACTACTTCAGGCAGTGCCTCTCTCTTTACATACTTGACTTCTTCTGTCTCGGCATACATGGCTTCTTCGCACGTAAGATTTCCTCTGGAGGAAACCGCTCCTCCTTGAGACTTCTTTATGTACTTCTTATATCCCAAAAGCCACGCTACGGCGCTCTTCAACTTTATCCACGACGAATATCGCTTGAGCATCTTGTTCAAGCTATCTTCGGACTTCGTCCCTCCCATCTCGTCACTTCGTCTCTTGCTTAACCTCAGGGTCGTCTGGACTTAGTCTCGGTAAGGTGACTGGTTGCTCTATCCAGATGTCTTCACTCCTCCATAAGAAAGTTGGTCCATTCGACCATCTCTCGCTTCTCATCAGCTGCTCTGGCGTCAGACCTCTGCTCACGTCGTCAGCAGGTTTCTCATCAGTACTAATATGCCTCCACTGATGTGCTTTCGAACCTTCATGGATCACAGTTAGCCTGTTAGCTACAAATGTGCGGAAACGCCGATTCTCGTTCCGAAAATACTCTAAAACTGTCATTGAATCAGACCAAAACACACTCTCATCAACCGTTAGCTCTAACTCGTTACGTAACATCTCATCTAATTTCACAGCTAGAACCGCGGCCGACAGTTCCATGCGTGGTATCGTCATTGTCTTGATATGCCCTAAGCGCGACTTCGCCAGCATGAATGCGCAATGAATTCTTCCTTGTTCGTCAACTAACCTTATGTAAGATACGGCTCCATATGCATAAGCTGAAACGAAGTGGTGTAACTGCACGGTCTTGACCTTTCCGAAATCCTGTGGCTTTATGCATCTCTCTAGCTCCACTTCCGACAACTCGGGTAATCCCTCCAGCCAAGCTTCCCATCTTCTCGCCTCGTCTTCTCCTACTTCATCGTCCCAGCCATATCCAAGTCTGCAGATATCTTGGAGAAGAACCTTTGCAGGTAAGATTATTGGTGACAAATATCCGATCGGATCGAAAACGGAACTTGTTATGGAAAGTATACCTCTCCGAGTGTTCGGCCTTTCTTTTACCTTGACCGAGTACTCGAATGTATCCGACCTTACGTTAGTGGAGCAATACAATAAGACCCTAGAGGCATTATTGGATTCCCATGCCCCTCTCAAGAAAAAGACAATCATTATTCGTCCACACGCACCTTGGTACACAGAGGAGATTGCTGCGGAAAAAAGGAAAGAAGATCTTTTGAGCGGCGCTGGAGGTCAACACGGCTGCCGGGTGATTACCAGAACTATGTGATTCAATGTGATGTTGTAAACAATCTACTCAGAAAATCCAAGGCTTCTTATTACCGTGATGTCATAGAGAATTCCAAGCATGACCAGAAAGTGTTATTCCAGACAGTTGATAAGGTACTACACACTACATCTGAGGCACTTTTTCCCACCTCACATTCTGATAATGAGCTAGCAAATACATTTGCTGACTTTTTCACAGAGAAAATTACCAACCTACGGAGTTCATTGGACAATGTTATTTTGGTGGATTCTGCTGTTTTGCCTCCTACGACTTCTGTGCTGTCTCGATTCAAGAACATCTCTGAAGAACAACTATCTAGTCTTGTAACTGGCTCAAAACTGAAGTCCTGTCCGCTAGATCCAGTCCCTGCTGCTGTTCTGTCCGAGTGCTTGCCTGTTTTGCTGCCCGTTTTGGTGAAAGTCATTAATCTCTCCATTGACACTGCTGTAATGCCAGACTGTTTTAAAGTAGCTCTTCTAAATCCACTGCTGAAAAAGCCACGCCTTGATTTTGAAATTTTTGCTCATTTTAGGCCAATTTCGAATTTGATGTTTTTGTCAAAGCTTACAGAAAAGGTGGTGGCGATGCAATTAATTGACTATGTTATGGAGAACAATTTAGATGAGGTCTTTCAATCAGCATATAAACAGCTGCACAGTACTGAGACTGCTCTGGTTAGGGTGAACAATGATATTCTCTTGGCTCTGGACAATCATCAATCAGTCATATTGCTACTTTTAGATTTATCGGCTGCTTTTGATACAGTTGACCACACCATTTTATTGGATAGGCTAGCCTCTCGTTTCGGTATATGTGGTTTGGCTCTCTCCTGGTTCAAATCATATCTGAGCAATAGGTTTCAGTTTGTTAACATAAGGGGAGAGAGGTCTTCATGCCGGCCATTGCCCTATGGAGTGCCTCAGGGTTCTGTCTTAGGCCCGATATTGTATCTGTTATACACCTCGCCACTTGGGGATATCGTGAGAAAGTATAACATGGGTTTTCATTTTTATGCTGACGATACCCAGTTGTACTTGTCTTTCGATTCCCGAAGTGGGGAGGGGCGGGTATTAGCAGCGGCCCAAATTGAGGTTTGTGCTGGTGAGATAGATGGTTGGATGAAGGCAAACAAGCTTAAGTTAAACAGTGACAAGTCCGAGTTATTAGTTATTAGCTCTAAGTATCGTCCTCGCCCTAATTTAGATTCTGTTAGTATTAGGGATTACTCTGTTCAGCCATCAATTTCAGCAAGAAATTTAGGTGTAATTATGGACAATAGCTTATCTATGGAACAATTATTATTATTATTATTATTATTATTATTATTATTATTATTATTATTATTATTATTATTATAACAACATGTTAGCTCTATATGTAAGTCTGCCTTCTTTCACATAAGAAGAATTGCAAAAATAAGAGATTATTTATCGGAAGATTCAACGGCAGCGCTGATACATGCATTTGTTACATGTAAGTTAGATAATGGGAATTCACTTTTATATGGCCTCCCTAAGTATCTTATCCAGAGGTTGCAGTCAATACAGAATTGTGCTGCCCGGCTTGTTACACGTGACTCTAAATTTGCACATGTTACGCCAGTACTGAGGGAGCTCCACTGGTTACCAGTGGAGCATCGAATTATTTTTAAAATATTATTATTAGTTTTTAAATCTCTTAGTTATTTAGCACCTTTATATATTAGCAATTTATTACATCACTATAGTCCAGGTCGTAGTCTTCGCTCAGCAAATCAATGTCTCCTTGTCGTCCCTGGGTCTAATCAAAAGACTTATGGTGACAGGGCATTCTCAGTGATAGCCCCTAAGCTATGGAATGCCCTGCCCATTGACATAAGGAGAAGCAGTTCTCTTTTAATTTTTAAAACGCGCCTAAAAACTCATCTTTTTAAACAAGCATTTTTATAGATTATTATTATTATTATTATAGATTCTTATTTTTTAATTGTAGCATTAAATTGTAGCAAAGCGCCATAGAGCAGTTAATGTATATGGCGCTATATAAATCTATTATTTTATTATTATTACTATTACGTTCCACTGGACCCCTAGTGTTCTCTCTATGGGAGCATTCTTCATATCTAAATTTAGGAGTGATGGTGCACGCTCGCCCTCTGGAATAGACTCAACTACGTCCTTGCCATTGCTAATCCACTTGGTTAACCTGAATCCTCCGCGCGATAGCAGCTCTCTCATATCGCTCGACAGCTTGACTGCTTCTTTTGCTGTCTCCACGGATCGGAGACAATCGTCTACGTAAAAATTGTTCTTCACGGTGCTAACGGCCTCTGCATCAAACTCTTCTCTGTTGTCATCCGCTATGCGTCGTAGAGCATAGTTGGCGCCGAAGGGTGAAGAAGTCCCGAATATGTGAACTTCCATTCTATAGTCGACTGGCTCTTTCGTGAGATCATTATCAGGCTACCAAAGGAATCTAAGCGCGTCGCGGTCTTTCTTGTCGACTTTCATTTGATGGAACATGGCTTCCACGTCGGAAACCATGGCGATCTTTTCTTGACGAAATCTTATCAGTACACCGACAAGATTACTAGTGAGGTCTGGACCTTGATATAACTGATCGTTCAAGAATGCCCCTTTAAACTTAGCCGCGCAATCAAAAACTACGCGCACCTTCTTTCGCGCATGCGCAACTGGGTGATTCGCTAAATACCACAGCGGCTAACCGGATACTTCTAGCTCTTCGTTAGGAATCCGTCTAACGTATCCCTTGGCAGCATAATCATTTATAACGCTCGCGTACCTTTAAAATAACTCCTTGTCAGCTTGGAATCTCTTCTTTAGGGAACGAATCCTCTGTTCGGCTAACTGCCTGTTGTTAGGAAGGTAGGGTGGATCTCTTCTCCACGGCAAGGGCATCTGGTAATGGCCATCTTCAACTTTAACTGTCTTTTCTATCTTGCTCAAGGCCTTCTTATCTTCTACTGACATAGAAACGTGACTATCGGCACCCGTGTCAACAAAATCTGACTTCCAAAACATCTCTAACTGTTTCAACAAAGGATCGTCGGTTTCTATTTCCGGTTTCTCGCCTAGACGCACGAAGTTGACGCTCCCGGCTTGGTCTTCTGATTTTTTCCAGGGGTTCTGTTGGACCAAGAAGCGTTCAACCTAGCAACGAGCGTACTGCATAAGGTTCGCCTCTGCCGCCCCGTTTCTCTTCTAGGACCCAAAATGCCTCTGGCACGTTACCACCAATGAGTAGCCTAACCTCTTTGGCGTCAATCTCCGGGAACTCTACGCCCTCGAGATGGTTCAGCATCCTGGCAGCATCCTGTTCCGTAGGGATACTGCTCGGCGACACATTCAACTTGTCAACCGTCCACACCTTGGGGATATCTAACTTCTCACTACTATCAAGGGAATCAACCTTTAATTTCACTTCTAGACCCGACTTCGGACTATCTTTCTTTTCTTGCGTTGTTAAGAAACATGATCGTTCCGTTCCCTTTATTCCTAGCTCATGCACCAGACGCGCGTCACACAACGATACATCCGAGCCATTAACAAGTAGCGCGAACGTTTCAACGCTGCGACCTTCGTTACCTTGAACCTTGACAGGTACTATTTTCAAGCGCACCTTGCTGCCGCTGGACGTGCTCGTACAGAGCTCGTACTACATTGGCCAGTGTTGCTCGAACCTGCAGCCTCGTTGGAACGAATGGCGCTCGTCCTATTTCATAAGGAGCCAGAGCTCCTTAGTTACCAACTTTAAGTGCCTTGGATCCCGCAGAGATGTGGATTTTTTTTTCATATCTCTGCGGGTGGCACCCAGCTTTCTAGTGAATAACAACATTCCAGCCCAACGCCTAGGCGTCGTAATCTCCAAGTGTCAACCACTTGAACCGAAAAAAGTGCGTTCTATCTGTCAGCATTGCCATTGTTATATTGCCTCTAGACCAGGAATGTTTCGCAACTATAACCCAGGCAGCTATACCCCAGGCCGTCAACGACGGACGACAGATCTAAAATGAAGATTCCTACACAAACAGAAATTTAAAAATGGGCATTGTAGTAAAGAATCAGACATAAATGTATTCTTTTAGATTTTTAGTTTCCACTAAAAATACGACATTCACGATTTTACGATAACGCTTTTG
Organism: Scolanthus callimorphus; assembly: GCA_033964015.1. Classification (NCBI taxonomy): domain Eukaryota; kingdom Metazoa; phylum Cnidaria; class Anthozoa; order Actiniaria; family Edwardsiidae; genus Scolanthus; species Scolanthus callimorphus. Next base: position 17,906,220 of record CM066920.1, read on the forward strand.
ACGTATAGTTAAATGTGTGAAAGAGAACCTGATCTGGTAAGAATAACGGTTCCCGGCAATCTTCATACTCTATATGGTTGAAGCATATGAACAGAAACTTAGCAATCACAAAAGCTTTGTTTTCTCCTGTTGCGTTTCCTAAAGGAAGATTTAGATTTAGATTTCGAAAATCGTTTCCCGCTCACATTGCAACAATACAACCCCAAAAGTACGAATTTTCGCGGCCCCGTGGATATCGTAAAATCGCAGAGCCCAACGACTTACCTTCAGACGCGCTATACTTTCCTGCGAAAAACCCTAGACAAGACCAACTGAAAACCAAATAAACCTGAAAAACTGAAGCCTTGCTTTAAGAAGTCAACGGACAGCAAGCACAACTGTAGGAAACTTCATTCTGTTTCCCAAAGCATACAGCCATGCAATCATGACAGAGCCTTTGCCGGATAAACCAGCTAAGATACAGAGTCCAGTTTTAGATAATTATTTGTGAAAACCTTAAAATTTCTGTATCCCAAGGCATTCAGCCATGCAAGCACGACAGAGCCTTTGCCCGGATAAACCAGCTAAGATACATAAAACAATTTAAGATAATTATTTATGAAAGCCTTCAATTTCTGTATCCCAAGGCATTGAGCCATGCAAGCACGACAGAGCCTTTGCCTGGATAAACCAGCTAAGATACAGAGTACAATTTAAGATAATTATTTCTGGAAGCCTTAAAGTTCTGTATCCCAAGGCACTCAGCCATGCAAGCACGACAGAGCCTTTGCCCGGATAAACCAGCTAAGATACACAGCGTACAATTTAAGATAATTATCTATGAAAGCCTTCAATTTCTGTATCCCAAGGCATTCAGCCATGCAAGCACGACAGAGCCTTTGCCTGGGTAAACCAGCTAAGATACAGAAAATAATTAAATATAAATATTTCTGGAAGCATTAAAGTTCTGTATCCCAAGGCATTCAGCCATGCAAGCACGACAGAGCTTTTGCCCGGATAATCCAGCTAAGATACACAGCGTACAATTTAAGATAATTATTTATGAAAGCCTTCAATTTCTGTATCCCAAGGCATTCAGCCATGCAAGCACGACAGAGCCTTTGCCTGGGTAAACCAGCTAAGATACAAAAAATAATTAAATATAATTATTTCTGGAAGCATTAAAGTTCTGTATCCCAATGCATTCAGCCATGCAAGCACGACAGAGCCTTTTCCTGGATAAACCAGCTAAGATACACAGCGTACAATTTAAGATAATTATTTATGAAAGCCTTATAGTTTCTGTATCCCAAGGCATTCAGCCATGCAAGCACGACAGAGCCTTTGCCCAGATAAACCAGCTAAGATACAGAAAACAATTAAAGATAATTATTTCTGGAAGCATTAAATTTCTGTATCCCAAGGCATTCAGCATGCAAGCACGTCAGAACCTTTGCCCGGACAAGCCAGCTAAGATACAGAGTACAATTTAAGATATTAATTATTTCTGGAAGCCTCAAATGTCTGTACCCCAAGGAATTCCGGCATGCAAGCACGACAGAGCCTTTGCCTGGATAAACCAGCTAAGATACAGGTCTAAAATCCTTAACATTTCTGTATCCCAAGGCATTCAGCCATGCAAGCACGACAGAGCCTTTGCCCGGATAAACCAGCTAAGATACATAAAACAATTTAAGATAATTATTTCTGGAAGCCTTAAATTTCTGTATCCCAAAGCATTCAGCCATGCAAGCACGACAGAGCCTTTGCCCGGGTAAACCAGCTAGATACAGTGCGTACAACTTAAGATAATTATTTCTGAAAGCCTTAAATTTCTGTATCCCAAGGCAATCAGCCATGTAAGCACGACAGAGCCTTTGCTAGCCAAGATATCGATCAACTATATCCTCCATATCGATTCAATCCCCATCAGAATATTTCTCCTTAAAATGTTAAGAATCTTCCAACTAATTTCATCTCGTTTGGTAGCGCAATTCCATTACACTAGGCTTCGGCGGCCATGTTTGTTTCGGTTTTCGCGCGGTCCCAGAATGACTTCCAGACCAAGAATCGTAAGTCTATATCAGCCATCCTACCCTTGACAGGTCATTATTATTCCTCCGAATGGTAGATGACCAGAATCCATGGTGCCTTTGCATATTTGGAAAACGTCTCTAGCCGCCGCCACGAGGCCAGATATCAACTGGTCAACAATTATACGTTTACAAATTCCGATTGTTAGCGAGTCTTTCTAGATGATTTGATTGTTCATACGTCCCGGATAACGTGTTTGATGATCAAAGTTAACTCAGTGAAGTGTGGTTATTACGGGTACTCTAGGTAGTGAATGCGAGCGAACGCCGCTCTAAGATCGCTCCCCTCATCTAACCTCGTGATTCACATTTCAGCGCATGTCCTCTGAAGTCCAGCCCTCGAAATAAACATGATAAACATAGGTCGCTTCATGACCTGACCTGTAGTAAACACGCAAATCTCATTACTAAATGAAACCGCAAATCTCCTACTCGAAGACAGATTTTTTATTGGATTATGACATCAGCCATGACAACCGTAGTGGGCAAAAATCGAACTTCCGGAAACGCTCTGGCTAGTCGTTATGTACCACCTTCTCCACTAGCAGCCGTTCTGCCCTTCGTGTTTTCTCCGCGAGATTCTGACAGGTGTAACAGCCTATGGTGTTTCAGCGTGCAACCAGCGACCGTGCAGGCACTATCTCTATAACAACTCCTCGATATATGTACGCCCTTGAAACAGTTAAAGCACAGTTTCTTATCTTTCGCGAATGAATGGCGATCCTTATGGGTTTTATTAGTGAAATCCTGACATGCCGCTAGCATATGCGCGCCACTACAAAGCTTGCATTTTGGCCCATCTTCGCTTTTCCCGGAATTATCACCCGCTACTGTCTTCTCCTTCTGGACCCCATGGGTATTATGAGTATTCCCCCTATTCGAGCTATGCGTGCTTTTAAAATTAGAAATGTGATGAACTCTTGGCTTCTCGCCCAATTCCTGAATGGCGTCAGCCCTATCTAGCCAACTTGTCCTCATAAGAAAAGGCAGCCTATTCACGACCTTCGTCAAGTTATCAGCGCTGTTAATCTCATCGATATACCCGATAGAGGTAACACAGTTTTTTAACTTGTCAGAAAATGCAAGCAAACCTTTTTCATCACTTGGTAGTCTAGAGGATTTCCATCAAATTTCTTTATGTCTGGCCTCGGCAGAGAAAATCCCTGTTTCAAGGCAGAAGGCAACCTCTCAAACGATTCGCTATTAATACTGGTATTTTGTTTCTGGGGGGACCAAGTGTTCGCTCCAGGATTCAAGTTGCTGGTATCATGCTTATATGATTTGGGCGTGGGCTCACATCTAATTGTGGATGCTGGGGGAGTGTCTTTTATTTCTGCTGCTCTAGGTGTGATTGGGGTACTATAAGTGGGTACAGATGTAGAGGTGTTTCCCGACCCTTGACCCTTATGTGGCATTACACCCTCCCCGCTTGTTTCCTCATAAATGATCGCTACTAAATCAGCTTGCTCGATTTCACATTCCGCTTCTAAAAGTTTTTGTTGCCGCTTCAACTCAAGTTCCTTTAATCTATTTCTTGTCTTTTCTGCAACTGCCGTAGCTATGCGTGGCTTACATTTGAGCCTACTTCGCTTGTAGACCGTCCCAGATCTATATCGCAATCTGCAGCTTGCACTGCTTCATGTGATTCCACGTTGCCATTTGCAACCCAAGGCCCACCCTGTGGTAATTTATCTGGCCCAGCATTTTTCTAGAGCCACTCAATTATTTGTTGGTCGAGCTGTTTAACTTTATTCAATTGCTCTTCATGTGAAGCCAAAAACCCTTCCTTTCCCTCTTGGTCATCATCGGAAAGATATTCGTAGCATAGCTTGGAAGCCTGATTGAATATCTCATGTGTTTCTTTAAGTCTAACTTTAATTCCCGTAACTTCCTTTGGATTTGTTTCTCCCTTCAGCAAGCCTTCAATTTCTTTGGAAACTTTTGTAAGCTGCCCCAAATAACCCGATCTCGATCTTTTTTTCATTCTGTACGCCCTCTTCATTAAAACGACTTGCAGGCTTCCTGTGCCGCGTATCACCATATTTGGACAGCTCCCTTTCCCCAATTTGCATATCCACATGGAACGCTTTCTTGACTGAATTTCGCTGTCATTTCTAAATCGAATCAAATGTTCCGTAAACTCGATTTGCAGCCTTGATTTTTGATCAAGAGTCTTTCAATGAATGTTGCTTGTGTGTATACACAGAATTCTAAATTCGTAAACGCAATAAACCGTTTATTTTCCACCCAAATTATTTGCAAGTCTCACAGTTCAGAGCACTTCTGAGCTTTCTTTAACATTCGATTGGATCTGATTTTAACTGTACGGTTCTACGGTTCTTATACGTGGTTCTACGAGTTAAACTATAAAAAAATACAAGTATTAGGCTCAGTGTACCCAAGGCCTGGGCCGCGCTGTGAAATTGACCCCCAGCAACGATTTTTGTTGTCATGGTAATGTTCGACGTTCCAATATGGCGACCGCACAGCAAAACGAGAAAACACGAAGTTAAGTCATTTTATGCTTACATGTAAGCTTACCCAAGACCAAGTTTTCGAATGTAAAACACTTTATGCTTTTTGTGTAATTTTTCCTGCTAGCAGAGGCTTTTCCTTGATATGTTGCTAGCCTTCCACGGTTCGGATGTCACGTCAACTACATAATTAATGCTTTACACGCGACTAAAACTTCGTTCAATTGTTTTAGTTTGACAGAAAGCTCTGCTCCAGGGTTAACTTAAACTTATTTCTTGAAATTCACACATAAATGTGCCATTTTATCGTGGCTCACGCCGTTTGCTCTGTCTCTTGAAAGGAAAGTATCGTGGCTCACGCCGTTTGCTCTGTCTCTTGAAAGGAAAGTGTTAAAACTAGCAAGTTCCCAAAGCAGGAGTTCATTTGTGTACACCTGAAAACAAAAAGCCTTTGTTTGGTGAAAGAGGTGCCCCTTGAATAAAATAAGATAGATAGAAATAGATAGCTATGCAGCAGTCTTGGTTTACAAAGCTAAGGTCTCCCCTCCTTATAAAGAGGCTAGTTTTACCCAGCACCCCACCATTTGGACTTACCTGAAACCAATCAAATGTTTGAGCTCAACATGGGAGAAAATACAAAATAACTTTCAATTTGCCTTCTTTTCTCATGGTAGTTTCAATGAGTTTATAGGTTTTTTTTAATTGTGATACCCTAAAAGGACCTGTCCTCTGAAAGAGAGATACATTAAAACACAAATTCATTAAAGTTAAATTTATTTTGCATGAATTCATAACACTGGACGAAAAAATGGATTTACACAACGAGCAAATCTGAAGCAAACCTAAAGTAAATACTAGATTTGCTTGTGTTTGATCAGATTTGCTCAAACACAAACTTTGAAAATTCCTATGAATTTACAGCACTAGCGCAGCTGGTGAATACCGCTTTTACTTTATTTGTAAATGCGGCGCCAAATCCAATAGCAAATTTATAAATTTGGACTTGTATTTACAGCAATGGAAAATGTGGAGCAAACGTAAAGATTTGACGTTGAATTCACCATGAAGGCAAATGTATGGTGAAGACAGAATTTGCCCGGGGTTTATCCGGCTAACAAATGTAAGCAAATACAGAAAACACGATGTCGAATTATTAGATTTACAGCGATAGTAAATCTATAGAAAACTCAAAGATTTGGCTTTGAATTTTGCATAAATGCAATTGTATGGTGAAACAAAGAATTTGCCCGCAGTTTGCGCGGGATCAAATTGTCTATAAATCTATAAATACCAGATAAAGAACAACAACACACATGGAATTACGAACTTTATTATTAAAATCGACGTTCAAGTATGATATCTCCTCAATTTGTTTTCAATTTAGTTGAAATTATATTCAAAATTTTATTTCAATAACATGCATTGGAAGACCATCTTAGCATCTTAAAGCCTAGTTTCCATATAGTCTTATCTGTCGTATCTGTCGTATCAGTCAACCGTGAAACAAAAGTATAATTCCAATTTCCACTGTTTCGCGATCGACTGATGCGACAGATACGACAGCTAAGACTATATGGAAACCAGCCTTTAAGGTGACTCATTCGAAATTCAAAATGCACCCAACTGTGTCTAGAGCGCAAATCTGCGTCGTCAAACTAACGGCTATAACTTTTGTGTCTTTTCCTCTATTGTTATAATTATTTTTTGAAATCCTACTTTAATGATGTATAAATATGCTACTGGGAACCGATCTTCTTGAAAACATTTTTAGAAGTCACAATCTAAATTTTTGTGAGGCCCTAATTTCATATTCCGGTCGTACTAGAAAAAAGATTTGCCGGTTTTTTTGGCTGAAATTCCAGGAATCCATTCCAGTTGTAGTGATCTCGAATCAAGCGAAGTTACAGAAAATTCGTCGGAACAGAAACGCGGTAATAAAAATACCGTCAGTTATGGTCAACTGTGACCAAAATAGAACGCTGATTCTGGTTGGCTTGAATTGAATTTTAATAGTGCTCCGAAAACTCATTATTTTGGGCTCTTCCCTCGGAACTATGTTGTATAGTAATGTATTAAACTTTATCGAGGGTCCGATTTCAAATACCATGAACTACTAAAATGTTTGAACATTATTTACCGAGGAAAGAAATTGTGAAAGACCAATGAATTTATTACAAGAATGTCGCATTAAAATGTGCCGTTATTAGGTATTATTTCTTGCTAAGATTTATATAGACGAGAAGTTTGTGGCATTGGTAAAACTTAGTAACCAGGTTTGACCATTATATTTGCTTATTTGGCATAGAAGAAAATTACAAAGTTACGACATTCGCCCTCTGGTTTTGCACGCAGATTTGAAGCTCTCTTGTTTATAAATCTGAAGTTTTTCCAGGGGGAGCTCATTAGGCCAAATCTTATCAATAGCAGTCACGCTCCGAAAATAGCAATTGTCTGTTAAGTCCCTATGGAACAAAAAAAGAGTCGACGATAAACGTTTTCTTTGTTCGATGATTAGAGTTGGCCTACTGTGTTCCCCCTGGCAAAATGCGAGATTTCATTACCATTTATAAACAAGACAGCTTCAAATCTGCGTGCATGACCGAGGGCGACCGCCGTAACTTTAACAATTTTCTTCTATATCAAATAAGCAGGCATGATGTTCAAACTTGCTTACTAAGTATTACCAATGCCTCGAGCTTCTCGTCTATATACATCTTAGCAAGAAATAATACGTAATAACAACACATTTTAACTCGACATTCTTGTAATAAATTCATTGCGCTTTCACAATTTCTTTCCTCGGTAGATAATGTTCGAACATTTTAGTATTTCATGGTATTTACAATCTGACCTTCGGTAAAGTTTAATACATTACTATACAACATAGTGCCGGCGGAAGAGCCCAAAATAATGAGTTTTCGGAGCACTATTAAAATTCAATTCAAGCCAAGCAGAATCAGCGTTCTAATTTGGCAATAGTTGACCATAACTGACGGTATTTTTATTACCGCGTTTCTGTTCCGACGAATTTTCTGTAACTTCGCTTGATTTGAGATTACTACAACTGGAATGGATTCCTGGAATTTCAGCCAAAAAAACCGGCAAATTTTTTTTCTAGTACGTCCGCAATATGAAATTAGGGCCTCACAAAAATTTAGATTGTGACTTCTTAAAATGTTTTCATGAAGATCGGTTCCCAGTAGCATATTTATACATCATTAATGTAGGATTTGAAAAAATAATTAATACATAGATTTAGCCACTGGCTAAAAGCGGAGCTCCTGGTTATAACATTTTCTGTGTGAATGAAAGGGATTCCCATTTGTACATGGTTTACATGGTTACTTTAGAGTCTTCCCTTCACGAGAGATTAATTTTTCAAGCATAAATGACATCATCGATGACGTCATATTACGTGACCACTTCGTTTCGCTCATCTAATGACCTAGACTACACTACCAAAGTTTGGTTGTTTTAGAGTATTCCCTTCACGAGATATTAATTTTTCAAGCATAGATGACGTCATCGATGACGTCACATCACGTGACCACTTCATTTCGCTCATCTGGTGACCTGGATTACATTACCCAAGTTTGGTTGGTTTAGAGTCTTCCTTTCATGAGATATTAATTTTTCAAGCAAAGATGACGTCATCGATGACGTCATATCACGTGACCAAATCATTTCGCTCATCTGGTGACCTGGATTACATTACCCAAGTTTGGTTGCTTTAGAGTCTTCCCTTCACGAGATATTGGTTTTTTAAGCATATATGACGTCATCGATGACGTCATATCACGTGACCACTTCATTTCGCTCATCTGGTGACCTAGACTACACTACCCAAGTTTGGTTGTCTTAGAGTCTTCCCTTTACGAGATATTGATTTTTCAAGCATAGATGACGTCATCGATGACGTCACATCACGTGACCACTTCATTTCGCTCATCTTGTGAACTGGATTACATTACCCAAGTTTGGTTGGTTTAGAGTCTTCCTTTCATGAGATATTGATTTTTCAAGCGTAGATGACGTCATCGATGACGTCATATCACGTGACCACTTAATTTCGCTCATCTGTTGACCTGGATTACATTACCCAAGTTTGGTTGCTTTAGAGTCTTCCGTTCACGAGATATTGATTTTTCAAGCATAGATGACGTCATCGATGACCACTTCATTTCGCTTATCTGGTGACCTGGATTACATTACCCAAGTTTGGTTACTTTAGAGTCTTCCCTTCACGAGATATTGATTTTTCAAGCATAAATGACGTCATCGATGACGTCATATCTCGTGACCACCTCATTTTGCTTTATCTGGTGGCCTAGACTACACTACCCAAGTTTTGTTGTCTTAGAGTCTTCCCTTCACGAGATATTGATTTTCAAACATAGATGACGTCATCGATGACGTCACATCACGTGACCACTTCATTTCGCTCATCTGGTGACCTGGGTCCAGTTGCTCGAAAGTGGTTCAGAACTAAACCTGGTTTAAATTTAATCCACCTTTGAACAACCCGCACCTTACATTACCCAAGTTTGGTTGGTTTAGAGTCTTCCCTTCACGAGATATTGATTTTTTAAGCATAGATGACGTCATCGATGACGTTACATCACGTGTCCGTGTTACAGCACCCCCCTTGTGGCATAGACAACATTTTCCAAGTATGGTTGTCTTAGCATGTTCCCTTGAGGAGATATAATGTTTTCTTTGCATACCACAGGGTTCCCATGTGTACACGGACGGACGGACGGACGGACGGACGGACGGACGGACGGACGGACGGACGGACGGACGGACGGACGGGACGGACGGACGGACGGACGACGGACGGACGGACGGCGTACGCTATAGGTTTAATACCAGAAAAATAAAGAAAAAATCATATCTCCCGAAGGGAAGCTTCTATAGAAGCCAAACTTGGACAAAGTTTCAAAGACCATAAGAGGAACTCTACACCAAAGTCACGTGCCCTTACGTCATCAATGACGTCATCAAAATGATCCATAATGCCCGTGACGTTCAAAAATCAACTCGATAGTATACTATACGTTTTTCCCTTAGGTATGGTGCTCCGCTTGCGCGGGCCTTCGGCCCGCGCAGGAGCTCCGCTATAACAATAGAGGAAAAGGCACAAAAGTTATAGCCGTTAGTTTGACGACGCAGATTTGCGCTCTAGACACAGTTGGGTGCATTTTGAATTTCGAATGAGTCACCTTAATGCAGTTCATATAGATTTTCTCTGTTCTCCTCCAGTGTCCACTATCGCCGTCTTGAAGGCCTCACGAACCGCTTTCTGTAAACAAAAATAAAGGAATAAGAAATATACAACAGCAATATTCGAGGTATTAAACTTAGAATAAAATCTCATGTTCCTTCGTAAAAATAAAAGCTTTCACCGTAATTTCGTAGATAGAGTACTTGTCCAAGATTAATGATAAACTTATAGCAGTAGTGTTTACTCTCTAGTAAAGAGCGGAGTTCATATGACTTAAGGTATGAGTATACCTTTGAGGGGTCTCGCGGGAAAAAATTCGTATCGCGTCACAATTTACACCACAAACGTCGTTCATATATCATTTTAAAGCTAAAAGATTGGTCTATCTGATGAATACTTTTGTTTTCAATATATTGTACATGAACATATATTTTGTTAGCTTTAAAGAAAAAAAACTACCGACTTTCTTTAAAAAGTTCCATCTTCTTCCAATTAAATAAATGCACAGCTCCAAATATAAGCAAAATTTATTCTTTAGAAGGCGATCTAAAAAAGGTGTGCGGGATTTTTGATTTTCCTTTTAAAACATATTTTATGCTAATTTTTGTGTTAGCATTGCCAAAAATATCTGTTTTCAACCTTTTTTACGTGATATTTCCGCAAATATGAACAATATCAATAATCCCGCACACCTTTTTTCAGATCGCACTCTAAGGAACACATTTTGCGGAAATCTGGAGCTTTTAACATTAACTGGAAGTGGCAGGAACTCTTGAAAAGCAAAAATTGGTACTTTTCCTCTGAAGCACAAAATGACGAAAATGATCCATCAGATTACCGTTGCAAAGAAATATACCACTTAGTAAGTAAGGCCATTCCATAAGCTTTAAAACGATATATAATTGGCGCTTGTAGTGTAAATAATGACCAACAGTGATTTTTTTTCGCGAAAAAGTGACATCCCTCGTGCAAAGGTATACTCATACATTAAAGTGAATACGTGATTAATACATCGATTCTGAATAGAACTTATAGTACAGTCATCTGAAATCCGCTCTATGCATAGCTAGTAGAGGGGAGGCCCTCTACTAACTCCCTATACTAACTATGCTCTATGCCTTAGAAGTATAGTAGAAATAACGACATCGAACAAACTAAACTTCTTTGCGCCAAATAATACACCATCGAACAGATCTTTGCTTTCGCAGGGCAACTACATCAAAACATAGATCTGTTATTTAGAACTAGAACACAAAGTAATGTCTTACCGAACAATCAGGGCTTTCGTAATCGTGTGTAATAAATGTCTTTCTCTAAATTACTGTTGTTTCTGCTCGCTTGTTCGAGTTCATCTCAGTTAGACATATTATCACCAATCCATTATCCTTGGCGTGTGGCTTCTAAATCGTCCAGAATTCCTGGTTCAAGCTTGTATATTCCTTGCTGACGCATAGTCCACTTCGTAGGCAAGGTACCAAACGTTTTAGCTATATCTTTTTATAAACATTAACAGCAGTCCTTTCAAACACATCTTCCTTCGACCGTTCATGATTTCGTTGGCCGTTGCATCAGCGGCTCAAAGTTCGTTTGCAGCACTAAGTCACGTGTTTTAAGGGGGTGTGCATGCACACCCCCTACTAACGACACATTTGCCCTGCAGCCAAACATACAGCAAAACTATAATCCCAAAATTCGCCTTTCACAAGCAAATATGCGGCAAATAAAATCCGAACTTTCTATTCTGCACGCCATCTTTTCAAAATCCGTATTTCGTGTCAACTTTGCTTGAATGTAACCTCAGGCAAACACATTACAAATCTGTAAATTTGCTTCGACTCGGCAAATCTGTTGCAAATATAATCCAAACTTTGCATGTACGTCGATTATACCAACCGCTAAAGTCAGTACTTATTCTCAAATTTGCATGTAATGCAAATCTAAGGTAAATATAAATCAAATTTAAAATTTGCCTTCGATCGCAAATTCGTGGCAAATATTAGGTATTCATATTTACGTCAGCTATACTTGCAGATCAAACACAATATTTACTATCAAATTTGCTGCGATCGCAAAGTTCAAGCAAACTTGGAGCACCAAATTTGCTTCAGATTTGCTCAGCGAGCGAAGTTGAGCAAATCCATTTTTTCGTCCAGTGTAAGTGTCGATGATCAGAGCCCTCTAAACTTCACGAGGCACCAGCTCTGTACTGTATAGCTAGGATATTCTGCACCTGTCAAAGGACGAGGCATCCTGACAGTCTGTTGTTAAAAGACGGAGCATCTTGACAACAGAAAATGCATTTTTGTATCCACACTATAAGCAGGCCCGTAGCCAGCTTAAAAAATTCCATGTTTTTTTTACTAAAAGAACCAGAACAAAATTTAAAATGAAATTTAAACCAGCCTTAACCGTTAGTCACAGAAAAATGGAGATCTGGCTCACTCCGCCTATGTTTTTCTGGCAATGGGCCTTATAACATCTATAATAGTATTTTCTCTCTAGGTAAAAACCAGCATTCTTGGTCTTGACATATCCAATCACCCTAAAACACTATTTTACAAATCTTCTTACAGAGGACACTTCCATGGGTTGAACAAGGCCAAAGCTAGAATGTTTTGTGTGTGTGTGTGTGGGGGGGGGGGGGGGGGGGGGGGGGGGGGGGGGGGGGGGGGGGGGGGGCAGCCTTAGTCATCCCTTTGTTTTTGCCCTGGGGGGATAATGTAATTAAATATTTAGATGCAAGCTTTGGATTTGGTTTTCATTTCAAGATAAACAGTTTCATTTCAAGAAACAGAGTATTTAGCTACTAGATTTCCATTTCGAGAAGTCATAAAAATTCCAAAATCCTTACAGCACTTCTCCATTATTGTTTGCCTCAAACCCAAATTTGTGAAACATAACATTGTTTGAGTTTTGATAATAAAGAAACATGCTCAATCTTTTAGCAGAGCCTTCAAATTTTAGTTTCACTGATTATCTTTACAAAATGTTACCCTTAAACAGACATGCCCACTGAAAGGAATGAAAAGTCAGCAGCCAATTCACTTTGCTGAGTTCAGATTAGAATCAAAATGTTGTTTGTAATTTCACAAATTGATAGTGATTCAAGGCGCTCAGATGAACTTCACGAGGCACCAGCTCGGTACTGTATAGCTAGGACATTCTGCACCTGTCAAAGGACGGGGCATCCTGACAGTCTGTTGTTAAAAGACGGAGCATCTTGACAACAGAAAATGCATTTTTGTATCCACACTATAACGTCTAGAGTTCTTGGTAATCTATGTGACCTCCCACAAAACTTTCTTTTACAAGCATTCTTACAGGGGCACCTCTTTATAAGGGATAGGAAGCAAAAATACATTCTCATACAAGCTTTGCATTTTGTTTTTCTCCCTAAAATCATCATAAATAATTGTCAAGAAACAATAAAGTAAGCAAAAGAATACCATGTCCCACTCCCCAACAAATCAAACAACACCAGCAAATAGGGCATTCTCCAATTATGGAGAATCCCTTAATGATGATTTTTTTACTGTTTTTTCGATATTCACTGAAAGGGCCTTTATATTTACAATTATTTTCATCATATTTTCCTTAATGCAACAATACATCCCATCTATCATGAATTCAAGTTGAAACCAAAAAGAGCGATGTTATAATATGTTATCAGGGAAATGAAATTTTGGAAGCCAGAGAAGACATTATTCCTGCTAGTGTAGGTATGCACATTGGTTCTTTATGGAGACACCGTTCATAATAATAATAATAATAATAATATACATTTATATAGCGCTTATACAATTGTTCTAAGCGCTTTACAATTAGAATGACATAAATAAAATGAAAAATTATAATATAGATAAACAAAATAAAAATGAGTAAAATCGTAACACTTAATAAAATAAAAAATAATATATAGATTTAGGCACTGCCTAAAAGCGGAGCTCCCAATCACCAATCCCACTGATATTAATAATGGGTATTTCCAGAAAATATATGTGCCCTGGGGATGGGCAACACTAGTTGTTGACCCCGTGCATCCAGTATTACCAAAATGTGTTACCCCCATGCATACAGAATGTGTTACCCCCATGCATATAGAATGCATAGAATGCCTGAGAGGTTAAACTAGCTTACAGCTTTGAACCCCCCCCCCCCCCCCCCCTGGAAATGTAACAGAACTTAGAACAAGTTAGTTGCATCCTCCTCATTCGTCGGAAAGATGTGTGTATCCCCTAAGAATTTCACCTTCACACCCCCCCCCCCCCCCCCACCCAATATAAATGGAATGTAGCCTTAGATGCTAGTTTGTACTACAGATACAAGTCAAGCAATAGTAAAGACGGTAAAATTGTTATCTAAAGCATTGAAAATTATGTCAAACACAAATGGAAACCAATATACCACTGACAATGAAAAGAAACATTTTTCAATCCCCATGGGTTATGCCTAGACTTCCTCAAAGTCCTTCAAATTTTTGCTTGCTTGTATCCTATGAGAGGTTGACTTTGAGCAAGTCTAGGGTTTGCCTGATAAACACATAGGGGTAAAATTTAGACTGAAGTATACCATTTGGCAAAGCATGGAATATGTAAGATTTTACTACTTTGAGCAACTTTGTAATTCTCAATGTGTGTTCTTAAGTTAAAAATTATCAAAGAAGTACGTTAGAGAATGTTGGAAAGGTTTCCATGGGTAGTCACTGCACTATGGGCCGGCTACACCATATTGAGTCAGCGGATTTCCATCAAGGGGCTCTATACTGTGTTATTTAGATGCTAGTTTGAACAATAGATCCAAGCCAAGCAATAGTGAAGTTGGATAATTCTTTATCAAAAGCACAATGGAAACCATTATACGACCAAGAGGGAAAAATACAAAATTTTCAATCCCCAAGGATTATACACTGCCTGATAACCCATCATGGGCAATTTCAGAAAATATATGTACCCCCACCACGGGCGGCACTAGGTTTTGACCATCCCCCCCCCCCCCCTCCCCATGCATCCAGAATTTCCAAAATGGCTTACCCCCACCCCCATGCATATAGAATTCCTGAGAGGTTAACCTACAATAGCTTCCAGCTTCAAAAAAAACCCCGTGCAGGCAGAATTCCGACCTTGAAAACCCCCCTCCCATTCAGAATTTCCAAATGCTGGCCATCCCCGGGGTACATTTATTTTCTGGAATTGTCCAAAGGCACAAAAATTTTAGACACAAAGTATGCCATATGGACCAAGAGGGAAAAATACAAAATTTTCAATCCCCATGGATACACTGCCTGATAACCCATCATGGGCAATTCCAGAAAATATTTGTACCCCCACCACAGGCGGCACTAGGTTTTGACCACCCCCCCCCCCCCCCCCCCCCCCTCCCTCCCCATGCATCCAGAATTTCCAAAATGGCTTACCCCCACCTCCATGCATATAGAATTCCTGAGAGGTTAACCTACAATAGCTCCAGCTTAAAAAAAAACCCATGCAGGCAGAATTCCGAGCTTGAAAACCCCCCTCTCATTCAGAATTTCCAAATGCTGGCCATCCCCGGGGTACATATATTTTCTGGAATTGTCCAAAGGCACAAAAATTTTTAGACACAAAGTATGCCATATGGACCAAGAGGGAAAAATACAAAATTTTCAATCCCCATACTGCCTGATAACCCATCATGGGCAATTCCAGAAAGTATATGTACCCCCACCACAGGCGGCACTAGGTTTGACCATACCCCCCGCCCTCCCTCCCCATGCATCCAGAATTTCCAAAATGGCTTATCCCCACACCCATGCATATAGAATTCCTGAGAGGTTAACCTACAATAGCTTCCAGCTTCAAAAAAACCCATGCAGGCAGAATTCTGAGCTTGAAAACCCCCTCCCATTCAGAATTTCCAAATGCTAGCCATCCCCGGGGTACATATATTTTCTGGAATTGTCCAAAGGCACAAAAATTTTTAGACACAAAGTATGCCATATAGACCAAGAGGGAAAAATACAAAATTTTCAATCCCCATGGATACACTGCCTGATAACCCATCATGGGCAATTCCAGAAAATATATGTACCCCCACCACAGGCGGCACTAGGTTTTGACCATCCCCCCGCCCTCCCTCCCCATGCATCCAGAATTTCTGAGCTTGAAAACCCCCCTCCCATTCAGAATTTCCAAATGCTGGCCATCCCCGGGGTACATATATTTTCTGGAATTGTCCAAAGGTACAAAAAATTTTAGACACAAAGTATGTCATATGGAAAAATTCGGTGTTAAATTTTACTGTCTCAATGACCAATTGGTATTTTTAATCTAAATAAAACCCTGTTTGTACAGTGTATAACATGATTTTGTTTTCCACAGGGAATGGGCATACTTCTACTAATCACAATGACTTTGTAAATAGTGAATGAAATTCTAGCAAACAACATGTACTATACTAAATACATTAATTCATTTGTTTTCCTATTGTTACTACTGGCACTGCCATTTGGTAGTAAATTACACAGTCCATGCATGTTGAAAGTCAAGTGTTTAGAGCCAATTCAACAGAATTAAATTTACTGTAATACCATATTTTTTTGCTAGAAAATAATTTTTCAGTACCATAAGTCAATATCTTGCCGCTTGGAAGTCCAAGGTACTAAGGTGATCACCAAGACTCCAATACCATTAACCAGTTTCCGGTTGCAGCACTTTTGCCTTAGATTTTCCTTGTGTCGATTTTTGGAGTGTTTTTATATCTCGTTTGCAAAAAGCTGAGAAGGCTTAATTAGCCTTCGTTGTTAGAAAACACGACTAAGTCGTTCTTAAAGGACTAATAATAGAATTCTAGAGATCTTTAGTTAGGGTCGCATATAAGCTAAACACGTTGAGTTGTTACTAGGCTCGCGACCTATCACTCAGATTCAAGAAAAGTCGACATACTCGAAAAAAGAAACAGCGAATTTTAGGAATTTTACCTTCATCCTGAGTAGCTTTTCCCCGTGTAGGAATAACCTGAATGTAAATCTGTTCGGAACTTGTGAATGTCCTGCCATCTCCCTATAAACAGTGCTCTTATCCAGCAGTGACTTTGATCCACGAATCGAATTGTTTTAACGACTTGCCGCCATTGACTCTCCAAAGAAATTAATTCTCAAAGTATGACCTTCTTGACTCACGCTACTGCCGTATTGTACAAATGTAGCGTCTCGCAGTTACTTTTACCTTTCGACAAAATTCTGTACCATTATAAATTCCACTGTTTTGTGAAAGAAAGGGCGAATAAACAATCTCTGCCGCAATAGCAGGATTTGCGCTAAAAAGTTTAAGCCTTCTTGCCAGAACAGGAAATTTCTTCAGACACTCGTAGTCCCAGTTTCAGTTTCAGTTTCCTGCAGGATTTGCGCTGAAAAGTTTAAGCCTTCTTGTCAGATAACAGGAAATTCCTTCAGACACTCGTAGTCCCTGGCTTTTTGTAAACATACTTTTCAGTAGAACAGTTCTGCAGTCGCTTGGAAGAATGGTTTCGATCAAAAGACTCTTGATATATTTTCAAGCAGATTGCTCGAGAATAATTCACCAATATTGAGCAACCTCCTATCCCCCCCGTCACGACAACTCACCCCTCCCTCCCCCCGTCACTTGACCGGCGGCGCATGTTGTGACGTCACGCCTGTGACGTCAGGCTTCAGGAAGCACACACGCTCGCTCGACGTTCAAAATTCAGTCGTATCCCTTTGCGCCCGTTCCCGCCTGTGATACTTTGGGTACCCTATGGATATCACGCCTGTGACGTCAGGCTTCAGGAAGCACACACGAGCGCTCGACGTTCAAAATTCAGTCGTATCCCTTTGCGCCCGTTCCCGCCTGTGATACTTTGGGTACCCTGTGGATATCAGGCCTGTGACGTCAGGCTTCAGGAAGCACACACGCGCGCTCGACGTTCAAAATTCAGTCGTATCCCTTTGCGCCCATTCCCGCCTGTGATACTTTGGGTACCCTGTGGATATCATACATGCGCTACATTTGCCATCGTTGGGACGCTCTTTTCTTAGGTATGGTGCTCCGCTCTGCGGCCTTCGGCCGCTAAGGAGCTCCGTTAAAAAACGAGAAATGGCAATTACATGAAGTGTAAAATAATATATGGTAGAAACAGGGTTAAAATAAGTAAAAATCATAAAAAGCTAAGATAATACTAATTAAAATTGAGCCTAAAAGATGAGTTTTCAGCTTAGATTTAAATTCTGTTCAGCCAAGCTTTTTATCAAAGCTATGTCATTGATCTGTCCAATTTTAGAAATGATGGTTCCATAGGAATACACGTCTCTCTGAATGCTGCATGGCCATCCTTTCTATAATCTTGCTTGTTTGAAACAAGGACATTGTTACTCTTGAGGTCACAGTGGAGAAAGCCTGATTTGTGAATGTAATTCAAGGCATTTGCAATAGTATAGGATACCATTAACCAGTCATTCTGAGCAAGTATGTTTTTTCCCAACATTTTATATGCTGTAAAAGATTCTGTATTGGTGCCAATGAATTCCATAACAATTGAGTAAGGCTCTCTTTGCAGTTGTACCCCAAGAATAGTGGGAATATTGGGATGTACTAGCTCTTGCATTACTTGAGCTTCTTTAATCAAATCTGTCAAAGTACTGTGATCCCCAAGCTGCTTCTCGACTACATCAATCTTAAGACGTTTATATGATTTCAAAAAGCGTTTGCCATATGTGCCCTCTCCTAGGCAGACAGGATTGTCTGACGTTTCAAGTTCAATTGAATCGATTTTGTTCACAGTGTTTTTTGTAACTGACATCTGTGGTTTTTATGGCTGGAATCTTTGAGTTCTCTAAAACAGACAAAATTAGATCATCAAGATGTAGGTCAGCATTTTTCTTTTTCGAGGGGGGGGGGTACCTTTTTCTCATTGCAGGTTTTGTCAAGATTTCGGAGCTCAGAGAGTTGACAGCTATAATAATAATAATAATACTCGGTTTATTAACACCTCTTGTAAGAATACTTAAATTACAGGCGTGGTCAGTAATAGAGATAACAGCACAATACACACTACTTGTTTCTATGAGCTTTGATATGCAAGACCAAACCTCCTCTGTAGAGGGAGTGGAAATAAATTTTATACCCCCCTCCCCTCTCCCCCAGAAATAAACGAAATTGATCTTTGGTGAACAAACAATTCCCCCTCCCCCCTCCCGACTTTTTGGCTCTGCTACGGGTCCGATTCAGATAAAATCAAAGCAGTTACCGTTTCACAGGTATTTCTCAGTTTCTCCTGAAGCTTTGCATTCTCGAGGCATTTCCATTTCCACTTGATGCGATATTGCTGAGTTAAGGTTCTCTGTTTTCGGAGTTCCTCTCGGAATTCATCTGCACATTCTTGAACAATTTCTGCCCTTTTCTGCATCTTTCGGTTCCGAGTTTTAAGCTGACGCTTTCGTTTTTGCCTAGCATTTCGAAGCCTCTTCTTTTCCTCGATGGTATGGTCTCGAAACGACTTGATCTGAAGACACTTTGAAACCTTCCCCGGTTTGCCGCGATTTCCAAAGTTTAGCGGGAAATAGAAGAGGCTTCCAAATAAGGCCAGTGAACCCATATTTGGAAGTTGATCATTTGAGCCCGTAGTAATAAATCCAGCGGTTTCCAATTTGATGCTATAGAAACGATAGCTTCTACGAGAAATGATATGTAAACAATGGGCTTTTTGGTGGTTTTTTATTGTAAAATTTGCAGGTATTTCGCGTTTTTTTCGATTTGAATGGAGACTCACACTAACAGGAAACACATAACGTGATTTCATAATGGAAAACTTTGAATGTTTGGCGTGTGAAACGGCTACACAGACGCTCTCGATAGCGAGGTAAGACTAATGATGGACCTATTGATCTTTATCTTTACAGACAAAATTGCCTGCATTTTGCGTACGAGGCAATACGATTTGGCCACGTTTTTTGTAGTTGCATTGCAGAACACCCCCTTACTAATTTGCATGACTCACTCATTCTCTAATGGAACGAGCGAGGCTTGAACAAAGAAAGGAGTATATTGTTATGAGAAGTTATTCTGCAGTTTTTCATTTTGTCACAGCCAGACATTAATATACTTAACTTAAATTTACGTATTTACACCGTTCCAGAACAATTCTGGCTGCAAAAACAGTTCATTTTTTGGTAAACTGCTCTCTTATTTGGTCTTACAATTACATCTTTATTTGCCAATCTCTTAAGAGAGTGTCAGCATAACTAATTTGTTTGAGGTAATCTGAAGCTTCTGGGTCAGTTCTCATTTGCCCTACTGTGGCCAAAGTTCCATGCATTTTAAAGTACTTTTTATCCCATTCTTTTAGACTTCTTTTAAGTTTAGTGCGAGCAGCAAGAATCTGAGTCTGAATATTGACTAATGCATTTTCATAGGCCTGTATTGCATCTTTTTGGTGAAGGTGTTTCTTGAGATTACCACGAGAATGATCAAACTTCTTAACTTCTTCTTCTGTTAGCCCAAGTACAACTTCAACTGCTCTGCTCATTTTAGTACTTAGTGCTGTAGTAGACATTTGTTGGTTAGGCTGTCTTTGACTTGATGCAGAAGATTCTTTTTCAGAAGCTGCGTGTGGCTGGTATTCCACTTGCTCAACAGGATCCTCTGCATCATCCTCATTAATATCAGCTGTCTCACTTTGGCAACCATGTCTTTCAGGAGCTTGGGATACAAACTGAGATTGTCCTGCCTGGTTGTCGTCACTACAGTACATTTCATGGTTTTGTTCCATGACCGGCTGGTTTAAACAATCTCTGAGCTCTTTGTCATGTTGTTGAACAAGAGATAAGACAGTGGCCTCGTCATTATCATCATCCTCTTCCTCTTCTTCCTCGTCATCAAGAGGTTGAGCTTCATACTCTGTGCTACCAGAAACCTGCTCCTGGCCATCATGCTCTGTGCCAAAAAACCAGTAGAGACCTTCACAAGTTTTCCTTTGGTGTTTGGTTGAAAAAGGTAGTGTGTTGGTAGAGCAACACCCTGAGTGATGCAGGCATTCCAGCATCTGGCAAGGTAGGTCTCTTCTGATTTAATTGAACTAGAGCGGAAGTGGTGCATTTCTGGACCTTCTCTCCTTGTATCAGCTTCTCCTTCTGAGTCAAAGAATTCTATCTCATTTATCTCATCATGATATTTCCACCAGACTCCCTCCCAAGCATGAAGGAAGTCACTTATCCTTTCTAGGTGTGCTTGCCACCACCGTACATACCTTGTATCTTCTAGAACAAAAGGAGGTATCCTTGTATTGGGATATTTGGGTAGAGACTCAGCAAGCTTTGAGATTTGCTTCTGCTGTTTCTTTGCATGGTTCCTCCCTCCAAGTTCCTCTTCCACTTGCAACCTGAGCATGATGTTGCTGACAATGTGTGCTGGCTGGTAGTTAGAGGTGGAGTTTGTGATACCTTTGATATAGTTAAACAGTCTCTTCATTCTCTGCATTTGAGGACTGGCCAGACATTATTCGTAGCTGAAGCGGCTCACGAGAAGCTAAATTATGGAGGTTATTTTCCATAGAGCTTTCTTGCTGTGTGGGCAAATTCAACGGCACACAGTACAAAATGGAAAAATGACATATTGTGATATCGCAAGATTTCTCTTGGACTTCTATTCTCATCACCTGCATACAAGATATTTTGCACCTCCACAAGTGTATCAAGGAATGAATGTATGAATGAATATACTTTATTTATACACGGTTATCCCTATCAAGTACGTATTTTATAAAAATATATGTAAGAAAGATATTATTATAATTATATATATATATATACTATCCCTAAAACTACCTAAAACTACCTTAACCTGTTTTCCATGAGAGCCGTGTTGGAAGAAATAATAATAAAAACGATATTACGATTTTGAGAAATCATAGGAAGTCCCTGCAGCCCGCTTTAAATGCATTTAGGGAGTCTGCGTGCCGTAACTCTGAGGGTAGGCTATTCCAAAGCACCGCACCACTATAGCCGAAGCTGTTTTTCAAATAGTTTGTGCGGGGCTTTGGAATAGCTAGCTTGCCCTCTGTGTCTCTCAGGGAATAAGCCGCTACGGTGTCCCGGCTAGTGAACATGGACTTAAGGTAATCGGGAGCAAGTCCATTGAGTGATTTAAACACCATTACAGCTTTATGATAGTTCTGGAGTGAACGAATATTTTTCCATCCCAGACTATCAATTAGAGGGTCGGCATTAGCGTCATAAACCGAATTAGTTAAAATCTAGCGGCCCTATTTTGAAGTTTCTGCAATTTGGTGGCTAAAGTATTGCCACATGTATCCCAAACTTCAGAACAATAATTGAAATGGGGAAGGACTAGTGCATTGAAAATCATTCCTAAGGTTGCTGAGGGAACAAGAGGGCGAACACGTTTAATAGCACCAATGCCAGAAGCAATCTTTTTTGAAATCGCGTTAATGTGTACATTCCAAGATAGATTTTGATCAATGTCCACACCCAACGATTTAGCTTCTAATACATGTTTGATGAGGCTTCCGTTAATCGTGAGGGCGGGTGATTTATCAAACGTGCTCAACCTTTGTCTAGACCCTATCAACATATACTCGGTTTTGGACTGATTTAGAGTCAGCTTGTTTGCCTGCTGTGCCTGCTGTGTTTCTGTAAGCTTTCCTCTCATAGCCTTTGCGAACGTTATAATTGCATAGCGGTAATCTGTAGCTCTCTTTGTTTCCTTTGATCCAAGGGTCAGCTGGCGGAGTTCTTCAAAAGTGGCTTTAGTTTCTTTATTTAGGTGATGTGGCATCTCCTTTATGAGGTTACAGATGTGATTTGAAATGTCATGCATTGGTTCGCATGGCAATACTTCATAAGAGCCAATGTTAAGACTTGCTAAGGATGCAGCTGGATTGTCATAAAGAATAGCTGGCACTCGCTGAATCCCCTGCAGCTCTGAGACAATTTCTTTCTCTAATGCACCCTTTTTTGCGTCCAGTCCAAGCTCAATGCTTCTTGATCTCAACTCTTTTGCTAGCTCTTCTCTTGTGAGGTTTTCAAATGGCTTAGGGTACTTAACTAGAGAGTTCTTTCTTCCCATTTCTCCTTGCATCACCCTCTTCTGTTTGTCACGTAAAGAAATATGGGGACACCTGAACACATGATCTAGTTCATGACACATTATGGCATGCATACCACATACTGAGCAGAAGTAGTGCCCCCCTTTCTGCTGACCACTCTCATATTGCACTGCTGGTCCATCACCCTTGAAAAATCTTAAAGTATCAGTGACTGGTACTCCAGGCATCAGCTCATGCTGCACTGTGAGTCCTTGAAGGCATTCACATCTGGTTGGTACATAAGTAAGCTGGTCTGCATCACTGCTTGAGCACCTTCCAATGATGTATATCTCTGGTGTCTCCACAATTTCCTGGATGTCTTTTCTCTTGCCTGTTTTCTCAAAATATTCTTCAGGTGTAAGATAGAATGCAGGGTCATAAATTGAAGCTATGGTAAAAACAAGATGACCATGATTGGCAACTGTGGAGTGGTCATGCCAAACTAGTAGATGCCGCTGCCTTTCATATTTCTTCAGCTTCTCTCTCATCAAATCCAAACTTTCACCATCATCAAACTCATGTAGTTCTTTTAGTCGTGCAACCACTTCAAGTCGTGTCATGGTATTGAAGGAATGGTCAGACCGGTGCCTTATATATAATTCTCGAGCAGGTGCAAACACTCGCCTGCGGCTCGTGTTTTCACTGATCTGCTCTCGAATTCTCCCAACCACATCTCGGTTTGCATAAGCCTGTGCAGTCACGGGAACTGTGTTTTATTTGTTAAATATTTATATATTTATTCTTATCTATTGTACAAATTATATAATTCAGCCTCTGGCTGCAAGGATAATTTTAATAAACCATCTATCTATCCATCTATCTATCTATCTATCTCTACCAAGGTATTCTTGTTAGGATGTACGTCAAAATGAAAATGAAATATTTTACTACGTAAATCTAGATTTGGCACATTTTTTTTTTGGGGGGGGGGGCATTGTTATTTTGGGAAGTAATCTTCGGAGAGACAAGGCCATAGCTAGAAATCGAGCGCCCCCCCCCCCCCCCCCCCCCCCCCCCCCCCCCTAGCTCTGGCCCTGAGAGAAGAGGGTTCTTGGAAGTCTCAACTCAATTCTGGAATTTCAAGCCCCATTTTGATAGTCCTTGAGAGGCAGAGTTTGGATTTTTTTGACCAATGTGAACAGGATAATGGTTTCTATTAGTTTTATCAAACAACTATAACATACAGTACCTTTGTATGGATGTTGATTTCCACTGATTTTCTATCTCATTCTTTGTTTTCCTCAAGACTTGCCTTCTCAGTCGCTTTTTTTGCACTGGCGTTTTTTTATCTCAACATTAGCTTCAGGCACCTTAGACAAGGCTTCACCAAGCTTAATGCCAGACCACTTTTCAAATGGTTTCTTCAGTTGTGTATACAGTTTCTTTGCAGCACTTACACTGTTTTTGAGATTGGGTTTTTTAGTGCTATTTCCATGTTGTACATTCGCTTCTCTAAGAACATTAAAGAGGTTTTCATTTGCTTTGCTTTTCAGCCTGGGACTTCTCACTGGAAACAGTGCCTGTACAGATGGGAAATGATGGTAGCATCCCTTGCAGTTTGTCAGTGAGTGCTCTTGTTTCCTAGTCTGAGGTAAACTAAGCCAGCGTTCCACAGAAAATTCTTCTAAGTATTTGCTTTCTCATTCCCCTTACTACTGTACTTGCCCCAGTTTTTGAATGCAGCTTCAAGTGCCAGAACATTTTGCTGTAGTGACCATAATCAATCCCGAAGGCTTCTGGCCATTCCTTAAAGATCTCACAGAAGAAATTGTACCTAGCTTGTGCTTCTTGGGACTTCGGAGATTTGGCGAAATCCTTGTTAGTTTTTACAAACTGTTTAGCTTTTCTGGCCGCATTCAAAGCTTCAACTTTCGCAAAACCGCACGTAGTTGGGGACACAAGTCCGCCAGACATAACACACTACAGTAATATAAACTTGGGATGGAATATAACGTGCTAGAATTCATGAAGTTCGGTGGAGCATGTGTACTCGACGAGCGCTCGATCGTTTGTGCGAAGTATTAAATTTTCAAATATTGCGCCAAAAATTAAGGTCTTGTGACTCGCTTATCTCGTAATATGAGAGCTGAAAGTGATGTTTTTCTTCAATTACGTCAATCTTGATCATATAACCAGGAAAGGTTTTGTTATATGCTACACGAAAAACACAAGATAAAGACAATAACATCAGGTATCTTTGAGGCCGTTTTTATTCTTCTCTGCATACAATCAACTTGTAAATGCTTCCCAGACTAATACATGAATAAAAAAAACTACAAACCTTGTCGTATGTGCTTTTCCGTGATTTTCAGAGCGTAAATTCTAATGCTTTCTTCCTGTTCCAAAGAAGTAACTTCGTCCGCCATTTTGAAAGTATACTTTTACACGGTCATCCGCTGGCATTCTTTGTTATGACCCACGGCGCAATTCAAGATGGCGGCTCAAAGAAGACAGGACATAGCATGATAAATTAAAAGCGTTTGCGACATATGTCGGCGTTAGATTGAGCCATACTGCAAGAGGGCCTTGATTGTATGTAGTTTTATCTAGATCCAATGATGCAAACGGTTACTCATTCTTGTGATATATTCGTATATTGACAGGAAATCTGAATTTTTAGAAGTTTTATTTATCACTTGAGAGAATAGGAGATGGAATCTAACCATCCTCATTGGAAACGTGTTAAGCAGCATAAGAAGAGTACGAAATTCGAATATGAGCGTTAATGATGTACGTTAAGTTTGTCGCAATTGGGGGCAAATTTTTTAAAAATTTTTAAAATTAAAAGCGCCAATTTTCCCCTGTAGTTGATCACGTGACCGGTTGTCATGGTAACAACTTTGCTCCGATACACTGTCTTGATACGAGGCTCGACCTTAAGCAAAAAACAGTTCAGAAAAAGCTTTAAATTCTCGGTCGTAATATTTTTTTGTATTTCTTGCTGTTAGACCCATGCCTTAAGTACACTGAGGGACCTTAACAATGCCCTGGACATGTTGAAATATATTCTAAAGCTGTATTTACGACTCTGTGGGACGTTGTTTATCCGTGCCGAAACTTGCACGCCGGCCGCCATTTCAAAACGCACAAACACACCGAACACGTGGGTGCACGGGCTATAGGACAAGCTAAACCGGAGCTACACGATGTCACAAAAACACAACCGCTGCGCCACGAGTGATCATAAAGAGTAACGTAAAAAAAAGGAGTTATTCGACCCGGAATATCAGTCCGTCTTAACTGTGAGGCAAACTTGGTTCTAGCATGAATATTGCGATCAGAAATGTAGGCATTTTCAGTTCCCCGATGCATGGTCTCTTGGGAGACCAAATTACAATAGTCGCTGCGCTTGTTCACTGAACCATGTTACGTTATCCAGAGCTAAGCTGCACTCGAACTACGGGTTTATTTCCTCGACGATCATAGTATTACAAAGTAATAACATGGCACACTCGGAAAATTAGGGATTCCCTTGACCCTCGAAAATTTGTTTTAAAGCTGCGCCCTCGCTGCTTTTAAAAATACTCTCTCGTGCCTCGGGAAATTTAATCCCTAATTTCCCTCGGTACCATGTTATTACTTTAAACAATACCATGTAAACCTAAGGCATCAAATCTCTGAAACATCTCTTTCCCATATATTTAAAAAAACTGTATACTACTCAGTGCTATTAAGGCATGGCTATGGAAGGAAAAGCGGGTGGTCTATATTTAAGGAGGCCATAACAGTTTTTCATGTCCTCACCCACTGAACTTCAATTGTCTGTACTTCATGCGGAAATGCACAGAACAGAAAGCCACTTTACAAGTAAACATGCTATGGATTGTTCTTTGTGTCGTCATATTTTTTGTTTACATTGGTGCTTCCATGGGAACGTAATGGCGACCCTCCAAAAATTCTCCCGGACAAAGAGAAAGTTGGGCTAAACCCTCTTAATGCCAAAGACGCTAGGCTATAAGCATTACTTGGACAAAGTTTGAAGAAAAAGTAGCATCGCGTTTTCGAAATATAACGCGGTCAATTTTTTTCGTCAAAAAATTAGAATTTTTTATTAGCCTTCTTTCTTGACCCTCAAACTGTGCCTAAAAGCTCGTAGTGATTTAGTTCTTAGTTCCGCATAAAAACCGAGACATTTTCTTTAAGCACAGAAAATTCAGAGCCAGTGCTTTTTCCGATCACGATTAATCTGAAAAGTTTTGAGAGCCTTTTCTTGCTCACGCCAAACTCAAACAACTAGTCCTGCGTTTCAATTTCTAGTAAAAAAAATCCGAGGTAAATGTTTGTCTAAATCTCCGCATAGAGAGTTCAATTATTCTATACCTTGTTGAAGTATTTTTAGAGCCATAATTCTTTAAAAAAGCCGCGAAAAAAAAAATACATTTTGATGTTTTGTCTTTTTGCTGAACTGAAAACTAAATCACTACGAGCTTTTAGGCAATGTTTGAGGGTCAAGAAAGTAGGATAGTAAAAAATTATAATTTTTTGAAGAAAAAAAATGACCGCGTTATATTTCTCAAACGCGATGCTACTTTTTCTTCAAACTTTGTCCTAGTAATGCTTATAGCCTAGTGTCTTTGGCATTAAGAGGGTTTTGCCCAAATTTCTCTTTGTCTCGGTGAATTTTACAACTAAAAATTTTTGGTTGGTCGCCATTACGTTGCTATGGAAGCACCAAAGTAAACAAAACATATGTCAACACAAAGAACAATCCATAGCATGTTTACTTCTAAAGTGGCTTTCCGTTCTGTGCATTTCCGCATGAGATACAGACCATTGAAGTTCAGGGGGTGATGACATGAAAAACTGCTATGAGCCTCCTATGCATTTGCTCATTTCTTTACGAAACTTAATTTCTATTACAGAGCACCCAGAACTTAACAAAGTTTGAGTATAGTTTCTATGACAACCTGAAATGTGACCTTTGACCCAAATTTTTAACGGAATTTTAGAAACTGCCACTGCTGACAGGGAAAATGCATAAGAGGCAAAAATAAATTAGTGGAAAAAATAATACTTACCTTTGGTGTTTGTAAGTCTAATTGGAAATGGTGCACAAGACATATGATTAAGACGTTATCGAAGGGTATCGAATTTCACGTTGTCCTAAAATAGGATTCCAATTGAAGAAGTCAACTTTTCCAATTAGATCAACAATACATACCCAGACTTAAGTCACTTGGCACTTTTATAAACATCTTCAGGATTCAAAGCCTTTCTCTGTCCGCAGGAGCACTTTTTAAAAAACCGTTACCTTCGAGTTCAAAGGTCACATTTGAAGTTGTCATAGAAAGAGCACCCAAAATTTACTTATTAACTCCCCACAGGCTGAAAAATTTTAAATAACCGAACAGTTGAAAGTCCTGGAGTTAGACCATCCCCTAGGTTTTATGACAATTCTTTTGTCAGCCATGCCTTAATGGTGCGTACCTGTGACCCTAAGTATAAACTAAGAAACCAAGAAAATAACTTAATTCTTCCAAAGCCTAGAACTGAAGTTTCAGCTATGCTGGGGCTAAACTCTGGCACGTTTAAAAAAAAGTGACCAATCAGCATTTCGTCTTACCAGACGTACACACGGTAGTCATGGAAACCAGTGACATGTAAACGTTTTTATAAATGTTTTTTACGTTTGTCTGATGATTTTAAACCGTGTATAAATAACATAATGTGTGTATATATGTATGTAGGCAAAAACGGCTGCCATGTATTTGCATTTTATATTCGACGTGGCATTTTATGACGTCATGTGGCTCTCTGTAAGTAGTATGTCCAAGCCTACCTTCCCAGCAGTCCTCCAGTATAATATCATCAATGGCCACATCTGACTCAGAGCCATTTCCACGTACCGCCTCGATTACCACCTGCAGCGAGATAAGAAAATTATTCGAAGATCTTTAATATTAAGATTTTGTCCACCAAAGCCTGGAAATCCATTTATAGATAGAGCAATTTCAGGCTTTGGTGGACAAAATCTTGTAGTAATATTAAAGATCTTCGAATTCTGTTTGCATTTTCTTAAAGCGGGGCTACGATCTAATTGTTGTCCACCACTTTTTTCTGTTAAATCATTTGTTGGCACCGCAAATGTCCAATACATGCAGTTGTTTTCCTTTTTTTTTTTTCACAATAAGATATCGAATATTAAATATATTCAAATTCTGTTTGAATTTTCTTAAAGTGGGGCTACGATCTCATTGTTGTCCACCTCTTTTCCCTGTTAAATCACTTTTTAGCAACCCAAATGACCAATGCATACACTTTTTTAGCTCCAAATTTCGAATTTCGCGCCAGTGTTCCTGCGCCTGTTGGCCGTATTTCGCGGGGAGTGACGTCACAGGCGTAATTCGAAATAAAACTCAAAGTCACAAACAGTGGTTGCGACGGCACATTGTGAAAGAAAAAGTGAAGAAATGAGGATGTATTTACGGGAAAATGTTGTGTTTAAAAGTGCTTCAGCGATATAGCTAACAATAAACGTGGAATGTCAAGTCATATCAGCCTTATGCGCCAAAATAATTGAAATCGAGCAAGTGTCTTTGGTGCGGCTACACAGAAAAAGATTCCATCGTGGTGATAAAAGATTTTCAAATCCCCTGCTCACTTCGAATATAGATGTTTCACACGGATGTTTGGCTAATCTAGGTGTCAAGTATTAAATTCTGGCGCAGCTGTCAATATCAAATATGGCTACGTTACTTGATATCAAAACCATCAGTGAGAAAAGAGCGCAAGGAAGCGGGTTATTTTTCTGAAAGGGGGAGTTGGAAAATGTTTCCTTTGAAACAATTCATTTTTAAGCGGTCTTCCTGCTAAAAATTTATTTTTTTTGATAATTTTAAAATGCGGCTTCAAAAACGTTTTTTTAGAAAGCCTGCTATTATCAGGCACAGAGCAACCGAAAGAATCATGAAACATTGACTGTTTTAAAATTATAAATATCGCCAGCCCAAAATCCAATTGCGCCGGCAGCACGGGCGTGGGGCCCATGCTCAGGTGAATAGAATGGCAATCAGTCTACGGTACATAGCCATATTTGGTAATACCTTGTTCTGAGCCTACATCTCGTGCAGCGCCATCTTTGAAGCGGAAAGCGACGTTTTTCGTTCTACTTTCCAACTTTCTGGCGCCTATTTCATGGTCAGATTGCAACAACTGGCCAACTTATCTGTCTAGTAACCTGCGAGTGATGCTAGAGGCCAGCCTTAACTGGTTCTGTTTTCGATTATATTCATAATTTCGGAACAAATTTTGGCAGTGGCGCCAATCCAATGCACAACAAGACGTCCGAGGGCTAAAGGAAAAGAGCTGTTTTTTTTTTCAGGGTTTCTTCACCGATCTCCAATTCAGGAAATAAGCCATTTACATTAAGGGTCTCAGTACTTCGATATGTAGGCTATCGACCTTATGCATTCGTCTCCTTCCATTAATACTTCTCGGGATTTGTAGTATTCACGACACGTCATAGCCATACCACAGGTTCATGCTCTTTCTTGTACTCTTTCGCGAGGCTTGGTTAGCTCAGTTAGCTATTTGTTTACTCATTAGTGCTGAATACTTTGCTGAATACTGTTTGCTACTTGTGTGCAATGTTTTAACGGACTTAAAACACATCAAACAGAGGTTTTATCGAACAAGGGCGTCGAAAGCATTACATTTGTTTTCTAAAACTAACTCGTTTTGTTTCTGTTCTTACTTTGTGCCACATGTAAAATGAGCTGCTCATGCTATAGAAATCATTCTTAAGATGTAAGGACGGGATCTAGGGTTTTACTAAGGGCTTTTCATACCCTTAAAATAAAAAGGGGCAGCAAAGATGCGAACTCATGCATATTTGCGCATATTTTTCTCGTGATTCATGCACATTTTGCGGGAGACTCCAGGGTGTTAACCGTGTCGCACACTTATTTTTAGGATGATCTGTCTCATATTTCCATAATATCTCCTGCAAAAATTATAATTGAATATCACATTAAATAGACTCATCTATCCAGTGAAATTAGATATGCTAGCTCAGAGGCCAAACTTTGTAACTCTGGGCTCTCTGGCAAGGGCAATTTCAACTTAAGTCTGGATTAAACTGTGTTTAGCTCATGTTTGATCGCATACTCCCATGCACTCTCATCAACTCTCATTCCATTTGCCGGCATTGTAGGATCAGCTGTAGGATGTATTCTGAAGTCGAACCCATCTTGGTGGCCTTTTTTCAACCAGTTGAATGTTATTGTACAGGGAGCGAGCGAACAGTAACAAGGGCTCAAAGCCCCATAATGTTCGCAGATTTCAAGAGAAGTACAACTAGATATTATTGTAGAACAGTTTTTTATACGTGATTTTATGTAAATTTCCATCGTATATTTTTCTCGTGATTTTATGTCCATACATTCTCTGTATTTTGCCGTTATTCTTCACACAAATCAGTAGCCTGGGGCGCCTATGGATGTATTGATTGGATTGTTCTGCTTCTTCTACAGGAACATGCCTCATAGGCCCAACACATGGCGTCTGCGTACTATCTAGTCGGTCGGTCGCCTCCCAGACACATGCTGTGCATCTATGTTTTACAGCGCTGGATGGGCGGCCTTTTAAGTTTTTGGTGACGATTTTAGAAGGAGGAACATCGGCTTTGCGTTTCCTCATGACGCCGCCAGCCGTTTTAAAGCAGTGTACAAAGACCGGCGATGTTTGACTTGACTTGAAATATTCTTACTTTAAATTTGCATAATAAAACACGCAGCGTGTAATAATATATTCCTAGTGAATCATTTATTTTAAAACTTATATTTGGGCGGGTTGGGTTAGACAAAAATCGATTTACCCCCTTTTTTACAAATTATTTGTTTACTTCAATTTGAAACAAAGAAAAACTAAAATATTTATGCATGGTTTAGCGTTGTTTTTTGCAGCTTGCATGCTGGAATGTTCGAAATGTTTCATCCGTGCCTGTGAAATGTGCACCTCATCGTTCGCACACACAACAACAACAAATTCAAGCTACAAAACGACGTGGTTTAGAAAATTGCTCTTTATTTCAAAACGTGAAACCTTCATGAGTTCCCATCTCGTATATGAATAGTTCAATGATAGGAGATTCGCATGGGATGTACGATGTTTATGTTGCGATGACAAGGTGTACAAAAATCGGCTTTTGGCGCGAGCATGAATTTTTGCGGTTCCAGAATGTCTTTCATATTTTGAATAATATTCCGTCATATTCGTGGAGTTATGATAATCGCATACATGTAACATTGTACCCAGCAGTATATAACAAATAGCTAATATGCATTTCTGTCGATTTAAGGGTGCTTTTACCTATCTTTTTGAGCCGTTGCTAGGGAATTGTAAGTCCTGCAAAACCAGTTGTGTTGTTCTGCCATCTGCTGCAGATTTTTTGCATTTTATTTTGTTGCCTTATCTTGTTAAGTCAACTCTTCAGGTAACTGGGCTGTATTCACATGGCATAACAGCACACATCAGCTTTATAGTTAAGCATGCAATTTAGTGAGGTGCTTACTATATATTATCCAACAGGCTGTCAGGGCTGTTTACAAAGCACTTATGCAGACCAGGAATGTCGAAGGAGGATTTGCAGGATTTAATTTCCAAGAAAGGTATGAGGTTTGGCAAGTTTCACTGTCTTTGGGCATTTAGTACTAAAAGTGCCTGGGAAGAATCTTAAAATGGAAAGAGTTACAGGCACATCTCCCAGAGTAGCATTGTTTCTGTGACTGGCGGTGGTCATAGGCCGATTCTGATTGGCATATTCTAGCTGCTATTTTGAATTCACTTCACTGACTGACTACGAAGAAGCTTGGCAATGAGATTGAGATGTGATTTTCTGGGTCTGCCACTGATTATGGGAGTTTTTTTAGTTACCAGATACCTCCCTTCATCCAAACCTGTTTTTGCATCACAAGCTACCGTCTTGAAATGTTCTAGGCTAAGAAACATATAAAATGGTACACTGCTTAGCCTTGGAAATTAACCATGATTCCTAGATTATTTTAGTAGATTTCACTTTGATATTGCATGTCTGGCACCCAGTAACTGTATAATGATATTTTTTTTATTAGCTTAATAAATTGTAAGCTTAATAAATTTATTTATTTTTATCTTACAACAATGATGTGTTTGAAATTTCAGCTACCTCTCCCCTGCCAATCGTCAAATTTCACACCAAATTTGTGAGGAGACCATTCAGGATAATGGTGGAGAGAATTGTCAATATCAAAGGACTAAGATTAAGGGTACGTATGTGAACTATTACACATCAGAATTTCTACGGAGCACAGATTGATCTGCTATGACCGTCGTTTACTTCCGCCACATTTGTTAAAGAAATCTATTTTGTGAATTGCGGGTTCGGTTTTGATTTTATGTGTGGTTTTGCAGTTTTTGTACCTCCCCAATCTCCCCCTCTTAATAGAGATTGGCCGCTGTATGGAGGTTAGGCAAATACAGTACTTAGTGACAACATGTTATTTTGGGACTTTGAAAAGTGGCCGCTTTAAAGAGGTAACACTGTAGTTTTTTCTTGTTTACTTTTTGGGGCAAGGAAAGACTCTTTTCATGGCATTAAAGGCTCCATCTCACACAGCCCATAATATATTGATTTTTTTTCTCTCACATGATCCATTACTATTGGATTTGTGCTATTGGATTTCAGTAGAAATAGCACCATGGAAATGTATTATTATCATTACTATAATATATAGATTTAGGCACTGCCTAAAAGCGGAACTCCAATGTTTATCCCTCTTACAGAACGACTAATTCTTATACAATGCAATAATATCATAGCAAATTTCTGACAATAATTGCCCTATTTCACTATGACGTCATAACAAAACACTCTATTGTTTTTGCGCTATGTGTCATGGTCGCCAGAGGGGACAGCAGCATTTAGAAATGATCAAAACTAGACTATAATGGACTATAATTGATAAGCCAGTTGGCTAAGGCAAGTAACGTTTCTGTGCTACTTGTCCTGATGGGAAGTGATCAAAAAAGTCAAGGTCGAGCACTCACTCATATCAGTTGGGTGGGGGTGCTTGTTGGACAAATAGAATTTGAAGAGTTGTGTATTGTGGACATATTTTAACCCCAGAAAACATAACTTCCCATTACAGAATCCTAGAAATCTGGCAAAACCTAAACATCTGAAGATTTTTTTTTCCTTGGAAAGAGTTGCTTAATAATACTGAGTTTCCTAACTACCCTAACAGAATCCTAGTCAGAAAAGTCAGAAAAAAACCCTTAAAAATCTGTACTGTCAGAAGTATAAAAATCATAATCATAATCGTGTTTCCAAAAAATATTCTTACCCCCTCTATGCAATTTTCAAAGAAAAAAACAGTATTTGTATGGAAAAGATCAGGTAAATTGACAGCATTTCCAATCCCTTCGTAGGAGGGTATGGATAATATGGAACCAGACATTTCCAGAAAATATCCCCCCACAAGAAGGGTGTTGAGAGGAGACCCCCTCCCCTCATCCCTCCAAAGAAAGTAAATTGACTCCCCACCCTCACCCCTCTGGGATTTCCAATGTCCTTCCATGACCTACGGATGGAAAACGGGAGACAAAGCAGGTCATTCAAGGTGTTAGAAAAAAAAAAGAACTGAAATGGAAGAGCATTTTATCCTACCCAACTATATCATTTTATCCTACCCAACTATATGAACTCTTCCATACCACAGAAATGAAAACCAAAATCAATTTATGTCAAATGGCCCCCTTGGATGCATCACAAGAATAATTTTACTAAAATTAATAGAAAATAATCCGAAAACATAGCAAATTTTGTATGGGTGACCAAAACAGAACAAGAAGACTACTTTGCAAAATCACTCCATCATGACAAGCCTTCGAACCCCCTCTTTGAACAAATAAGTGAAATTAAACAATCAAAATTAGGCAAAAATTAATGTACTTTTTTATATTTATTGGAGTTTTGCCAATGTAAATCATTATTATTTCTTACTTTGCAAAATCACTCCATCATGACAAGCCAGTGAGCAATGGTTTAATTCCAGTTTCAAGCCTTGTTCTGGTAGGGAGCAATCATTATTTATGCCAGGGGGTGGGCTAGATTTTTCATTCAGCCCCAAAAAAACTTGACCCCCCCTCAAAGTATCAATAAAACCTCAAAACCCCTTTAGGCAATATTTATAATAATCATGATAGCCCCCTTCCCCCTTTAAATGAGGAAGAAATTTTGCGACATCTAGATACCAAGTAGACAACAACCAGTATTTTTAAGACATTTTCCTGATGCGTGCATAAACAGTTTGTTGTAATTTTACAGGTGTGTAACCTCTTGTATCCATATATTAAATTAACGTCGTCGTTAATATGGTCCCCCTTAATAATTGCCAGCCCACCCCCTGGCATAAATAATGAATGCTCCCTTAAAGTAAAAGTAAACGAAAAACTACCAACAGAAAAATGAGCATAGCCCCCTTACCCACTATAAGGTGAGATACTGCTTTGAATAACATATCAAAATAGTTCCCTTGAAAAAGTGTCGACTTTCTCCAACTTCCTTATAAGGAAATATCTGCATACCATATTTGAATTCTAGTAAGTTTTTCAATATTTCTATTGACCTAGAAAACTTAAAACTCAACCAGAACTCAGATACACTCGAGAAAGGATGATATGCACGTTTTCCCGAGGGGGGGAGGGGGGGGACTTTCAATATTTTAAACGGGGATGCTCATCGGGAAAATTGATTTTGACCCTAAGGGATAGCAAAATGGGTGTGGCAAACAGCAAATTTACCCCTAAAAGAAAGCAAATTTGGCGTGGCGACCACCGAATTTACCCCTAAAAGATAGCAAATTTGGCAATTTTTTTAAAGTTTTCAACCAAGTTTCCTTTGTAAATATCGGTTCTGGTGTCAGTACCAATATATTTCTGGGCAAGGATTGGTCTGAGACTCCCCGTAGGGATAGGTCTGATTTTAAAACACCCCTCGGATAGCATGTCTGTCAATTTTATACCCTAAGGGATAGGACGAGCACCCCTGTCTGAAAATATGGGGAGTCCCCCCCCCCCCCCCGGGCACATTTTCCACTGTGTTTTTCATGGTCAAGAACCTGGAAACAAGGCAGACAAGACACCACAGGAAGCTTGGTTCGATGTCTAAAAAGGAGGCATGTTTGAATCACAATACTGATAAATTACAAATTCATGGTCTAGTTAAAAGTATGTACGTACAAATAATCACAAAGTGTTTTGAAATTGTGCTTTTTTGCACTTGGGATTTCATAATTATGCGAACACCAAAAAGGAAAGAGTTTGAGTAGGCTGTACTTTTAAGTTGATGTGTTGCATTCATTTTTTTTTTGTTACAAGATTGAAAAATACTTCTGGAAAGGTGGTATGTTTATATGAACCAAGCCACATTCCAGGGTTTTTTCACAGTGCTTACTGCAAATGGAGTCTAGAGTTACAGGATGGGTTAGCTGATGCCCTGGAAAAAGTCTTGGCTACCTTCTTGCACCTTGTGTTGCAATTCATGTGTGAACCAGCCCTAGCATCAGCACCTGAGAACTGAAAAAAAAAAATCAAAGTCAAACGGGACACCTACAGCTAAGTAGCCTAGTCAGTAAAAGAAATTTACAGGCTTGGAGGGTTGGATCATCAAATACCATAACTGATACCTTAAAGTACCTTTAAAGTCCTTGAAACAGCATTTAAAATTCCACAGAAAATTTAGAATGTGGTGACAAATCTTAACCTAAGTCTGAATTCTAAGATTCCAGACCTCTAGCAAGAAAATCAGAAATCATTCATTTCATGGAATCTCTAAGACCAGGGACGTCAACCCAGGGACATAAAAAATCTGGAGATTGTCTTGAAATGGCTAAATTTCCTGAAATATTCCCGGAGAAATAAAGTAAATGTATGGCAGTCATCTTGAAGTTGTGCTGGGAAACGAAGCGAAACTCTTGAGACGCCTGGCAAAACTGGGAGAGTTGACATTCCTGTAAGACCCATGCAAGAAAAAAGAAAGATGATAGTATCTTCTGCATAATAGCAAATTCCAGGTAGAAGTAAATAAGAAAATGTGCACAAGTGTTCCTCCCTGCCCCTTTGGAGTCAGATTGGTTGTTTGGTTTTACCCTGGGGTAATGTGCAAAATGTCCATCAGGGGTAATCTGCTTGCAGGGAAAAAAGTCCTGACCCAAATGATTTTTTTTTATTGTCCGTAGGCAGGGTTTGTTTCTTTAGAATTAGCTGTTTCTTTAGAATTAGCTTGTAGAAATGAGATCTACAAACTAAATCGGCATAAAAAATGCACAGTGAATAAAAGCGTCTTGGCCAACTGAAAGACAAACGTGTTTCCACTGTTTTAAAGTATTTACTGTTGTAATAACATTTTTTCTCAACAGAGATGACAGGCCGAGACATTTTCTTTATTTGAAGGCAGCTTGTTAGGAAAATGTGAGTGATTTTTCTCCCACGCTCTATAGATGCAAAGTTAGCTTGTAGGCATTTCGAACTGTGGAAAATCAGCAACTGAGGAAAACCAGCAAATGTCCAGGGGTTGGGGGGATTTTTTTATTGCCAAAGCCTGTTGTGCCTGGGAACTTTGTTATGCATGTCATCAGATAAAATCAAGAATATCCCTTGCATTTTCTAGCAAACTGCCTAATAAAAAATATCTTAGCCTGATCTCTGTTGACAAAAAATGACATTACCAGAGGATTAAAAGAGTGGAAAATGCTTTTGTCTTTCAGCTGGCTGTGATGCTGGCCACCAACTTTAAGCTTTATTATCATGATACAATGTTACAGTCAATCATTATTTATTTCTGTTTATGATTTCAAGCCAAATGCACAACCCTTTTCAGCAAAAAAGTTTTCACCAACACACAGTCTCATCCACAAAGGTAAGCTTCACATATTGAGTTAATTGAATCTGATTTCCAGTAGTCAAATTAAAGAGAGTTGCTGAATGAATCACAGGGGACTGAAACACGATTCCAATGTGTATTTACAATTATCTTATGCAAGCACAAGGGATATCAAGTATATTAGATAGAGTAGTTTAAATAGGATATCTAGCGATTCATGTTTTTGCATTTTCAATGGAGAACAAGCA
>CM066920.1:18625877-19034357 GCA_033964015.1 Scolanthus callimorphus
GCGATTCTAAGAATGTTATTTATTTAGCCTCTTTTGAAAAATGTAGGCTTCAGTATGTTGGGTCTACAAGTACCTCTTTCAAAATTAGGTTTAGAAACCACAAATCTCACATGACTAAGAATAGGCGCACGTGTGAGGTTTCGTCGCATTTCAACGACACTCCTCATGAGATTTCTAATTTCTCATTTATTTGCACTGAAGCAATAACGCGCGCTTCCAACATTGATGAATCCCTGACCAATAGGGAAGCTTACTGGATGGCCCAATTATTTACGCTTGCCCCTCATGGGCTTAACAAACGCCGTGAACAGAAATCACGTAACAGAGTGCAATACAATTAGCCAAGTATTTTTACCTATCGCTAGGTTGTAATTTTAACCTTTTGTTTTCCATTCCATTATTGTTCTCTGTACATATAAATAGCTAGCTAGCATTTTGACCATGTATTTTTAACTTTTTAGCTGATGAAGGCCGAAGGCCGAAACGTTCTTATAAAATAATTTTTAATAACAGTCATTGGTTGTCCCGCTTCATCATTTCTATTCTAAATTATATATATATATAAGATTTGGAGGAGGAAAATGAGAATTTTGGTAATATTAATCCGTTACCTATGGACTCGCCACTCTTGTTAGTAGAGCAGCTGGAGGATTTAAGAGAAGACACAGATACGGATATAAATGAGTTTCGGAGAGAACAAGGGAGTGCTGTTAGCGCTGAAACGAGGGGAATATAACGGAAGAGACAAGGGACGAGGAGGAAAATGCACGTGGTCATGAGGAGACTGGGTTGGGAACCATGGATGGACAAAAATTTCAGGGAGGGATTCAAGTTGTTGTAAATTTATCTCATCATATTCTCACGGAAGCAGAGATGTCTAATTGTTGTCTAAAGGACATTTTGTCCTACGCCCGAGCAAGTGGATGCTTATGCTCTCAGAAAAGAGTTGGAGGAATTTGTTCGTCGTATTCGACTGAAGGAGTACTTTTACACTGATGAAGATGTAGACAATTATTTCTCGGAGATCCCAGCGTTTAGAAATAAGTCTACTTGGTGTCCAGACAAAAACAGAGATAGGATATTAGAGGCCTATGTACAAGAGTTGGAGAATAGAATTATGGGTAGCACTCTAAAAGAACGAGTCAATAGAAACTTAACCCACGAAGAGCAAAAAGCGCTGGAAAACTTGCGAAAATATGATGATATAATTATTAAAGAAACGGATAAAGGTTCTGCAGTTGTGGTGATGGACAAGGACAGATATATTAGGGAGGGTATGCGACAACTGGATGACAAGGATGTTTATGTTTCGTTACAAGGGGATCCTACGGAAGAGATGAAATTCAAAGTCAATGACATTATCAACAGGTTGGAGAGTGATGGATATATTGATGAAAAAACAAGGGATTATCTATTGGCCAGCAAGGATGTTAAAGCTGGGAGATTTTACTTACTACTAAAAATCCACAAGCAAGGCTGCCCTGGTCGACCTGTTATTTTCCGGATCTGGGACACCTACAGAAAAACTTTCGGAGTTTGTGGACGCCCATTTGAAACCTCTAGTTCCTGAACTTAAATCTTATGTCCAAGATACAACTGACTTTTTGCGTAAATTGATTGATATTGGTAGACTTCCTGAGGGTTCTGTCATGGTTACTTTTGATGTGGTAGGCCTGTATCCGCACATACCCCATAATGAGGGGCTAATAGCAATTCAAGAGGCCTTGGATAGGAGAACCAACCAAGAGTTACCTACCGCGAGAATCGTAGAATTAGCAGAATTTGTACTTAAGAACAACAACTTTGTCTTTGATGGGAAACATTTTGTTCAGAAGTCGGGAACTGCTCTCGGAACTAAATTGGCGCCGTCTTATGCTAATTTATTTATGGATAGACTGGAAACTAGACTTATTAATGGATATGACAAAAAGCCACACACCTGGTTAAGGTTTATAGATGACGTGTTTATGATTTGGACAGAAGGGGAACAGGAGCTTCAAAACTTTTTGTCTTATTTGAATAATGCACATGACACCATTAAGTTTACATGGAACTACTCCACTGAGAATATTGATTATCTAGATGTTACAATTATTAATGATAATGGGAACATTGTTACTGATTTATACGTAAAGCCTACAGATAAGCACCAATACCTTGATTCGAGATCGTGTCATCCTCGCGGTTGCAAGGATGGCATCCCGTATGCACAAGCACTACGGTTACGCAGGATTTGTTCCTCTGATGTATTGTTTCGTAGACGTATAGAAGACTTAGTGTCATTCTTAGTAGCAAGAGGTTATAACGAGAGGTTCGTGAGACAACAGATAGGAAAAGCGGAGAGAGTTTCTAGGAAACAAGCACTGGCCCCACGTAAACAGTCAAATAACAACAAGAGGATACCGTTTCTGGTCACATATCATCCGGGTTTGCCGAATATTGGGCGGATGTTACATGAGTTGCAGCCGTTATTGAACTTATCATTCATATCATTCAACGTCACAAGAGAAAGCAACCCATCCAAGCCAAAACGATACGTTCAGCGGCTTACGAAAACATCGCGGGCTCTTATTTACGCATGCGCACTTGCGTTTTTGGCGACCCGTGTACACAGCCAATCACAGTCCGTCTTGGATCACTGAGCGCGCGCGTCATTTTGTCCTCCTGCACAGCGCCGCAGCGCCACGGTGCTTTGACTCGCTTTGACGCAGTGCTTGGCAGAGGACACGGACCGGAAGTCGCTCCTTCATTTTCCCGCCGAAAAAACTCACAAAACACGCGCCCGCCGCGTCGGCTCACTCGAGTTCATAATTTTTGTTGAGTCAAACCATGGATCGTAGAAAAGACTGGATAGGAAACTATAGGTCACGTGGGGTGTTTAGGGCGCGCTGATTGGCTGTTTCAGGTTTCAAGATGGCAGCATTATAGTTGAAAATCGTGACGTGAAAGATGGCGTAAGTATAGGGGGAAACAGTGCTTTTTTCATTTGATTTCTGACATTTTTTTTCAATTTTATTAATGTGTAGACTTCTAAGTTGTTAAACTATATTTTTGTTTTGTTTTCTTGCAAAAACAACCGGCCTACGCCACGGAGCCGACATCAAGGTATGTTCGTGTTGTGTTTATTTACATGAATTTGCATCAACTTTTGAGAAAATCGCGTCCCAGAAAAAGGTACAAATTACGTAGGATTTACCCATGAAGTAGGTGTTTTTGGGACGCAGTTTTCTTTGTGAAAACATGACACCAGAGTTGTTTTGAAGCGATTATTTGAGAGTTCTGTGTTGAAATTGTGGCGTAGGACCCATTTCACTGATTCTTCTTGTTATTTTTATTTTTGTTTTTTTGTTAAACCAATGCTCAATCTGGGCCTTGCCTTTGTGATAGACTTTGTCACGAACTTTTACCTAATATGTGTCTCCTCGCTTTGTTTTTCACCGGATTCCATAAAGGGACAAGCTGACCATTTTGGCCCTTGCCTTTACTTTAGGAGAGATTGACATGAAGTTATTTAAAATAATAATTAATATATTTTCCTGTGTTCCTGTAGATTTATCTCAACATGGCAAGGGGAAAGCTCGACAGAGCAAGGAAATATTCACACCGTAAATATAACTGCACTTCAAATGCTGATTCTTCCAAACCGCCAGTGGATTGTGATCTTCCAGTCCAGTATCAGTTCTCCCTCCGTAATGTACCCTCAGCTGTCCTTCACCAACCGTCTGTTTACAACTACACCCGTGTCTTCTCGGTTCTAGCTGATGATTCTGTTCTTCTAAATAAATGGACCCTGATAAAACATTCAGAACTCTTTCTAATGCTCTGCACCTTCATTAATGACAACCCTGGTAGCATTCCTGTCAAAGAGAGAACTATCATTGTGAACACTGACTTCACATGGAAAGTTATAGTATCTAGTAATATCTGTGTGACATCATTGCCTAACATCCCTGATAAGATAACATCAACAAGCAGCTTTGTCCAATTGTTACATGGAGTTGATCAATCTACTGTGTGTCCAGGCATCAAAGATGTTAAGTTGATTGAGCTTGCCAAAATGGGAGGACGGAATGGAGTTTTCAAAGATTTACATGGAAACGTCAGAGCACAATTACATAATGATAGCATTCGTCTGGTCAAATGTTGTGGCTTGACAGAGGATGCGATATGCAAACCTTGTAAGGTGTTTAAGAGGATTTTACAAACCATGTCGTATCATCAAAAGGAAAACCTCAATGGTAACAGTATGCCAAAAACAAGCACCAGCAGCCATTGTCCATGGAAGAACTTGACAGAGGAAGAGAAGAAACAACGAATAGGGAATGCCAGGAAACAAAGGCAACAGACATCAAAGAAAGTGAAGAGGCTTGATGAAAAATTTAATCAGGTGAATAATTATTTTTAAATTGGATTATAGAGCGGTTATCACATGACTGTAGTGAAAACAATCACAAAGTAGAGATAAGGAATTAACCTTGTGTGAAAGCTAACATGCTAATGAAATGGTCCCATGTGTGCTTCTGAGCGTTAGCCCTGTAGTGTTGTACTGGCTAAATATCTGCTCAATAAACACCAAGAAATACTAGTAAAGCTCCGTGTCTCTATTTAAGATCCAACTCGGTTACATTACAATCAGTCACATGTCTGTTATCACTATGCGTGCGCATGTAGCCACAGGCTACCCAATAATACGCTGACACTACATCCCCCTTTCTGGGAAGGTGACGCACCTAAATGTTAACATGCTTCAAGCAAAATCTAACATGTAAATAATCAAATGTCTTATGAGTCTCTCTTTAGAAGTCCAGTCTTTTGGGTGGTAAAGAAACCCTTCCCGAACGCGTAACTGTGCCATCCCTTTGTGCAACATCGTGCGCAGCAACTGCGCTGCTAGCCTCGTTACCCTCTCGCTCTAATCTTGATGGCGTTCCGTGTATGAGCGGCTTATCTGCTGATGGCGCTGACTTGGCATCTGGAGGTCCTGTCTTTACAAGGTGATATCGGTTCCTCCGGAGCTCTCCGTGTTGCGTTTTGACGAAATACGATCGAGGTGTAGCTGCATTCTTGACAACTGTCCCTTGTTCTTTCTTGTCTCGCAACCAAACGGTATCACCAGTTTCCAGTGGTGCTTTCTCCCTCGCTCGGTGGTGCGTGTCAAAGTTGGACTTCTGTCGATCTTTAATCCGTTTGTCTTGATCCCTGAACTCTTCAATGTCCGGCCAATCCGGCTCCAAGCTCTTGGATATCACGGGGACTGTAGTACGCAATCGTCGACCAAATAACAACTCTGCTGGTGACTTTCCATGCTCCAGTGGAGTAGATCTGTAAGCTAACAGTGCTAAATAAGGATCTTCCGACTTCCTGATCATGTGCTTTACAGTTTCTACTGCACGCTCTATCTCTCCATTACTCTGTGAGAACTTAGGGCTGGATGGTACGTGTTGAAACCCGTATGCCTTCGCAAACGTGTCAAAGGTATGTGCAGAGTATTGCGGGCCATTATCCGAGACGACTGTCTCTGGAATGCCATGTCTCGCGAACATAGACTTCAAATGTTTAACGACACTAGGCGACTCGGTGTCACGACCTAATTTCGCCATCTCAACGTACCTTGAGAAGTAGTCGATAACTAACAAATATGAAGCACCCTTGTATGCCAATATGGTCTGATATCCGACGGGACTTTACCATTCTCCGGCCAGCCATGGATGCAATAGTGCTTGATTCGAACGCATACTTCATCTCCGTTTTGTGCCTGTCTAATCTGCGTCAAGCGACTCTCTGATGCAGGCACACCGTCCATTATGCAGTCGACAAACTGTGCCACCTCCTCCTGTAGCTTCACCTCATCTGGCTCTAAGGATCTTGTCAGTGGCGCACGTGATAGAGCATCAGCAGTGTACAGGTTCTTTCCTGGTACATGCGCAATGGTGTACGAAAAGTGCATCAATCGCATTCGAAAACGCTGGATTCTTGCTGGAAGCTCATCCAGGTTCTTAGATCCCAGAAGCGACACCAAAGGCTTATGGTCCGTCTCAATATGGAACGTTAGACCAATGAGATAATCTCTGAACCGTTCGCATGCCCACGTCGCCGCCAAGGCCTCTTTCTCGATCTGCGCGTACCTTTGTTCGACTGCACACATTGCTCTAGAGCAATATGCCACAGGTCTCTGGCTTCCATCTTCCTGTCTCTGTATCAGAACCGCACCTAGGCCGTACGACGATGCGTCTGCTGAAACCGTTGTCTCCAAATCTGAGTTGTAGTGCGCAAGTACTGGTGTGGTGCAGAGTTCCTTCTTTAGCGCCTCAAATGCTGCTCTCTGGGGAGCCTCCCACACCCACTGGTTCTCTTTGTTAAGTAGGTCCCTCAGAGGTTTGCTTTTTTCTGCAAGACTGGGCGAGAACTTACTAAGCTGATTTGCCATGCCTAA
Source organism: Scolanthus callimorphus (assembly GCA_033964015.1). Lineage (NCBI taxonomy): Eukaryota > Metazoa > Cnidaria > Anthozoa > Actiniaria > Edwardsiidae > Scolanthus > Scolanthus callimorphus. Next base: position 18,632,311 of record CM066920.1, read on the forward strand.
AAAGCGGCGCACGTCTGAGGTGTTTTCAGCTTCCGGCAGTTCTGAAATAGCGCGCACTTTATCTGGATCAGCGCTTATTCCGTTGGGACCCACGATATGGCCAAGGAACTTAATCTCTCCTTTCGAAAACTCGCACTTCTTATCATTCAGTGTAATGCCGGCCACTTCTAGTCTGCGCAGTACATGCGATAGGCGCGTATCGTGCTCCATTTGCGTGGCGCCGTGCACTAAAATGTCATCTGCCTGACATAACACACCGTCAAGTCCATCCAAAATTTGGGACATGCGCTTCTGAAAGTGTTCTGGCGCGCTGGAAATTCCAAATGGGAGTCTGTTAAAATAGAACCTCCCAAAGGGCGTGATGAATGTTGTGAGCTTAGCCGACTCTTTCGCTAGCTCTATCTGCCAAAAACCCGAGTTTGCGTCTAACTTGGTGAAAACTTGTGCGTGCGCGAGCTGTCCTAGAGTCTGATCTACTGCAGGAAGAGGGTGTTTTTCTCTCTGGACACTCTCATTCAGTTTAGTCAAGGCCACACATATGCGCACTTTACCATTTTGTTTGGGTACTACAACCATTCCTGCACACCACTCAGTGGGCTCATCAATCTTTGAGATTACCCCAAGGGATTCCATTCTTGCTAACTCTTGTTTCACTTTGTCAAGGAGGGGGAGGGGTACACGCCTGGGTGTGGTCAGTGTATAGGGTCGCGCGTCTGCTTTCAACTTTATTGTATACTCAGGACACTTGAGTTTTCCCAGCCCATGAAACAACTTTGGGAACTGCTGTTCATATTTATGACCGCTTGTCACGTGATCTACTTTCTGAACAATTTTCAGCGACTCTATAGCAGGGCGTCCCAGTAATGCGTGCTGCAGACCCTCAACAACATAAATTTCTTGTCTGCATGATCTGGTACCGGTGGAAATGTTAGTAGAGAAACAGCCTTTGACTTTAAGTTTATTTTTACCTGGGCCATACAAGTTTCTGTCAGACACCTCAAGAGGGTAGTTTCCAATTTGTAGGTACACTTTTTCTGGAATTACGGTCACATCCGCCCCTGTGTCTATCTTAAACTTCACTGTGACCCCACCCACATTGAGCTCGGTAACCCAGGGACCATCACTGTTATCTTTAATTATCTCCCCATACTACCAGTAGTGAGTTCTCCCAGAAAGTCATAGTCGTCATCACTATCATATTCATTCTGAACCTCAGAGGTTTCTGGTTTAGACATACACACGGCCGCGAAGTGTCCAATTTTGTGACATTTATGACACTCCGCCTCCGTTGCCTTACACACTTTCCTGGAGTGGTTTGGAGATTTTCCAAATCTCTGACAACGGTCTGGGGTTGGGTTAGATTTATTTTGTTGACCCTGGTTAGATTTATTTTTGCCCTTATTTTTCTGTGGGGAATTAGACTTGAACTTCTCTTTCCTGGGACTGTTACCCTTTCTCCCGGCTAGGAAATCAACTTTGGACCCTTCACCCGTGGAACCCCCCTCAGTTCGTGCTGTTGCTTTTTCACGGCTTCACTTTTGCGAGCCTGTATTGTGGCTTTGTCGAGTGTCAAATCAGGATCAAGCTGCAATTTCTCTGATAACTTTGCATCTATAAGACCTACAACGAGCCTATCTCTTATCATTTCTTCGACTAGGGCTCCATAATTGCAATGCTCCGCTAATTTGTTAAGAGCCGTCAAGAACTCATCGACCGTTTCGCCCTCTTCTTGGACCCTACGATTGAATTTCGCTCGTTCAAAAATAACATTCTTTCTAATCACAAAATACTCTTCGAACTTCTTTTTCACAACATTGTACTTGCTACTTTCAGCCTCGCTCAGGCGGAAGGACGCTAAGATGTCTTCGCTCTTCTCACCAAGGCAATATATGAACGTGTTTACCTGAGCAGCGTTGTTTTTCTCGACTAAACCTGAAGCTTGTCGGTACCTCTCGAATCTTCGGATCCACTGCGGCCATTCTTCCGCTTTGAATGAGAATTTTTCCGGTGCTTTTACTGTGAAAGACATATCCCACTTCTGGACACCATGTAGTGTTGTACTCGCTAAATATCTGCTCAATAAACACCAAGAAATACTAGTAAAGCTCCGTGTCTCTATTTAAGATCCAACTCGGTTACATTACAATCAGTCACATGTCTGTTATCACTATGCGTGCGCATGTAGCCACAGGCTACCCAATAATACGCTGACACTACAAGCCCTAGTAAGCGGAGAAAGAGAAAAAATCTCTGACCCCGAGAGGGATTTTTTCTCTTTCTCCGCTTACTAGGGCTAATGCTCAGAAGCACACATGGGACCATTTCATTAGCACGTTAGCTTTCACACAAGGTTAATTCCTTATCTCCACTCTGTTGAACTTAGTGCTACGCGGCCACAGGCTTGCCTGAACATCTACATACAATCACAAAGTAATTACACCAATTCTGAACAAAACCTATAAAAGTGATTACAAAGTAATTGCAAATTACTCACGACAGTCATGTGAAATCTGCTCTATTTGGATCATAGTATAATTACTCAAGCGATTCTGTGAGCTGATTGGTTGTGTGATGTTTGGAATAACATTGAAAGTATTGGGGATTGCTCGCATATTTTATTACGAAACTAAAAAGTAAAAAAATACCCCTATTTTTTTTGTAAAAAATGTTAGCACTTGAGTAATTATACTAAAACAATTAGTTGCCTCACGCTCTGTAAATATTGGCAAATAGTCACCTGGCCATTATTGCTTCACAGGAGTAAAAGGGTTATGATAAAGACAGACATTTTAAGCATTGGTACATTAAAACATAATTAATATGATCAGTGGTTGAGTCGGGGGGGGGGGGGGTACTTACCATTGTGACCTTTCCTTTTTCACAATCATGCATTTGCTTCTGGTGCCACTAATACATCATATGTTGCTTAATTTATGGATGCCTTAATTTTCTTCTTTTCCATATTATTTCAGAACTTGGTAGCATTGCAAGAGGAGGATGAGGATATTATCCAAGAATTGTTTAGTGGTGTTGTCACTAACACCTGCACTTCCAGAGACCCTGACGACTTCAAAAATCTGCTGGTACAGCAACAGCAAAAAATTCTGCAATGCACTGACAAGAGAGGAATCAGATGGCATCCACTAATTATAAGGTGGTGTTTTGAATTGCATTCAAATTCACCAAAAGCATACCAGATGCTTAAAGACAGTGGTATTCTTGTACTACCAAATGAAAGAACATTAAGAGATTACAGTAGTTCATTTAGTGTCATCCATAGGTTTTGATTCTGAATATTTAGATGCACTAAAAAGAGATTTTGAACGTCGGTCCAATCCTAACACATGCGACAATTGGTTTGGAGTTATTCATGATGAAGTGTCATTGAGGCAGGAGCTTGTGTTTGATGATGCAGGTAAGCTGATTGGTTTTGTAGATTTGGGCTCAGTCCAAAACAGCATTGATGAACTAGAAATGTCTTTAACTTCTGAAAACAAATCTGTTATTTCTCCTGACGAGGCAACTCACATGTTTGTCTTCATGGCTGTTAGCCTTTTTTCAGACTTTAAAATGCCAGTGTGCTTTTTCCCTACTACAACTATTAAGTCATTCGCTCTTTTCAATGTTTTCTGGAAGTGCATAGAGGAGTTGGAACTTAGAGGTTTCCATGTGTTGACTAGCACCTGTGACGGTGCTTCACCACACCGTAAATTTTACAAGTTCCATGCTCCTCTGGGAACACCAAAAGGCACACTTATTTACAAAACACAGAATCCTTTTGCTGAGGAGGAGAGATTTTTGTATTTCATTTGTGATCCTGTTCTCCTCCTTAAGACTACTAGAAACAACTGGGAGAATAGTTGCTGGAGGAACAAGACAAAGAAGTTGAAAAATAATGATATGTGGATCTCCTGGCTTCAGCTCATCGATGCCTTTGAGAATGACATTAATGATTCTAATGCTTCAGGGCTGAGAATTCTCCATAAACTAAAAGCAGACCATTTGTTTTTGAACCCCTATCTCAGAATGAGAGTATATCTTGCTGCTCAGGTTTTCAGCAACAGAGTTGCATATGCAATCACAAGTCAAGGTAAGGCTGGTACCCAGGAAACAGCAAAGTTTGTTCAGCACATGAATGACTTTTTTGACTGTCTAAATGCAAATAGGGTGTGGACAGAATTTGAATTCAAAAGTGTTTATCGTCTGTCTAATGACAGACGGCTTGATTGGCTTGAGAAGGATTTTTTGCAGTACTTTGCAGATTGGAAGGCATGGACCATGCGTCAAACTCATGTGTCACTTAAAGAACGTAAAATGTATTTCCTAAGTGATCAAACATGGGAAGGATTAAAGATCTGTGTGAAATCATTCGTCGAAGTTGTAAGGTTTGCTTTAAATATCCCAGATGTAAAATATGTTGTAGCAACTAAGTTCAATCAAGACCCCCTAGAGAAGTTTTTTGGTAAGTTGAGACAAAGTAGAGGTGCATATGGTTCCTTCACTTGTAAAGAATTTGGCCAGAGCTATGCTTGTCAAGCATTCAGGAGTTCTGCACCACTAAAATGTATCAGAAGATGGAAAAGAAATGGTGGTGTGCTTGACAAATTAGACATAAATATCCCTTTGGAAAAGCGCAAAAAGTAGTTATCAGCATATCAGGCTGTAGCAATTTTTTTTCTTGTGGGGGAGGGTCAGTAAGCCTGAGTCAGAGTACCCTGCCATATGTATAACAATTTATTGTTGTATTGATGAATTTTTAATATACCCTGGTAAAAATATTCAGTTGAATTGTACACTTGAATTTACAAATAAATTGTACACATTGAACCTACTTTGTATTATTCTCAAAATTCCACAAAATATCCATCAAAGTGGTGATGTTTTTTTTTTTTGGGGGGGGGGGAGGGGGGTTGAATCTGATACTAGGTGTCTCCCCACCACTCCTGTAGATTGTTTAGTTTCTTGAATTACACATTGTTCATTAAAGCTTTTCTGATACTGTCCTTTCCATGTAAAGAGACGGTTGGTTTAGAATCACTCAATTTAAGCGAAGCTAATGTTTCCTTATATTTCTTCTGCTCTTTGTAAACCTTGAGATACGCCCATTTCCGAACTCTATAATAAAGCTCAGTAAACAGCTTGATGAGAAGGTTGTTAGCATCAGATCCAAGGGTTGCAGAACAAGGCCACGCTGGTTTCAAAAGAGTAGAGTTGTCGACTATCTGTTCTAGTAACTCAATGTCAGACACTCTGTTACTCTTTCTAAATTTGGCAAGATTAAGAAATGGGCGGACTGATAATTCCAGATAGCAAAAAAATGTAAAAATTGCAGGGCTTACTTGAGAAAGACCACCTCTTGTTAGTGACAATGTCATCAAGTTCGGGAAAGTCATAGCAGGTGTATCACGGTGATTCTTGGGAATCATGTTATCATTGATATGTTTTACAATATATTCAAACAAGCGGCACTTCTTTTGCACTTCTGATATTTTAGAACCCTTATTTCTATTACAATATCGCTCAATTCTGTCTCTCACCTTCCTACAAACATATCCCGCGACATAGCAAACAATGTCTCTCTCGACAGCTGTAAGGGATGGTTTGTTTGTTGTCTCTCCTTCGAACTGTACCTTAGTAGTCTGTAGTTCTTGTTGCAACGATTTCGTTCTGTACTGAGAAATGTCTTCGAATATTGTGGTAAGTATAGTTTGTAGTAGCAGTGGATCGTCGTTCAAGCTACCAGCTGATCTATTGAGCTCAATCCAACTCGTTTTCAGACTCGGAGAGTTCCTAAGAGCGTGCATGTGCTGAGCAATATGTTCTTGTCTTCCAGAGGAACGTAATACGTTGTCTTTTTCAAAAGATTTTTTCCAAATTTTCGATGCAACTTCCTTAAGGAAACAGTTCCCTTTCACCTTTGGTAGTATACTCGCAGCTTGCAGTTGATATTTCTCAAACCTTGTCCCTCTCAGTTTGGCTGTTGCCTCGTTAACTTTTGAAATCTCTTGGATTGCAGAAAAGATCGCCGATTCACATTGTTCGTCGTAGTAGGCGTCAAAACCAAGGCTATCTAGGATTTCGCGAACATGCTTTTGATGCTGGCTCATTTCTTTCTTTCCTTTTCTAGACGCTAACGTCTTTGTTTTGCCATCACAACTAGCTTCATGCTTTTCCAACCAACCCAGAACATGATAAACTTTGCCACATTTAGAGCATTGCAAACTTTCTTCATCGTCTCCAGAGTCAGAGTCATTCTCACTTTCTTTGTCGTCCGTTTTGTCTGATTCCTCATTTAAAAGTAGCTCTAGTTCTTCAGCGTCCTATTCTTCAAAATCGTCTTCAATCTCCATGTTGTTGTTGTCGATTTAGCGAAGAAAAACGAAGACAGAGCCCTGCACAATGCAAACGAACGGAGAGACTGGCAGAATCAGAGCCGATTTTTTTGGCGCGCTCCCCACCAAGTGTGACGTCACGATTTTCAACTAGGTTGCAACCGATCACGTGACCTATGTTTCCTATCCAGTCTTTTCTACGATCCATGGTCAAACTGAGACAAACTCGTGGGTGCGAACCACGGCAAATTTGCTCAAAAGAATTCTCTAATGATTGTCAAAGTACTTCGAATTCGATTCCTTCGCCGAAATTTCATAATGTTGTTTAGTCATTTTGGAGAACCTATGAGGGAGTTGCAAAATATTCAAAGGCTAGATTGCAGAATACCCGGCCCACGGCGAAGCAAGACTTCGGCGTTCTTCTGAAGAAAAACAACAGTTTCTTTCGTAAAGGCTGTAAACGACGTGTTCTTCGAATACTCATATGAGATCTACGAACAGGGAGCCAGAACTGAATTGAACAGGATTGACAATAACAGAAAATTGCAATGGTTTTAGCCGAATAATATATTTAGGAAAATTGGCATTGTGCAAAAGCTTGCCAAGTAAGAATGAATTCAACTCAACACGACGGAGACTTTCGGAGGAAAGAAACGACTTCACTATCAGTTATCGGTAAGCACAAAGCTTGAAATTGCTTCTTATGCTATTTATATTTTTAGCTTCCAAGTTATTGCATTCCTGATGAGAAAATTCTGACTTTACATGTAACTGTTACGTTTTGCTGCTTTAGTTGGCTCCTTCGAGGTTTCTTTTTCTCCGGCTAAACTCGAATTATAGTTTTAAGTAATCTTTACTGATATTCTAGCCTTGATTTTCCTTTGTCACATGTTAGATTTAGTTAGTACAATGAGACAAATACTGTGCCAAGTATTATTTGTTGTGGATTTCGCTGAAAATCTTATTTTTCATTTTATTTCAAGGAGATTATCTTTTGCCGGTCGTGAACTGCGACTTGTTAGCATATCAGAACGCGTTAATACTATCATTGCCATGTAATGGTAACATGAATTTTCTTGAATTAAACTGTAAAGGTGAGCTCCCTGTGAGTAAGACGTGGGGTGTGTATGATTGGAATTCCGCTTTTAGGCATTGCCTAAATCTATATATTAACACAACTGGAGATACCATTGTAAAATGTTTTAACCCATTCAATGAGCATGGGTCCAAAATTCATTGCCTGCAAAGTTTTTATAAGAAAGTCGATGTTGACCGAATCAAAAGCTTTTTCGAAATCAATTGTGACCAGTAAACGCTTGACTTTCTTGGACTGGCAGTGATACATTAAGTCGTCAATGCTACGAACAGCGTCGAACATAAAACGTCCTTACACAAAAGCGGTTTGGGCCTCACTAATGATACTGGGGAGAATTTTTTCCATTCGCTTAGCGATGCACTTAGATGCAATTTTGACATCTACATTGACCAGTGAAATCGGTCGCCAATTTTTAAGAAAACGCCTATCCTTGCCTTTTTTTTTCAATCAGAGTAATCATTGCTTGTTTTTGGGTTGTTGACAATACTCCGTTGACATGGGCAAAGTTTAGACAGTCAACTAGCAGTTGTCCGACTGTAGGCCAAAAGGTTCTATAGAATTCGACTGATAGTCCGTCGTTTCCGGGTGTTTTATTGCTTTGAAATGACGCTAGAATGTTGAAACATTCCGAGAGGGTGAGTTTTCCTTCGCAAACCGATTTCTGCTTATGACCTAGTTTTGGTAGATATGGTGACGTTAGAAATGGACAAGTTAAGGCATCGATAGGCTCTGCTCGTTGTTTTTGGTACAAGTTTGAGTAAAACGACTCGATCTCATTTAAGATACCGCCCTGATTAGTGATCTCTTTGCCTCGATTTGACATTAGCTTTCTCACAGCCGATTTTTTCTTTGCTGCTCGCTCAAGATTGTAAAAATATTTGTCATTTTTCTCCCCTTTTTCGTACCATTGAACTCTGGAGCGAACTATTGACCCTTGGAGGATATAATTATTTTCGGTTTCGTAATCAGTTTTTAACTCATCAAGCCGACTAAAATTTCCCGGTGAAGGGTCCGAGGCGCATAATTTATCACAGGAATCTAAATCTTTCTCTAAACGAGCAATCTTATCTCTCCTTTCTTTTGCTTTCGCCTTACTAAACGCCATGGTTTTTAATCGAATTTGGTATTTAATCCAGTCCCATCTAACTCGCGGATCCAAGAAGTCGCTAGTTTCACTGACAACACACTAGATGTGTGCATTCATAATATCGACATAATTCTTATCATCGACGAGACTGTTATTGAACTTCCAAAAAGCGCCACGAGGTTGATCATCTAAGCTATCAAAATTTAATAGAATTGCTGAATGATCCGTACGTATCGCTACTTTTATATCCGCGTCAACCACTTCGTCTTGAACTCAGTCGCTTATTAAGAAAAAATCCAAACGTCTCTGAATACGAGGACTTTTCTGGCGCCATGTAAAGCGCTTTACATCGGGATTCCGTACCCTCCAAATGTCTGTAAGATCGTGATTTATGCATAGCTTTTCTAAAACTTTTACAGATTCCTTCAAATGAGGGTTGCCGCCATCACCGTCCAGTGACGGATCTAATATAACATTCCAGTCCCCACCAAGGACTAAAGTATGATCTGACGCGTTATGGTAATCATCAACAGCTTTCGCAATTTCTTTAAAGAAGCTTATTTGCTCTTTAACCTTGTTTGGCGCATAAACGTTAACTAGTAAAAAAAGGGAGTCCTGTACTTCTGCTTCCAAAAACAAATAACGACCTGCCCCATCCAGTTTTAAGGAGATAAATTTAAAGTCGAGAGTGTCCCTAATAAGGATTACTGTACCTCTACTATCTGACGAGCCGTGTGAAAAATAAATATCTCCCTTCCAATTTTTTTCCCAATTTTCTTCAGTATTTTTTGTGCTGTGCGCCTCCTGTAGAAAGAAGACTCAGCTGGCTGTCTCTCTAGCCAGTTGAAAACTGACTCGCGCTTTTTTTCATGCCCCAAGCCACGTGCATTCAAAGAAATAATTTTGAATTGAAAATTAGTATCCATTCTAAGGAAGTAAAGAAACATATATGTGCTTCCTAAAAATTATGCTTCGAGAGTCTGGGCTATCAGTCGCAGCAAAATACGGTACACACAAACAAAACACACAACATCGGTATACTACAAGTAACATTAAACTACAACTATGAAGCCGTGACCAGAATTAACTAACTCCTAGCCGTCACGGTTTGACTGACAAGAGCGAAACCAAACAACCCAACACAAAGACCTTACTGCCTCGGAAAAAAACCGTACCGAGCCGTGCTTAAGCAAGAGCCTTCCATTATCAAAGATATTAAGAGCGTTCAATATGTAGAGAGAAAAAGAAAGCAACGGCAACGATTCTTGCAGTGGTTCTATGCAAAACTATTTTTATCGTCTAATATATTCGTAATATAAAAGCGGCATCACTTCTTTTCTAATTATTCACTCCCGGGTTCACTGAGAAACAACAAACATCCATAACTGTTCTATAGCTCAGGGCACACAAACCTCGCGACCGTCTATAATCAGTTTCCAGGGCTCTTGAGACTTGAAAGAAGCTTTTTTCTCCTCCTCTATTGCCTTGAACAATCTCGGAATAAGAGGTTTTCTCATCTCAATCACACGCTTGGGTAGGTCAGGGCCAATCGACGCTTGGACTCCTCTCAGAGTGGACGTTTTAGCCATAATACGTTCCCTATCTCCATAACGCAAGAACCTTGCAATAATGGGTCTAACCTGTTGCTCGCTCTCCCCATCGCTAGAAGGACGTTTTCCTACGCGATGAACCCGTTGAAATTCAATATCTTCGACCCTCTCGATATGCATGGTGTCCTTTAGGAAATTCCGCAATACTTCGAGTGTGACTTCATGTTGCTCCTCTGGAATTTTATAAAACCTAAGGTTTTCTCGTCTCTCATATACCTCGTGGCGGAGAATTTGCTCTTGTAGGTCTTTTACCGTGGACTTTAAATTTGTTTCAAGATCCTGAATATCTTTAGTGTAGTTTTGGGCAGCATTTTCCAGATCCTGGATAGTGCGCTCGGCTATGCCGAATCTAGCTTCCACTTGAACAATAGCAAACTTGTTCTTGTTGACCTTTCCCTTTAGTTCCCCTAACACCGCATTTATTTTTTTCACTTGCGTTTCAATGTCGTCGAGTTTTTGAAGCTTTTGAAGGATAATGCCAAGCTTATCTCCAACTGCACTCGCCATTTCTAGAGCAGCAATTACTTCGTCCTCTTCTGGTTCTTGCACGCTCGTTGGTGTCGTGACTTTCTCCGGCGAGAGAAAGTTCACAAAACCTTTTCCAGGCTGAAGCTTCTTGCTGTTCTGAACTGTTGCTCGAATTTCTCTCTTTTCTCTTTTTTTTATATACTTTTTTGTGCTCATATCAACCAAAATTAGCGAAACTTACGGAGAGCTCTTTACTAACACGACTTCTCCCGTTCACATGCTAGCCCCAGTCCCACCTAGCGATGTTGCCTTCTTGAGATATTGACTTTTCTACTTTTGATGACGTCATTCCGGACGAACGGACGGACGGACGCACACGTTTGAAACCGGAAGTCCATGACAGAATCGTTTGATGCATATACACTTTTGTTTTGTTCCTTTTTCTCCTGCATGTAGCTATGGGGCTCCGCTAAAATTTTTTCAAGCATAGATGACGTCATCGATGACGTCATATCACGTGACCACTATATTTCACTCCTCTGGTGACCTAGACAACACTACCCAACCAAAGTTGGTAGTTTTAGACTGTTCCCTTCACAAGATATCAATTTTTCAAGCATAGATGACGTCATCGATGACGTCACATCACGTGACCACTAAATATCACTCCTCTGGTGACCTAGACAACACTACCCAAGTTTGGTTGTTTTAGAGTCTTCCTTCACGAGATATTAATAGAGTCCAAGACAGGGGGGGTACGCAGCTCCCTTTGATCTTGCCGCTTTTCCCGTCACGATGATACCTCCGAGCTGAAAAACTGTCAATCAAAATAAATTGGAGACTGCGCATGCGCAAATACCCTTTCGATCAAGACTTGGAAAAAGGCAACGCCCGCCATATTGGAAAGAAGGAATGCGTATGTTTTGAAGGCTACTTTGGAACGAATAATGGTTGAAAATACAGTCCTAGTGTTAGTTTTAGTGATTGGGTCTTTAAGTTGCTACGTTTTATACGTACAAGATAATGTTAAAGATGGTGAAGTGTATTACGGAGTGGAATTTCGCTCGTTTTTCGGGATTGGTTCTGGAACTGAAAGTGAAAGGACATGGAGGGCGCAACTTATTCCCTTGTTAAATGTGAAATCCCAGAACAACTCCAGCTTCGAACTACAATATTTGTACGGGAATCACTATTTCACAGGTACCATTACCACAAAAAAATTCTCCACGTCGTATGATTTGATTTGCGTCAAGTCGCCGTCACATTCACACTTGTTGTTTAGAGAATTATTGAAATTGGAAGGGAGATTTTTCCCGCATAGTTGCAGACCCTCTCCTTCGTCATGTAAGCATAAGATGAGTAAGAGAAAACAAGAAAAAAACTCAAATAAAACAAGGGAGCAAGAAAATGCAGTCATTTCAAAGACTGAAGAGTTCTTGTGTGTTTATTCAATGTTCGTGATTTTATTTACTACCCTCGCAACATGTATCACGGGGTCAACAGAAATACAAATGAGTTTTCGAGCAGTTGTTGCCGCTGCAGTTAGTACTGAAGTTTTGTTCGGCGCATTTGATTTGTGCGAGTTGCAAGAGAAAATAGAGAGAAGTAATTGTTTACAGAAGGGCGCACGGTTCTCAGAGGCTTATACTTATAGTAACTGTGCGGGATTTGCTATCGAACGCCTTTGTAAAATGTCCGAGAAACTAGAAAACTTAGAGTTTGAATTTATTGATATTGCTGGTACAAATGATTTCAAGACATCGGAATTGCTTAGTTTAAAAAATAATATCATTTCACAATGCAAAGGTCTGACAGAAGAGCTGTCAAAACAATTACTCACACTGGATCTAGATGGATTTCCCGCAAAGAAAGACTTACAAATGTTTATCAGTTTTTTAACACGACGCGTAGAGATGCTTGAACTTAAAACTGACATACATATAGTACCCATAATATCTAGAAAAAAGAAGCTGATGGCTGTGTAAATCCAATAGATTTTACACCTACTGGTGGGGTCATACTTGCAGTATTGAAGGGTGCGCAGGAAATGCATGTTACCCTATGGGACTTCTACGTGGATCTTATGAAGTGAAATCTGATATGGAAAAACACAAATGGGGACTCTTGGTATGTGAATCCCATTATAATTTTGACCAACTTCTACACACAAATACTGCATGCAGTAATCCGAGTGTACTCAGTCAAGGGCAATATGACATAGTACTTTATAAACAGTTATTTGCACAAAATTGCACACTTTGCCTCCAACCAAAGTATCTATATAGACATAAGAGCACATGTTTGGAACACTCAGTAAAACTTACAAACAATTTAAACTCATACTATACTTCATGTGATGGTTTTGCTGGTGGTCCTGTGACTGATTGGACGCCAAGCTCAAGTTATATCTGCAGAGATTGTATTGAACAGGTGCATATTTCTAGAATGAAAGCCCCACAAGTAAACGTAGATCAAGCAGACAAGATGCCATCAAATTTAGAACAAGTTTATCTTTTCATGACTAACAAAGTGCTAGTCAAAATGCCATGTTGGGGAGTGTCATTCAGAAAAAACATCCTTGAATTTAACTTTTCTCCTCTAAGAGGAGAGTCACAGAACCTTGGAGAGAGGGAACTTAAAGTAATTCTTTGCAATGATGTTTTCAGAATTGAGTCTTTTGTTTTGGGACATAAACTAGAATCCCTTACACAGTATGTCAAACACGAAGTGCCATTGAATGAGTTTTGCTTTCAGATATCCAATGCCATTAGTACTTTGCAAAAAACAAAGCTTTGCTGTGGTGTATATGAAGAAAACATAGTACATTGGGCCAAAAAAGACTAAATTTGGGAGAACATTGTAGTTTTTTCATAGATAGCAAGTGGGAACTAAGCATGAAAACGCTTTTCTTCAAAGAAACAATCAGATCAGAAACATGTGACGTTGTGGTGCCTGACAAAGGCAAGTCACCTCGTTGTAACTCTTGTCGAAAACTGCTGGACACATGCCTAAAATTCCACAGGTCTTATGACCCACTACAGCATGTTCAGAAGTCAACCACAGCAGACAGCAAAGTGAAATTTACCACACTATCACACACTGAGCTCATACAAAGAGCCAGAAGCATGGCGCAAGAAATTCGTATAATTTCTTGGCAGAGTAAAAGGCTGCGCCTTTTAATACAAAAAAGGCAAAAGAAAATAGACCCCCCAAATTTTAGACCGACATATAATGAACTGTCTGAAATGGTGGACTTCTCCATTAGCAATGGCATACTGAAGGAGGGCACCATTATGTACTCCTTTATGTTAGATGCTCTGGTATCAAAATCCAAAGAGAGAAACCCTGAGCTAACTGATACTGGTACTCAATCTGACACCAGACCACGGTCAACCGGTATGCGCTGGGATCCACTTACAATAAAACTAGCTATCAGCCTTGCCGTTAAATGCAAACGGAAAGGTTACGAAGCAGTAAGGAAGTGGTTACCACTTCCATCTTGGCGCCTTGTCGAAGAGTTCAGAAATACAAAGGCTACTTCATGCCCCATAGATTTTAGCCCAGATTGAAAGGTGCTGGAAAGAAATACAAATTCGTTGCAGCCCCTCCTCTGTGTTTGGTGTTCATTGGGATGAAATGGATATTAGGGGGGGTGTGAAGCTATGTAGGCGTACTGGTGAACTATAGGCTTTGAAGATTTTGACCTGCCACCAGAACTCAATATAGACCTCCCCCCTGACTATGAAACTGATCAGGATGATGTCACCGGTATCTCAGACGAATCTGACAGTTTAGATAATGACGACAGTGATACTGACTCTGAGCTAAGTGACTCAGAAGAAACATCTGAAAAATCTTTTGAACAGACGAAATCTGCAAGACAAATTTGTCAGTTTTTTCTAACAAGTCTAGAAGGTGATTTTACATGGCCTGTAGCATCATTTCCAGTGTACAGTGTAACATCTGAAAAACTTAATACAAAAATGATATGGCCTCTTTTAAAAGCCCTGCACAAAGTGTCTGGTGGCAAAATCAATGTGACTTATGGAGTTTGTGATGGAGGTACTCAAAATTTTTCAAAACTACATCTTACAGCAACAACACTTGGGCTGCACCTAATAGTGTATCAGGTGGGGATATCTTCTGGATTTCTGATTATCCACACATGATCAAGAAACTAAGAAACTTTATGCATAATCCTAGATACAAACTGACATATAAGAAAAAAACAATAAAATGGGACTACATTATGGCTGTAGCCAAATCAGAAGACAGCCATTTAACCAGTAAGCATGTAATTGACAACAGAAGCAAAATGAAAGTGAAATATGCTAGAGATGTACTGTCAGAGGCCACTGCACAAAGAATGCTGGATAAAAACTTTCCATTCCCACCAAATGACACCAGATTTACAGTTGAATATATTCAAACCTGTGATAAACTTTTCAGAACTATGAACTCCTTGACTCTATCTTCAAGTTATATGAAGGACTTGGTCAATGTGCTTTTATTTTTCAAGCGATGGCATGATGAAAATCAAGAACATTTACAGAAGTCCAAAACTAAGGAAGAAAGAAGTGCAATAAGAAAACAGTTTATTCCTCAGAAAACATACAAAGATCTGTTGGTTCTCATCAGAGGTACATTGGGTCTGATTGGTTATATTAAAATATTTTACCCACACATCAACATAGTCCCAAAAAGTCTTTGTCAGTATGATGTGGAGAACTTTTTTTCACTTGTGAGGGCTAGAGAAGTTTCTCCAACTGTTCAGCGCTTCATGCAAATTAGAAGAACCTTAGACATTGATTTTTCAGTTACGCAGGAGCTGGGGATGCTGGAGGGCTCCTCCCCATCCTATGAAAGCCCAGTGGCCATTGCAGATAACTCCATCAAAATGAACCTATTCAAAGATAAAAGTAGAACAAATAATCATTCAAAAAAGGACACTATCAAGTTCATTAATAGCATGCTACTTCAAGAATCACTGAACTCACAGTTGAAGGTTACTTTAAAAACTCCAGACAATGATATTATATTACACTCTTACATGGAGGAAGAAAAATCTAAGCTTGAATCACAGTTTATTGATATAATGACCTCTATTGATCTGAATCTGTCATCAACCGTATTAAGCTCGACCCATCTTCTACTTGAGGCCATTAGTGATGTTGCAAACAGGGATACAATCATGACATTTAATATTCTTCTAGACAGCAAGCTTAAACAAAAACATTTTAATGTTCTACATTTTAACAAAGATTCCTTCAACAAAGCTTGGGATGAACTCCTGAAGGACAAAACGGTATATAGGTGGTGGTTATGTGTGTGCAAAAACCTTTCTGGAGAGAGTGAGTGCTCAGGAGAGGCAATGGAGCTGTATCTCCGCAGATTTGTAAAAAGACGGTGTGTGTTCCATTTGATGAAATCTGACTTGTCTCCAGCATCAGGAGAATCGGCTGCTATAAGGAGCAAGTTAAAATCAAAATCAAAACCCAAACAACAGGCAAAATCAACTGACATCTGTAAGCGCTGTGGTTCTCTGGGGCATTGGGCAAAAGACTGTGCTAACCCTCCTGATCCCAAATGGCTTGCTCAACAGGCCTGCTTTAAATGTGGGGTTAAGGGACATCTAGCCCAACAATGCACAACCAAAAACCTGGTGGCTACAAATAAGGCAGCCACCAATGTTTCAAACCTTCAAGGAAAAACCCGTCCAGATTTACAGATGAAAGTTGGCTTACTAGCACAAGATGACATCCAGAAAGATAAACATGACAAATTTCTTGAAAAGAATAAGCAGGCTAATGCATCTTTGGGAGGATATGAGGGCATGAGATACCTGAAACAGAGAACTGAAGCATGGATGGAAGCTAGAAGGAACTTTCTAAATGCAAGTAGTGCAGGGGTAATGACTGGTGCATTTGGATTAAAGGAAGCTCAGGTCTACTGGAAACGAGCTATTCTCCATGAAAACATAGACAACACAAGAAATTGCAGTGAAATCAGTAAATTGGCTATGCAGTGGGGCACCATCTGTGAAGACTGTGCAAGAGTGACTTATCTCAACTTTCTCAAGCAGACCTGTGTCAACTATACAGTGGAGGAGACTGGATTGTGGGTAATTTGTAGAGATGGAAAAGGGATTATTGCAGGGTCCCCTGATGACTTGGTGTGCATTGATGGAACTGGTATAAATGGTAGTAGTGGAAGAGGAATTGTAGAGTATAAGTGTCCCTTCAAAGGTGGATTTCCTTCACATTACAAAACAATCCCCCCTCACTACTACATGCAGATTCAGCTCAATATGAAAGCAACGAATACCAAGTGGTGTCACTTCATTTCTTGGACACCGAAAACAACAAGAATATATATAGTTAACTTTAATCCAAAATTTGTTGATCAGCTCATAAAAGCAATGCACGATCACTATTGGACCCTTACAGCACCACCCACTGTGCTTCACCCCAATCTGAAAGAAACTGAGAAAGAATCTTCACGGCTTGCCCAACAGGTCCAGTTTGTGAGCGAGATACCATCAAGAGGTAGCTCTACCACATGTGCTCACTTAGGCCCCTTCAGTGCCACAAACATAGAAAAGGCCCTCAAACAAAAAACAACTTTTCAAAAAAAAGACCAAAAAAGAATACTTCATTGTTCCTGTTGTAAACGACCATTAGTAGTGTGCAACAGCAACAAATGCCAGGAAAAACAAGCTCGCCGAGGATTATTTCAGAAGGCAAATGCCACACAAGTGCATGCATCGGCTCCTGTACAGAACTTTCTTTATCAATCATATGTGAATGGGTCAGGTAACATTCCAAATTCTTGCCACCAGGATGTTTTACTTGTGTGCTTTACTTGTGCTCAAAACAGATGGTTTGGCATCTGACGCATTATCATCCTTAATATCAGCATGGCACCTTAATTGCACAGGGCAACACCATGACAGTAAAATGAAATTATGGAACTTTCTCCAGAACAATACTGTACATGGACGACATTATTACAAGATTGGTAACCAATGCTCTTTAGAGGGCATAATGCCACTTCTCCATAGACACCTTACCCCTAGTGAAAGGCATTTTTTCACTTTTGAAACCTCTGTGCAGCGCAAATGCTCTAAACATACAAGTCACAAGTTCAAGGATCGACTAGAGAAGAGAGGAACATTCAGGATTGTTGCAGATGAGTTCCTGCCAGAAGATAACTTAGATAACTCAACAACCAGCCCTGTAAGCTTGAACAAGTACTTCCTAAGGCTGGCACAACCAAATGGAGTTTCCTCTTTATCTGGAACATGTTATGCTGTCCTCAAAGAAAATGGTGATCAGAACAGGGATATGCACGTAATAAACTTGCAACAGTGTGATGAGCTTTCAATAAGGACGTTTGCTCTAAAATCCATTCCTCACTTGATCATTTTTGAAATTGTGAAAACAAGTTCGGCACCTCTTGGGTGGACTCCTCATCTGGATCTGAGTTTTAACGTTCTTGGGAGTGTTTACAAACTTAGGGGATTGATATACCACAGCCAAGCAAGAGCCCATTACTGGTCTGATGTTTATGTGGACAAACCAAATCTCAGTCCTGGATGGTATTCCCATGATGGATTGGGAGACAATGGAAACTGCATTAAGATAGGAAGTGAGCCAAGAATGAGATCAGATGGGCAACATTTGTCTTTGGCATTTTATGTCAAAGAACATTCATCACAAGGAGTTAATATTTCCTTTATTGATGAATATGCAGTGCCAACTGTCAAAAGCAGAACATGGTCCCAGACACCAACCTCACCTTCAGGCCTCACACCAAAGAGTAAGAAGGGCAGGCTTTCATAATATGAAAGTTTTAACATCTAGACTACACCTTTTGAGCTTATTTGGCTCATTGAAAATGAGAATACTGTATAAGTAGTTTAAAATTATTTTAGTATAAATCCACTCACATAGGTACTTCCTTTAATAAATGACAACTTACTACCATTTGTGATCAACCCTGAAGCTTGACGATTTTTTCGCGTAGGTTTATGTTTCAAACGTGCATGTTTTGTCGAGAAGTTGTCACGTTTCTCACTCGCTGATTGGTTGCTGTTTTGACCGTTATTTTTCAGCCAATCAGCGAGCGAGAAACATGTCTATTTCTTGACAAAACGTGCACGTTTGAAACGTAAACCTACTCGAAAAAATTGTCAAGCTTCAGGGTTGAACGCAAATGGTAGTAATCAATAGAATTCAGTTTTGTTTCTGTTGAAACTATTTCACTACAAATTATTAGTAGTGAAATATTGGTAGCAAGTATTGGAGCCAATAAGTAATAGTTGTAGGACTCATGATAGTAAAGGAGAGAATTTAAACTAACAATAATTAGATTACAAGTTAGCAATTTCTACGAGCTGATACTATGAATCAATTTAATTTTTTCATTAGTATAAACCAACATGTTCCAAAAACTATTATACATTTTAAGTCATCATCATCATTGCAACATGTTACGTACTCACTCAATTTGTAGCATGTTGGCATAGGTCACTGTTGAGAGCAGGTTTCGTATGACTGTGAAAAGTGCTGACATGGTGCAGTACTGTCGCAGTGCCTGTACAGAACCTGGCCTGCTGTAGATACCGAACGAAATCATGTAGTGCTGAATTGGTCACAGTCGGAGCACAGCACAATTCTTTTGCGGCACTTTTCACAGTCATACAAAATCTGCTCTAACAGAATTAATTGGTAAGAAAAAAAAATACACTTGCTGGAGAGAAAACAAAAAATAATTCTTGTCAAATCTAAAAAAATAAACTAATCTACTTTCGCTTATCCAGATACCCCTGCAGGCTTTAAACTGAGACATACAGTGCAATTTTAAGTGAAGTATGTATAGATGTTGCTGTTAAAAATTCCAATTCTCATCAACAAGCTCTTGAAGCATGCAAGAATAAGCATTGTGCAGTTTGAAAGAATGAATCAAAAAGCACATCAGAATGGATATTACAAGATGTGTGTCTTGCATGTGATAGGAGAGCTGAGAAGCCATATGAGAACAAAATATATTAAAGAGTCAAAAAGTAGTCTGTCGAATAATTTACATGTCAGCATTACGCTGCTATAATTAAGACATGCTTTTAAAAGTGGACTTGCTTTCCACATAGTGCCTCACAAAAGTCAAGAATTGGTTGCAGTCATGCAGGTGGCAGTTAACTGGCTCAACAGAGGACCAGCTTTCCAGCCCTTTAAGTTTAAATAAAATTGAGTTACACTAATTTGTTTGTTACCTTATTCATTCAATAAGTTAAACGAATACAGCTACTGAAAGTATAGCTAAGTTACTACTGAAGGATGGGCAATAATATAGGGATTATTCAACGCTCCAAACTCAGATATCCTGCGATTTCTATTAAAGCTACTTGACTTGGAGTAAATATTTCACTAGAAAGGCTTGTGTTCAATTAAATTATTATTTAAAACTTTTAGTCAGACTGATCTTTAGTTTATTAATACTACTACGTCTCGCACTTCGCAGCAGCAGACTTGCATATGTCGTTTATACTATAAACTATAAATTATAGTCACTGTGAGAGAGCTTGAAGTTTTTATGGGAGAAATGGTTTCAATAATCCAATACAAGGCAGCCAATAGTACCGGTGGCGATAGTCGCATTCAAGTCAGTTATGAAATCCGTCAGTACACAGCTAGCGAGGAGGGCATCCAACCAAAACTTGACCCTTTAAGCTTATAGTTATGATCACAACTCTTACCTATAAAGTGAACCTTCCCTGACGCTGACGTGACGGTTCTCATTGGATTCTTCTCAGTTTCAGCTTTCCGGGGCTTACACTAAAATGCGAAACGAAACGAAACGAAACGAAAGATTGATAAAATGCGAATTGATAAAATGCGAAAGATTGATAAAATGCGAATTGATAAAATGCGAAAGATTGATAAAATGCGAATTGATAAAATGCGAAATGTCACCAAATTTTGTTGAGACAAGATTTGGTGCGCGGTTCGTACTGCAGCTGACAATTATCCGTAACGTCAATCAATGCGTGAATTTTTGTGCATGACTGGATCAATCTACAACCCAAAGTTGGGGGGGGGGGACGCAGCAGGGCCTGGACCCGAGTCACTATGATCGCTCCGAGCTGGTGAGCTGTCAATCAACAACTCATAGCTCATTAAAATGCAAAAATCCAATATGGCGGCCGAATGCTGGTTGCGGGAAGCTTTATGGAGTTGAGTACGCAAGTTTTAGGACTTAAATATTCTGTTTTTCGTTGCATTTTTCTCTATCAAAAATTATAAAGATTACGTGAATACAGAAACTTCTCTTTGGGAGATTTCGGAGAGATTCTAGGCTTCGCCATTTGATTTAAAACACCAACGCAACGGTGACGACTTGTGAATGATATGGACATTTCTTTGGCCTGCTGCTGCTCACGTTTAGATACCATTTCGGACTGATATAAGAGAATCCATCGCGCGTATTCATGTCCAGGGGGTCGTTTCTCGAAACGCGCGAAAACTTTTTGGGCCCGATAAGTACCCGAAAAGCGTGCGAATGACGAATTTTGCGTTTCTCGAAAGTCCCGAGTTTTTCGCGCCCGATAAAATTGCGTCATTTTTCGCCCCTTATTAAGGGAGAAACCCTTCTCCCCTAAACTTTTTCGGGTTTCCGAAAATCCTCAGAATAGGGAAAGAAAAGTAACAAAATTTTTCACTCCTTTGCGACTTTATTTATCCCTCTAGTACCTGCGAAGTTTAATTTCTCGGAAAGTACATTTTTCTTCTCGTAAAACAGCCATTTACGAAGGTGTCTTTGACCCCGTTCACACTAGACCGGTACAAAACCGGACCGGGCGAATTTATTTTTTTACGCCCACTTCAAGATGGCGGCTAGCTAGTATAAATATTCATTATGATTCACATATTCTCGTTCTATGAGTGAATTAAAAGGAGGATGTTGACCTGCGAACTCTCTCGTAGCTCATGTGTAAAATGTTGGGTTATGAATAGGTAATTTACACAGGGTTGAGGGTTCGCACCACCATGAATACTTTTTCCTTTTTCTCAATAACTTGCCTTAAAAGTTTCTGAGTGCCATAAAGTGGGCGTAAATAAAAAAATCGCCCGGACCGGTACAATTCTGGTACGGTACCGTCGCGCGTTCACACGGGACCGGCGGTACCGGACCGATTTTGGTACGGCTAGGCGTGCTTTTTTGGGACCGGCAAAATCCAGGTCCAACTTCGGAGCGGTACGGTTCCAGACTCGTACCGGACCCGTGTGAACACCGGTACCGTGCTGGTTTTTGCACACTTCCACGGTAAAGGCCTGGTCTAGTTGCTAATCATAACAAGACGCGGATGCTAAGCTAAAACTTGAAACATTTTTCATTGCCATTTTGTCGCTACTTTTGTTTTATTTTTAACCAAAAAAACTTTAATTCTCAACAAAAACATGTAAATCAACGTCAAACAAGAGGACGATGAGGCAAACGGCCGTAGCATGTGTCGCTATTTTGGCTGGTCTAACAGGACTAATGCAGTTCATGCTCCTTCAAACACAGGCTTCCCAGGATCATTGAGCGAACTCCAGAGTTGATAGTTTGCAGTTTTCTTGTGTCACTGTGTGAAGTTTGACTGAGTTCGATGAGCGCTAAAATGAAAGTACCTACGAAAAATAAAAAAATTGAAAAACGCCCTTATCTAGTCCTTTAGTACCTAAATAAACCACTACTAGCATTTATTTGGTCAGAAATGCACTTTTAAGCGAGTTTTAGCCAATTTATTGTCACCTCTTACTCTTACTATATGTTCTGGAAGGCTGCAAACTGCAAAATTCCGAACACTCGGCGATCCAAACTATCCCGCGATTTTTTCCCTAAAATCATGGTGGGCCAGACATTGTCTCAGGCTCTCACCACTTGTCCTTGTAGTCTGCGACAATGTCTGGCCCACCCCTAGACGGGAGCAAAAACGTCACAACGGTTTGTTTTTTTCCACGGAGTCGGGGCACGTCCCTGCCGTGGATTTCAGGCCGAATCGACGAGGCTGAAAAGATTCGCATTTATATCATTCAGAGAGGGTTGTTATCCACGAAAAAGGTAAACAAGATAGCTTAATAGCTGTATTTTAATTCTGTGAGGTTTGTTTGAGCAAGCGACCATGATTTTAGGGAAAAAATCGCGGGATAGTTTTGGATCGCCGAGTGTTCGGAATTTTGCAGTTTGCAGCCTTCCAGATCCCAGGATCATTGAGCGAACTTTAGAGTTGATAGTTTGCAGTTTTATAGTGTCGCTGTGTGAAGTTTGACTGAGTTCGATAAGCGCTAAAATATGAGTATCTACGAAAAATAAAAAAGTTTGAAAAATACCATTGTGTCAGGCTCTAGTCACTTCCCGTCCTAGACCCCGGTAAAACTTTTTTGCGCGTGATCGTTGGATTTTGAATCAATCAAGTCTCAACCTCGTCCCTGGGGACGAGGTTGTCAAGTCTCGCCGGTCACGCATTCGCGCGCAAAAAAGTTTTACCGGGGTCTAAGACGGGAAGTGACTAGAGCCTGACACAATGTCTGGCCCACCCCTCGACTGGAGAAAAAATGTCTCAACGGTTTGTGTTTTGGAACGGAGTTTACTGGCGGGGCCGCCATTGCTCTCAGGACGAATGGACGAGGCTGAAAAGATTCGCCATTTATATCAGCCAGAGAGGGTTTGATTTCCACGAGAAAGGTAAACAACAAAGCTGAATAGTTTTACTTTTATTATGCGAGGTTTGTTTGAGCAAACGACGATGATTTTTGGGAAAAAATCGAGGGAAATGTTTGGATCGCTGAGCGTTCGGAATTTTGCAGTTTGTAGCCTTCCAGAACATATAGTAGTGTGAGAGGTGACAATAAAATTGGCTAAAACTCGCTTAAAAGTGTATTTCTGACCGAATAAACGCAAGTAGTGATTTATTGAAGTACTAAAGGACTAGATAAGGGTATTTTTCAAACTTTTTTATTTTTCGTAGATACTCATATTTTAGCGCTTATCGAACTCAGTCAAACTTCACACAGCGACACTATAAAACTGCAAACTATCAACTCTAAAGTTCGCTCAATGATCCTGGGAAGCCTGTGGTAAGAGGTGACAATAAATTGGCTAAAACTCGCTTAAAAGTACATTTCTGACCAAATAAATGCTAGTAGTGGTTTATTTAGGTACTAAAGGACTAGATAAGGGCGTTTTTCATTTTTTTTATTTTTCGTAGGTACTTTCATTTTAGCGCTCATCGAACTCAGTCAAACTTCACACAGTGACACAAGAAAACTGCAAACTATCAACTCTGGAGTTCGCTCAATGATCCTGGGAAGCCTGTGCTTCAAATGACGATCGTATCCGATGCTCACCGAGCCAAGCAAGACGAGCGTTTGCAGTTTTTACTCAGCACCAGCGCTAGTCACAGCAAAGCCATCTTTGATTTGAAGAGCCAATGTTTACCTACGTGATTGGCTAAACGAGTTGCCTTGAGCCAATCAGAGAGGGAGGCCGAAAAAGCCATTCAAATGTAGCAGAGATGACAAAATCCGGCACGGTTTCGTGTGAACACTGTTCAAAACGTGCCAGAATTGTACCGGTACCGTATGAACAGGTGGTACCGTACCAGAATTGTACCGGTCCGGTTTTGTACCGGTCTAGTGTGAACGGGGTCTTGATTTGTTTCCAAAATTTTCTTTCTTTGTCGCGAAATGGTTCCCCGGTAACTCTCCCGAGTTGCTTTTACCGCCATCCCGATAAAATACACCAAACAGGTGCAAGCGTCTCGCTTCTTGACCAATCAAATTCATTCTCTTGATAAATCGCCTGTCAAATTTGACGAGGGGCTGTCAAACTATTTTTTGACATGTTGTAAACAAAGTACCAATGCATCTACAAGAATTCGGTGCAAAATGCTTGCTTTTTCGCACATTTTATCTAATTTCTTGGCATTTATCGATGGAAATACCCACATGGCAATACACTTTGTCCCCTGACAGCGACGAATCGATAAGTTTCCTATGTTTTCGTTGTTTATTTATGCAAAAAATTCGAAAGTTTGGAAATTATAATTTTGATTTCGGGTTCGATAATATCGGGGGGTTTGGGAGTTTCGAGAAACACTTTTCGGGACTCCTAAATTTCGCCCGAAAAACCACCCGAAAAGTTTATCGGGCCCGAAAATATCGGGCGATTTCGAGAAACGACCCCCAGGCCTATGAAAGTCGACAATTCTTGGGTTTCAATCACGTGACATTTTTGCTTCCGGTCTGAATCAGCTGGATACGGTGGCCCATAAGTGCACTCCGAATTTTAATGCATAATCCGAACTTTAATTCTCACCCCAAAGGTTACTTTCTCACTTCGAATGTTATTTTCTCGCTCCGAAAGTTATTTTCTCACTCCGAATGTTATTTTCTCACTCCGAATGTTATTTTCTCACTCCGAATGTTATTTTCTCACTGCGAATGTTATTTTCTCACTGCGAAAGTTATTTTCTCACTCCGAAAGTTATTTTCTCACTCCGAAAGTTATTTTCTCACTCCAAAAGTTATTTTCTCACTCCGAAAGTTATTTTCTCACTCCGAAAGTTATTTTCTCACTCCGAAAGTTATTTTCTCACTCGCGAATTAGGCCTGGGCCTCTCTCGGTCAATTGCTCAAGCCCTGAGCCCGAGATTGGTCATCAATACAGATCGTTCGGGTGATCGCGATTTCTCGTTGGTACGTACCCAACCGGAAGTGTATCATGTTGGCACCCGTTATTATAACATCTGT
This sequence comes from Scolanthus callimorphus, assembly GCA_033964015.1. Lineage (NCBI taxonomy): Eukaryota > Metazoa > Cnidaria > Anthozoa > Actiniaria > Edwardsiidae > Scolanthus > Scolanthus callimorphus. The sequence goes on from CM066920.1 coordinate 18,657,696, forward strand.
ATATACCTATCCACACTATCATCATCTATCCACACTATCAACAGCTATCCGGCCACACTGTCAACAGCTATCCACACTATCAACAGCCATCCACACTATCAACAGCCATCCACACTATCATCATCTATCAACAGCTATCCACAATATCAACAGTCATCCACACTATCATCTATCCACATCAACATCTATCCACACTATCAACAGTTATCCACACCGTCACCACCTATTCACACCAATCCACACTATCATCATCTATCCACACTATCAACAGCTATCCTAATAATCATCATCACCTATCCACACCATTAATAGCTATCCACACCGTCACCACCTATCCACACCATCATCATCTATCCACACTATCAACAGCTATCCTAATAATTATCACCTATCCACACCATCAATAGCCATCCACACCGTCACAACCTATCCACACCATCATCATCTATCCACACCATCAATAGCTATCCACACTATCATCATCTATCCACACTATCAACAGCTATCCTAATCATCATCACCTATCAACAGCTATCCACACGATCAACAGCGGAGTGAGAAAATATAACTCGTCGGAGTGAAGAAAATACTTTCGGAGTGGACTTAACATTCGGAGTGAGAACTTAACTTTCGGAGTAAGAAAATAACTTTCGGAGTGAGAAAATAACTTTCGGAGTGAGAAAATAACTTTCGGAGTGAGAAAATAACTTTCGGAGTGAGACAATAACTTTCGGAGTGAGAAAATAACTTTCGGAGTGAGAAAATAACATTCGCAGTGAGAAAATAACTTTCGGAGTGAGAAAGTAACCTTCGGGGTGAGAATTAAAGTTCGGAGTATGAATTAAAATTCGGAGTGCACTTATGGGCCACCGTAGCTGGAGGTCAAGATGAAGAAGTTTTCTGAAGTTCACAGCGAAAATTCAAATTTAGTAGCTACATTTTCTAGAAAATCACAACTATAAAGGAACCTGATTCGTATTTAAACTAAATCCTAGTGTAAATAAAAATTTGTACCGATTGGAAAGTCGGTGTTTGCTTTTTTAGCCAGTTAAACTGTGGTATGAGTAAAACTTTACAAAAACTGGCTGATATTTTAGGCAGCGTTGTTTTCAAATGCTTGATGTTTTCACTCATTTGGCTCAAAAAAAAAATAATTGAATAGATATGTAATTGGGTTGAGAAACATTTGTATGCTCCTTTTGTTCTTTGTTTCAGGACGAAAGACCTAGAAACAGAAGTTTTGGAAGACGGTAAGTTAAATACTTGATTGCTTTTTTTTTGTCAAATTCACTCAGAATATCGACCCGGCTCTGTTGCATACAGTTTTCCCCATAGTACTGCAAAACGATTTTCCACATAAACGAGATTCAATTCTCAATAAGCTACGACATGTAGGTGACAAATTTCTGTAGTTTCTAAACTAAAGTATGTTTTTACAAAACGCCTAAATTTTGACTCTTTCAAAGTTGTGTTTCTGCCAGCTCAACGCAGCGACAAAACTCACTTTGAAATGAAACAAAAACTTTCAGACCAAATTTTAGTTAATGAAAAACAAATTGTATACACACGACTGGGAAAAAGAATCGAAAATTCCATGTCGACCTAGAATAAATAAGTAAATCCCGGAGTAAATCCTGGAGGTTTTGCTGGGTTTTCGGACTCCCTGGTAAATGTTTGACAAACTTTCATTTTTGCCTACCTGCTCGGATTGTTTGAAGCGAACTTCATGTGATTTATAATGGTAATTGAACTGAGTGGAGTGCAATTTGGTCTGAAATCATACGCGTGATTTCAAAATCAAACGAGCGCGTAGCGCGAGTTTGATTTGAAATCACAAGTATGATTTCAGACCAAAATTGCACGACACGAAGTTCAATTACCACTTTATTATATCCATTTTGAAATCACATTCTATCTTTCATTTTATTTTCTCGAAACCGGAAATGCCTCACAATAACATTGTATGCAAATCGAACTCATTATATGCAGAAATTGTCATGTGACAAACAAAACGATTTCGATCACTCATCTGCAAAGTTCATTCAGAGTTGAGATCACTCATGTTTAAAATCACACCATACACAATTCAACAAAGTAATTGTCATTTTCTGACACAAGGAAGGAATGCTCGTCGCTTTTATTGCGGCCTTGGAGATAGAGTGGAAGAGTGGAGTTGGAGACGTAGAAATATTGAAGTTTTGCGATGGAACTGACTTTGCTGGGCGAAAGCTGACTTGCGATGGCTTAAAAACCAAACTTGACTGCAAATTATTCTTGGAAGCCATGAGCTGTATTGCTAAATTTCATCGCTTGCTGCATCTGGCTGTGGATGGTAGTGTTCTTCGTGTTTGAAGAGAGTGGAGTTTGATAGATATGTATGAGCAGAGGTGATTTTCAAGATGGCGGCATCGTTTCACTATCAGCTGTGAATCTGCGGAACACTTTCATCCAGCTTTGTGTTAACTGGGAAGTGTTCTTATTGATCACTTTAGACTTCAGCTCTTCTACCACATTGTCTACCGGAAAGCATGTAAAATCATCATCTTTTCATTTTGTGGAATTTGCTGTTGTTTGTTTTTCGGTGGACTCGGATTCCTGGACTCGGGACCGGAATTTTGCACCAGACGTGCTGGATTATTCCCTTGAAAATCATACATGTTGTCGTGAAACTGATATCATACTCTGGAAAATGGACAGATAAAAGTACTGTAAATATTTAAAGTTTTATCCATAGTTTTGTCTTTGTTTCTTGTTTTTCTTTTCAAGCAGAAGAAGAAAGGGGAGAATTTCCCCAAAAAATTGCAGGAAGATGGTTTTCTTGTCATTATTTTCCTGTAATCTGATTGGTCAGTGCCTTTTAACCCTGAAATCTGATTGGCTGATTGATTTTGGTGCTTCATTTTGATTGGCTGAGAAAAAGATGCGATTTAGACTCAAAAGGATGCGATTTGGGAATAAATCGCACTGTTGTAAGCCAATCAGATTGCAGGGATTGACAGTGATTTCAAAATGGATATAATAAATCCGTGAATCAAATGAGAAACCAATTCATCCATAGTCCTGGTGGTTTTGTGTAAATCCTTTATGATTCCCTAATCCATCCGTAGCTACCAAACTCATCTATATATTAATACCGTAAGGAAAATCGTGTCGACACTCGCTCCGCTCAGCCCTGAAGCTGTGCCGCCAAAAGAAGTTCGCAAACCCGAAGGGAAGGTGGAAATCTGGACCCTGGGCGTGTTTTTGTTGGAAAAGATTCACCTTGGGCAAAGTTCTAATTCAAGCGATTTCTTAAGCGAGGGACAAAGCCGCCATCGCCGCCATGTTGAAAATCTCCCACAGAAACTAAAAAAGAACTCGGTTCGCGCAGCCGAAAGCACCAAAGACACTGAAACCTAAATGGTTCTCTTACAGATTACATACAGGAATGTGCAGGGATACTTCTAAGTGGAAAGATTTGGGCTGAGAAAAATTTTCATTCAAGTTTCAACAAACGTACACACTACCTTGCTTCCCTCGGAGCACGCGCTAAGTCGAAATGACACATTTACAATACAAAGTCCATGAAAGTCATGAATAATATTCTCTAAGTATAAATCCTGACGGCTCTATCGCAAAACGAAGGACACAATCCGGAAGAGAAGGAGGAAATCCCTCCAGTGGGCATGTTTTTGTTAGAAAAGATTCACTTTGGGCTAAGTTCTAATTCAAGCTATTTTTTAAGCGAGGGATAGAGCCGAAAAAATATAAATAATATAAATTAAAAAACTTTATTAGTCCTTAGACCATTTTTACTTGACCTGTTTCTTCTCTCCCCTCACTGAGATATGATAAACATACAAACAATTCCGAAGTCAAATTGCGCTGTCAATTTTCACGGGTTCTTTGACCGATTAGATTTGAGAGACGGACACACGCGTGATTTTCTCGCACCAATCAGGGAGACCAATGAAAAAAAAAATCCTTTTGGGCTCACTTCATTTATTTCTGCGTAGTGGGACGGGGTACTCATGCTGATGGGAGGTTATTAGAAATGTAAATCCAGCAGTTTATGGAAGGGGAAAATCATGAACCCCTCCCCACATCCATATGGCCATTGTGATTTTTTTCCGTTTTTTTTATTAAACAGAGAACACTTAAGTAAAATAAATTTCCCCCTTACACTCCGTGAATTTTTCACGGGCATCAGCTAGTTTAAACTTAATTCCAAATACATATCTTCATGAATCACTTTCACTTGGCGACAACAAGTTCTCGAGGCCACGGCGCTTTTCGGCTGCTTTTCTGGAGTCGTTTGGACCATTTCGATTGTTTTCAGAGTTTGTATTCCTTGCTGTCTGTTTTGGGCAATCTAAAGACATCTGTTTATCCAACTTGTAGAATCAGAAACAATGCGAGGTGATAACATTTTCACAGTTTTTCATCTCGGAAAGCACTGCAGGCACACGCACGTTTGACCACAGGCGATCCAAGCTCTAGTCATGTGGGGTACTGTGAAAGAAACATGCAACGTTGTCGCTGTAAAAATTATACGTAAATGTAACTATTGAAATAAAATCATGTGACATCTCCTCGGAACGTTGTAGTTGTCAAATAAAGTGCTCCTGGGGCGATTTTATTGCATTTTGGGTGTTTTTGTGCCTTTTTCTTAATACCCCTACCGTATGTTATAATAATCTATTATCTATTACGGGGATATGATCTCTTATATCATTTTCTCTTGTAGAGTCCTAAAGTGTGACGTCACAAATTTGAAAAATTTCGAATTTCAGATTTTAGATCACTGAAAATGAAAGACCAACTTCGAAGAACGTTGCATGCAAAAACTGAGATGAATCGGTTGAAACGCAACTGAGCTATGGCCCAATGAATACATAATTTTCTCTAACAAATCACTGTATTTTGGTTCATAACGTTATGAACTGAACCAAAAATACAGTGATTTGTTTAAGAAAATTATGTATTCAGCGGGCCATATCTCGGTCGCGTTTCAACCGATTCACCTAGTTTTTGGTGTGTAGCTTTCACTCGATATGCCCTTTCGAAATCAAGAAACAAATATTGCTAAATCGAAAATTTTGTTTTTGTGACGTCATCACTTTAGGACTCTATTTTTCAAGCATACATGACGTCATTGATGACGTCACATCACGTGACCACTAGAGTTCACTCCTCTGGTGACCATGGTGACCTAGACAACACTACCCAAGTTTAGTTCATTTAGAGTCTATCCCTCCCACGAGAAATGAATGTCTCAATCATCATTCCGGGTCTTGATGGGTTTTCTGTGGTAAGAGATCGCGGGCGCAGCCGTAATCAGCCGTCATCGACGACGTCACATCACGTGACCGTGCTACAGCACCCCCTTTGTAGCATAGACAAAATCTATGAATATCCCAAGTATGGTTGTCTTAGCATGTTCCCTTGAGGAGAAATAATTTTTTCTTTGTATACCACAGGGTTCCCATGTGTACACGGACGGACGTACTGACGGACACTATAGGTTTAATACCACAAAAATAAAGAAAACATCATATCTCCCGAAGGGAAGCATCTATAGAAGCCAAACTTGGACAAACTTTCAAAGATCATAAGAAGAACTTTACACCAAAGTCACGTGCCCTTACGTCATCAATGACGTCATTAAAATGGACCATAATGTCCGTGACGTTCAAAAATGAACTCCATGGGTTACTGTATGTATTTTATGCGTTATGGATTGCTGATACCACGAAATCCCGGGGGGGGGGGGGGGGGGTGACTCCCATATTTTTGGGGCGGGGTGCTCGTCGGGAACTTTCGTTTTCACCCCTAAAAGGTACCAAACATGGCGTCGCTTAGTTGATTTTCCCTCGTAATTTTGTCGCGTACTTTTTACGAGGGAAAATACGTCTGAAATTCAGGCTACCAACAAGTGCTATTTGCTTGATTTGCTAGAACGGACCTCTAACAGGTACCTATCTGGAAAAAAAATACACGTTTTCGAATTTTACCCCCTAAAAGGTACCAGAGGCCTGATTTTAAACCCTAAAAGGTACGAAGAGCACCCCCGCCCAAAAAATATGGGAGTCCCCCCCGGGCACGAAATCCATAACCTCGAGGTTTGGATTTGAAGTTCGTCTTTTGGATTTTAAGTTCAAGGGAGAACGTTTGGCCTTTTCTGAACGATAGAAGATCGGGGAATCACGAAAGAGTGAGAAGTTAAATCGGCGTAACACAAACTTATCAATTGATATACATTAAAAGTTCCTCGTCTATGAAGTGTACTGTAACCAAGCGCTTTTGATTTTAAAGCCATTTACGACAGAAGTGGGAGGAGAAACTGACTGGGCATGAATCATTTAAAAGATCTTCTTACAAGACTTATTGGCCATAATCTTGGAGAGGAAACAAGATAGCTTGCAGAACTGAATTCTACAATTTAAGGTACTGGTAGTGTTGGAATTTCTGTTTTTTTACATTGTCAATATTTTAGCAAAGGCCACACCTACTTGCATAAATCTGCCATCAAAGTTTTAATTTTGTTTTCTGGACTAAAATATATTTAAAAATTCACTTTAAATTCACACTAACCAAGTCACACGAAAAATGTTCTCAGAGGGCAGTCTTTTGTATGTGGTTTCTATCAGGGGAAAACATTCCCAAAACACCACTCATGGGCTACCAGCTATGCAGGCAGGGCATCCCATAGCCAGAATGCATTGTCAAAAGGGGGAGGCAGGCTTTTTGTTGCTATTTTTCTATATATTTAGACTTTTTCCCATATGTTAAAAGTATTTTTTGGCTATGCCCCTGCTTAGTTTCTTAGTTCTTAGTTTATGTCTCTCCTAAATATTAATATTATTATATATAGAGGATATTACACGGTGGCGACGAAGATATGAATTTTATTTTCGAGTGGCAAAAGCAATATTTTACGAACGAGCGCAGCGAGTGAGTAAAATATTGCTTTTGACACGAGAACATAAAACTCATATCTTCAAAACATCCTAAAATCAATTTTTGCACTTTTGCACTTTTCCATAATTGTTCTAAAATTGGGCATTTTCCAGGAAAATCATTCAGTGTTTTACCTTTTCTGGTCATTTTACTTAAATTCAGTGCTTAACAACAGCAACAAATTTAACAAATCGGTCATTTCTGCGAAATATACCCTCTCTGGGTTGCCTTGCTATAGGGACGTTTTTCAGACTTTTGATAAATCACTGCCTTGGAAAAAATATTTTGGGTCAAAACAAGTATCCCGAAAAATGGGACCTATGATAAATGTTATGATAGGCCTTTATCGGTCTTTTTAATGAAACAGGCAGCATACGCTATGCCCATGTATTGGTCGTTTTGATCGGTCTGGGGTTAATGGCGTTGGTCAACTTATCCGAAAGGGACTTTTTTGTATTTTGTAAATCAGCAAATGCGTAATTCACCCTCTATTTGACCGTTTATGCGCGCTCCATCGCGTTTTTTGTTTGCCATTAGACACTGGAACGACAAAACGTTCATATTATATACTTTAGGAATATCAGTGGTCGTTCTTGCAAGGAAATAGTCCGTAGACGAGACATCACTGAATTAGTATTGTTTTTATTAAATGGGACGGATCCTGGCTATCAAATATCGAAAACCATTACTGAAAAAGGGGCAATTAACATTTATATCATACTTTACCTGAAACCTTGAAAAGGGGGCCATTCGACGTTCCAAGTAATTCCACAAAATTTGCCGAAAAGACAAACAAGGATGAGCAGACGCAAATTTTTGCGCTCTGTCAAGTTCGGACAAATTTGTGTAGAGAGGCGTGTAGGAGGACCAGCACAAATTTGTGCTGTTCTACCTTGTTCGCCTCTCCACACAAATTTGTGCGCTCTGTCAGCTTTACACAAATTTGTGCTAAAAGGAGAGCACAGATGAGCTGCACAAATTTGTGCGAAAAGGCGAGCGAAGCGAGCTGCACAAATTTGTGCGCTCTGCTGCGGGCTCACACAAATTTGTGCGAAAAGGCGAGAGAGGCGAGCTGCACAAATTTGTGCGCTCTGCTGCGGGCTCACACAAATTTGTGCGAAAAGGCGAGCGAAGAAGAGCTGCACAAATTTGTGCGAAAAGGCGAGCACAAACGAGCTGCACAAATTTGTGCGAAAGGGCAAGCGAAGAAGAGCTGTACAAATTTGTGCGAAAAGGCGAGCGAAGAAGAGCTGCACAAATTTGTGCGAAGAGGCGAGCACAAACGAGCTGCACAAATTTGTGCGCTCTGCTGCGGGCTCGCACAAATTTGTGCGAAAAGGCGAGCGAAGCGAGCTGCACAAATTTGTGCGCTCTGCTGCGGGCTCACACAAATTTGTGCGAAAAGGCGAGCACAAACGAGCTGCACAAATTTGTGCGAAAGGGCGAGCGAAGAAGAGCTGCACAAATTTGTGCGAAAAGGTGAGCACAAACGAGCTGCACAAATTTGTGCGCTCTGCTGCGGGCTCACACAAATTTGTGCGAAAAGGCGAGCACAAACGAGCTGCACAAATTTGTGCGAAAGGGCGAGCGAAGAAGAGCTGCACAAATTTGTGCGAAAAGGCGAGCACAAACGAGCTGCACAAATTTGTGCGAAAGGTCGAGCGAAGAAGAGCTGCACAAATTTGTGCGAAAAGGCGAGCACAAACGAGCTGCACAAATTTGTGCGCTCTGCTGCGGGCTCGCACAAATTTGTGCGCTCTGCTGCGGGCTCGCACAAATTTGTGCGCTCTGCTGCGGGCTCGCTCAAATTTGCACGAAAAGGCGACCAGCACTTGTAAATTCTATGTCCGTTTTTCACAACTTAAGGCGAGCAAGAATGAACTACACAGATTGCGCACTCTGTCCGGTTTTCATCAATTTGTGCGAAGAGATGAGCAAGGATGAAGCATTCACACAAATGTTTCTGCTAAAGGATCACATGTTTACACTAAGACTCCTTTTCATTTGCGTGCTAACGAAAAAGCACTTCTTTTTGGTATATGTCAAATTACGATGTTAGCTCGCCTTGACGAAAATCATCAAGCGATGAAAAAATTAAGTAGCAATGCAAGTGTGACAATCTAAAGTTTATTTCAATAGAGAATGTGGATATTCGTTAATTGACTATGACGCCATCTCTTAATAAGTGTTTTGAAGTGGAGTAACAACGGGTTGGTAGTACAAGAGTGGTACCGTGATTTAGCCACTATATAGCGTCTTTCTCGGGTAAATATTTGACTACATAAGCATTAGGCAGTTGCATTAGCTAGCCTGTTTAGTTGTTTTTTATGTATTTAACTGTAAATGTAAGAGAAATGGCGAATTAATTGAAATTGGAAAATTGAAATTGCATTTGACTTAATATCCACACCTCGAGTTCTTTGAGGACGGCAGTCTGAAATTTCCTCTAGCAGGGAAAAATACCAGTGTCTCTCCCAACTCGTGTCTCTCCCAACATCACGCGTGCTCTATTGCGCTGATAAAGCCATAGAAAGTTGTGCTCTAATGCTTAACTAGTAGTATCGTCGCTGTATATCCGACCCTAAATTGCTTTTGGGCAATGCTCAAAACTTCTGGCGCATATCATTTTCAATGCTAAAATAAAAGATCTTCCGTACTTGTACTATCTAAGTGGTTGCTAGCGACTCCATTTTCCGAGAGGAGAGGATCAAGAAGATGACCAGGGGAATAAATGGAATGGCCCTGAATTTGCCCTTCAATGACTTTTAACGGCGTACCAGAGTGAATGTTAACAAACCTTTTTACCAATACAGTGGCCATCTTGAATTCTAAAGAATGGGATGACCAGGGTGCAAAGTCACCAAAAGGTTGAACGACGTGATTTTTTTCTATAATTATCCGCGTGGGTGTTCATTATCGTAAAAGGTTGTTTGCTTTTAGATGTTTACTCACTTGAAAGCTTTGGGAATAACTTAAAACTCATCCAGATGGCTGTGCATATACTATAAAATTTTTCAGCGTTTGCACCATGGGCATCCAATAAAATTTGTTGCTTGAACTATAGAATCCAAGATGGCCCGTATCAGTAAAAAGGTCTATTGTGCTACAAGTAGCCTAGCGCATTCGAAGTCTAGGGTGTCCTCTGAATCCTGGCTCTCAACTTCCTTGGACGCAGCTGTGTGCCGCTTCTCTCTGGGGATCACTTGCAACGACGACACATCACCTTCTTGTTGAAGTGCAGGCAGACATGGCATCAGCTATAAATAAATAAATAAAAAATGCCTTTAGGCCTCGCAATATCCGGAGTTGAAAAAATAACTCAAATTTGCCCATAAAATGGTCAAATAGGTTTCATAGATTTGGTCGTAGCAAGTTCTGGTAAGCAACCAACACCCACTTTTCTAGTATGTGACTGCCAGTGGTCGCTTACGAGAACCCTTCTCGTAAGCGACCAGCTCCGTTAACGACCACAATTTCAATCCCGAGGTGGTGGCTTACGGCAGCTTTGACTGCATGGCTGACCATCCACGGTACTACAGATGTTTGAGGTTACTGAGAACCTTCGCGGCACGTCCTCAGAAAAACAATCATACACACCCTTAGTTTAACCAAAACATGTCAACCTATATATCGTACCAACCTATATATCGTAGGTCGACATGTTTTGGTTAAACTAAGGACGTGTATGAATTTGTTTTCGAGGTTCTCAGTAACCTTAAGAACGGGGAGTATTGTATGCAACCTGACCTAAATCGTGTAGAAATTTTTTTGCAGTTCTTTTGGTTGGTTGGTAAGAAAAGGTATTGTAAAATCCAAAAGAGGTTGAGCAATTTATAGATGGTTATCTGACATACAGTTAGATGTGGGCAGATTCTCTAATATCTTTAAAATGAGCATTTGTCTCTTTTTTGGGGGGGTAGGGATGGGGGTGTAAATCATAACAATTTAAAAAAAAAACAGTTGTGGGTCACCATTTACTGTGAACTACACAAAACATTAGCAGATTAGGTTCTTACCCAATCTAGTTGCACTATGAGTTTATATCCAAACCAGGTAATATCAGTTTTTAGTATGTACCAAATCAATGAATAGTCATTTTCGCGAGCTCTGATTGGTTCCTGAAATAGTAGATATCAAACACTTAATAACTGTTTTGAGAAAACTCTCAAAATGGTGGCTCATTTCGGGTGTGATACTGTGTTTTGAATTTTTAATCACCATATTTTATTCTACTGGTTTGGTATATACTAAAACAACTATCCTCAACTATCCCTCAAGGTCGGTGCCTAGCGGTGGATATATACCTCAATGCTTCATGTCTCAGTATATATCCACCACTATTCACCTACCCTTTGGGGGATAGTTGTTAAATATCATGATTTACTGTACATCTTTACAGTGTCTAACTTGGATCCTCTGTTACCTTTTCTTCAGTTGCCCCTTTCCCAGGCTGACATTGCGTATACTTTCATCTGTTTTGTAGCATTTTTTGAAGCCATAACTTTGCCTTTGACTCATTGTTTCTCGGCTGAGAGATGGCACAGTAGCATCAATCTGAAATAATAATTATTGTAAGAATGTATTGAAGAACTACACTGCGACCAGCTACACTCATCAAGTTGACTATTTGACTAATAGAAAATGAGAATGAGTAGTCTAATTGTTTTAGTAGAAATCCAATATAGCATAACTACCTTCGAGTTGCTGCTAAAACATGATTTTAGAAAGTTGTGTGCCAGCGTTTTTGCTACTCACTATCTATTTAACAATTAGACCTCAAGCTCGAAAGGGCTACAGACCAATAGCCCATAAGGCCGCAGGCCGAGAGAATAACCCAACTAGTTGGACAAAAAAACGTGAAACATTGTGTTGAAATATCACCAGAAACCTTGACAAAACAAGAGCGGCCGCCATTGTTTTCATGCTCTGCAATGTAATAGCTCCAATGAGAGCTCTGAGCCCATTTTCCACATACACATAATCAAATTCTTTTTTTTCATTGATGAATTGATGAACTTATGCTTGAAATGTATATTGAAATATGTATATTAATTTAGTGACTGTTGGACGTTGCTTTGCGTTGTTTTAAATGTCAATAAAGTTATAATTATTATTCATTCCATTGGATAAAGGTATCCAGAGAAATTCTGTTCTGTTTCTGTTCCTGAAAGTATGGATAGTGTTATCCCAGGGTAAACTAGCGGATAAATTTATCCAACCTCGCGATCGAGGAGTGGACTCAATTCGCCACATGTCAGCCCTTCTAAACATGTGCATAGCATACATGTACAGTCGTTTGCATCTAAGCGTGAAAACGACACTATAAAGTTTGCTAATAGGCCTTATCACAGTTTCCGACGCCATTTTGTTCGGTAGGCAAGATGTGCAAAATCCCACATAAACTCTGTAAACGCGAAGTGAAATCATTGCGAAAATATCAAACATATCGGTAAAATATGAATCGTAGCATTGAGAGAGTGGCTGAAACTGTTTACCTTAAAAGTTTGGAGGTTATAGCTGCGTTTTTAATTCTTCATACAAACGCCTGTAATCTGTGTGCATCGTCAAAATACAAGGGTAGATGTTGAAAAAAAAAACTACAATTGCTCGCTTTATAGAGAGCGTAGGAAGCTTAAATTTGATAGAGTGATTGTTTGGCCAAGTAGAATTATTTTACGCTAAGTACTTTGTTGATATGTGCTATATTTTCGCAACGATTTCACTTCGCATTTACAGAGTTTATGTGGGATTTTGCACATCTTGCCTACCGAACAAAATGGCGGCGGAAACTGTGATAAGGCCTATTATTATTCAGCCATGCCACTATCTCGGTTCTGATTGGCTAAGAGTACGCAGCGAAACCTTGTTGGTGCGCAGTGCCTGACGTCATACTACAGACATTAGGATTGATGCACTCTAATGACGTCATAACGCAAGCCAATAGGTTTGGCCGCCATCTTGGTTTTCATTTCCGAATTGAAAGCCGGTTTTGCGAATATCCTCGTTGAATCTGTTATGATTTTTGCCAAGAGATCATTGCTCAGGATATCTAAACATCAACTATGGCTATTTGAATTGAATACAAAAGGAAAATACCAATGGACGTAAGATGAAGTTGAAAAACCGTGTCGCCGTGCACGGCCCCATCGCTGACTTCGTTTAGCTAGGTAAGAATTCTTGGTTGCTGAATAATAAAACAATTATTGAATTCGGTTTTCGCATGATAGTGAGCTTTGTCAACGCCTCGGGTTAGTGTTATCCGCCTCAGCTTCGGTTCGGCAGATAACACAAACCTCGGCGTTGCCAAATCTCACTATCATGCTCAACCTCATCCAATAAGTGTTAATTGTATGTGCAAACATCAGAGTTAGTCAGCCAGAACGGTTAACAGAAAACATTTTGGTGCACTAAAGCACTCCAAGTTTACCATAGTTACGCAAACATCCATAGTTACGCAAACATCCAACAACCATTCTGGCTGACTAACTCTGATGTTTGAACAGCCAATTAGCAAACATTTTAGTGTCATTCGCCTTTGTCACATAAGTGTCATCTTGGATTTTTCCGCCGACTTATTCAGCATGGAAACGAGGCCAAATGGGGTGCTTACCATTGGTCACGAAAAACCGGTAATTTCGTTTGGGATTCCAATGGTACAGCATTTCGTTTGGTACGAGATGTTCAGCTTTAGAGGTTGTCTAGCCGTTCCAGTTGGAACAAACCGAATGATTTGTACTTTTGGTACTCAAACCGGTTTTATGACCAAATTAGGTAGCCGAACCAAAATGTGAATGGCAAGCACCATTCCACTCGGTATTTCATCCCAACCGGGATATTTTGTACCATTCGACGCTGATCAAACCAACCGGTTTTCCTTTACCAATGGTACAAAAGTTGACTAGGCTACCAAAAAGTACTCCTTAATTGTTTAAGAACCAAAAAGTTGACTGGTTCACTTTTTTCTGCTTTGCCGGGTCATTCTGTCATTCTGCAAACAAAATGGCGGCGCGTGACAAAGGCGAATGTGTTCACGCTTAAACGACTATATCAGTCTTTTGTACTTTAATCGATTGCACAAAACGGGGCCGACTAAGTGGCTAATGCTTACTCATAGCAGGGAATTTACGTGACGTTGATGATTCAAATCTGATCGATCAAAACGACGATAAACGTAGCTTGGAGGTTTCAGCTTTGATGATCAAATAGGTTTCTGGTATCGCCGATTTCTTAGCCTAACAAAGAAGTCTTCAAGCCAGACATGCCTACAATATGCTCTAAGCAGGATACAAATGCTGTTTAACTTAGTTTTAAGGAGCAGATCATACCTGCATATAGCGTCATTTTCTTCATTCCTTACGGTCGAAGATTCTTCTTCTGTTGAAATTGTCCGTTGGAATTTCAGGAACTTGACCGTTTGAACCGCTCGTGAGTGCTGATTGGCTAACCAGAAACATTCTTCTTAGTGATTGGCTAACAATATAAACAATATTTGGAACGAAGTTGGGCCAGCGGTCACGACCCACCGAAAAAGATGAAAAATGGCGGTTGGTTGGGAACACTCGAGTCGAAGGTTTTCAGGGATAAATCCATGCATGTTCTTGTCGTTTGTTTGGCTGTATGGAAGGGCGAATTAATAAGCAAATCGATTATTTGCAAAGTTTCAATATCCAGGCTAAAACCTTTAGTTAAACCTTGGAGAAATTGATTAAGATAGACTCAGATCTGGATGGATGTGGGATTATGCTAAACTGCAAAGCTGAACAAGCTTACTTATGATCTGCAAAGAAAGATATTTGAGAGATTGGAGAGAAGGATGTTTTGCTCTAACCTGGAAATGAAATCATGACTTCTCGACTACTATACCTGGGTCTTTGGAACACTTTTAGGGTTGTGTGAAAATCCGAAGAACACGTAAAAACGGGGAAAAGGAGTTAAAAAGATTTCAGAAACTATCGTAAAAAATGAGCAAAAAATCTTAGGAAAACATTATACTAAAAGTTATACTTTGAAAGGATTTGAATGGGGTGTGTTTGAAATTAAATGGCCGCCATCTTGGAGGATTGTTGTCTTTTGTAAGAAAAAAAGCGCGCTCAAAGTTCGGTATTTGCATTTAAGAAAATACGCAAAGGATGCGGGCAAAGATATGTATATCTATATACACCATATTTAAAAGCAAATTGATTTATTACAAAAATAACACACACTCTCATTACATGTTCACACGCACTCGCTTACTCGTTACACACACACTCACGCCCTTGCAACAACTCTAGTCACTCTTTGAAGCCTCGCTGAAAAATACAACAAAAACAAAAATACAAAACTTAGTTGTAGAAACTATTAAAAGAACGATGAAATCTACTTGGGATCATGATTTAGTATAGTACCCAATCCGTTTTGTTTCGAGTTTTCTTCATAGCAAACATATCAATGTTGAGTTAATACTTACTATCGTGGGACTTCGATATTGCGCATTACTGCGCACATAAAATCCATTGAGCCCATGGCCCCTACTCCTTCGACTTTTACACTGATAAGAAAGAAAAATAACCACACATAAGAATTACGTCAAAGTTAGGGATGAGTTTCATTATATAGACTTACCCACACGCCGTACATCTAAACCCATTTTTCGTCATGGCGAACCCACACCGGCCACAAAGATTGTGACCGCATGGGTCCGGCACCGCCACGTTTTCAGTTTTTGTCTTGCATTTTTTGCATTCTACAAGAAAAAAATCAAATTATTTATCATAGATTAGAAACTTTTTTCACCTAAGAATCAGATATGAAGTGTTAGTTGTCTGAATATCTGTGGTTGATCAGCTAAATGAAATTTTTTGTAGAATAGACCACACAAGAACCCAAGCAGTACATCTTCTTTTTTTTAAAAAAATACAGAAAATGAATCAGATACTTACCCATGATGACTTGATTTTCACTGGCTTTAATCTTTCGAGTTTCAGGGGTAAAGTGAATACTCCGTGTTTCTTATTTATAGTGATACAAGATTCGTATCCATTGGAAACGGCAAAAAACCAAGCGACGCTCATTTTCTAAAAGAATGATCACCCAATTGTTCAGGTCAAAATTAGACGCCAAACCCAAACTGTCTTTAATGTTGTTATTCTGACGTTTTATAACATCGCTAATATACATTTATAGAAATATGCATTTTTTTATACCTACCTGTGACTGTGTATCTGAGAAATTCAACATTTATTCAAAGTTTTCACTACTCTGATAATTAGCTGACCCGACTAACTGACTTATAGCGTCTGTCATTAAATTTTGTTTATATCATTGAATTTCATTGTGTAACATACATTCAATTTATTTTTAAGTTCATCCTAGACTTTCATTTATTTAGAACATTTGATATGCCTTCCAATTTTGAGGGATACAACATACTCACGTAAAAAAGAATCCCTTTTTCATTAACTTATTTAACCATTAATGTTAACGGATGTTTGATCTTGTGTTACGCAAGAACCAATTAGGCTCTTGTTTCACGTTTACTTAATTCTATTCTTTTTACTTTAACATAGAGTAAGGGATCATCAGTCCTCAAACTAAACATGAATTACATCCAATCGTTTTTTTTATCATGGAAACATATCCATTTGTGTTTTTTTTCATCCTTTTTTACATGAGAAAACATTTTAAGAACTTGTAGTAAAGTAAACGGTAACATACGTAGGAACTCTTTTTGGCATATTTGAAGTTTTTCCCACGCCTCCTTTAATCCTTCTAGATCAATAGACTGATTCCGCCATCACTTCATTAAACTCAAACAATGGTTAATGACCTAGCAACAAACACCAACTCGAATAGAGTAAGGGATCATCAGTCCTCAAACTAAACATGAATTACATCCAATCGTTTTTTTATCATCGAAACATATCCATTTGTGTTTTTTTTCATCCTTTTTTACATGAGAAAACATTTTAAGAACTTGTAGTAAAGTAAACGGTAACATACGTAGGAACTCTTTTGGCATTTGAAGTTTTTCCCACGCCTCCTTTAATCCTTCTAGATCAATAGACTGATTCCGCCATCACTTCATTAAACTCAAACAATGGTTAATGACCTAGCAACAAACACCAACTCGAAGAGATTTACTATCAAGCACATATATTTTGATTTTTTCAACATATATTCCATACTCTATGTTAGGAAAACATGTTGGATTGATCGATGTACTATCAGTAACTATGAATATTGTTCATTCAACATTGGAAGGATGAATTAAATACCCAGTTGAATATTGAGTTATAAATATATTGCTCTGAATGGTAGCAATGAGGTACATGAAAATTTTTTTCCATCTTAAATTCTTGGGAATGTTTTGGAAATTTTTTCTGATAAACCATTTCCTGTCAGAAATATAGTCTTGTTGAGTAAACCAAATCATCTTATGATGTCTTATTAGTAATTACACATGGTCTACATCTATTGTGAATCAGACAGTCCCCCTTGCATACCATCGCTAACATTCATTTATTAGAAGATGAACGCTCCTACGGTTTTTAAAGAAGTACAATGGTAGTTACGTAACGAATTGAATTGTGTTTTGTTAGTGTTGTGAGGTTCTACGTAATCAACATCCTGTATATTGTACACCAAAGAACAACAATGAATAAAAATATAAATTATGTATTTTCTTATTACCAGTCCCTCTCCGTTTTTTTTTCACTATAAATTTGATGGTACACTCCCATAAGTTTGCCTTTGCTCAAGATCTTTATTTGATTCAGAGGTTCTCCTTTTACTTTAATCAAGTTTTAGTCCTTAGTCAAGATGGTTTCCATTAACAAGTACCCATGCTTTTGTAAGACAAGTGATGCACTTCATCTCTTCACGTCAAAAGCGGGAAAGCAGTATATAAAGTGTAAAAAAGACGCGTGCGGATTCTTCACACCTGCTGAAGATTTTAACGTATACGCAACCAAGTTTTTCGACGTTCACAGCGTATTCAAGACCAAGGGTGGCGCATTCTGTAACTGTCAAACACCAGCAAGCTTGTGGTTGTCCAAGTCAGAAAAAAACCCTGAAAAACTATTTTTCAAGTGTCGCCATAAGCCAGGCGATACTTGCACATATTTTCAGTGGGCAAATGAAGCTCCAACCAAAACGTCTTGGGAAAATTTCCCAATAAAACAAACTGTTGACAAAGCTACCAACACGGGTATGACTGAAGACGAAGAAGAAGAAGAAGAAGAAATTGTAGTTCTTCCACCTCCACCCAAAACGACAGTAAATGTTACAGATGGTAAAGACGAGAACCCACCACCGCCCAAAAAGAAAAAGAAGGCCATTGATGTTACTAACAAGAAGACAAAAGGAGGACCCCTGAATCAAATAAAGAGTCCGACCAAATGAGCTCTGGCCAAGACGAACAATTTAACAAGATACATTTTTTAGATAAAATATTATTTTCATAGAAAAAAATGTATTTTGAAAAAAGTAATAAACCTGGACATGACGAAAAAACGAGTATGATCTTTATGTGTACAAGATGGGAGGGAAATAATAATAACGCATAACAACAAACAAAACTCATATATTAAAATGCAGAATACTTTTGCGAATATTCAATGAAAAAAGATTAGATTTCTTTGCAAAAAAAGTACATTTTATTCTTTTCAAATCAAGAAACATAAATTTTTATTTTAAAAAGAAGGCATTGAAAGCGTTTCTCTATCAACAATCAAGTTAAAAGAAATATACATAATCAATCCCTTAACAGTACCCCTAATCTTTACTTATACCTGAAACTATTTTCTTTCAAACTTCAAATCGAGTGTAATTTGCGTAATTAAGTACGTATTACTCTTTCTAATCTTTGGTGTTCTATCAGGTGTCATGTAAATAAATCACACCAAAGAAACATGACTGTCCCTGATATTTAGCACATATCACTCTTCCTAATCTTTGATATTCCATCATGTACCATGTGATGAACACCCAAAGGGACATGACTATCCCTGTAATTAAACGGTTCCATTAGTAAGACAACATCACAAAGTTGATTTTAAAATCCTAATTAACAGAAAGGTAAATCCCTCTTACATAACCCAACCCTTTCAGTAAGCAAATCATGAACTTATCGCAGTCTAAACTCATATTATGGTCTCAACATAATGGGGCTTCATCGAACAACATCTGAGAAACTCCACCGTAATCAGTACAAGGTTCAGAAAATCCTAAAACGAGCAGGTAAAGAACTTAAAAAAAGAAATGTGGACCATTACAAAGTCGAAAATCTACAAAGAAGGGCAATTAAGGTACTAAACAGAAGTCTACGTGTTCTTTCACAAGGAAAAGAACAAGACAGTCAATCAGTTCCTCACGGTAACTCAACTCAACCTACTTTTAAATTCTCTCTTAAAAAAGTTTCTGATAGAGAGGTAAAAAAATTCTCAGCTCGAGCATGTGCCTACAGCGTTAAACTAGATATTAATCATGAAGAAGAAGATATTCGTATAACTGATGTACTGAATAGTTTAGAAAATGTATTTTCTGAAACCATTTCTAAAGTTAAAAAGAAATGTAAACTCAACAATCCATTGTCAGATCGGATGCGGGTCGCTGTATTTTCGGATCAGCTGAACAAACCTTTATCGACTAGATTAGTATCTGTTGCTTAACAGAAACCAAATTTAATTTTGTCTGAAATAGCCAAAGTTTTACAATCGAACGAGGAAATTAAATTAGATCAGAGTTTTCAAATAGATCTTGTTGCATTCAAAGCACCTGTTGGTCGCGGAAAATCTAACAGACGTAAAGTTTTGAACTACGCAAAGGATGCAAAACTAAAAAAGTCTATCATCACCATAAGAAACACTGACGATCTGTGTTGCGCGCGCGCCATTATAACTGGACGTGAATTGCTTTTAAATCATCCAAAATTAAAACAAATTAAAATGGGTAGAAAAATACAAGAACGACTAGCTTTGGAGTTACACACACTCGCAAATGTTCCTATCGGTTCATGTGGTTTACAAGAAATTGATCAGTTTCAAAACGTACTCACCGATTTTCAAATACGAGTAATTTCTTTTTCAGCGGGAAATTCCGTTATCTACGAAGGCCCTGCTCGTAAAAAGAAGATACTTTTGTATTTTTCTGAAACAAGTCATGGGTCAGCTCACTTTGATGTAATACATCCAAATCAGTTAGGGTGTGTTTTCGGTAAAGATTATTTTTGTTAACATTGTAAACGTTCGTTTTGCGATTATAAAGCACACCCATGTAACGATGTTTGTCAAGTGTGTGAACGTAGAAATTGTGAACGTTCTGATCAACAAGTAAAGTGTCACGACTGTAACAGGATTTGTCGGTCGCAGTCTTGTTTTGAAAGTCACAAAAAAGATACAGACAAGAAAGGTAAACCAGTTACCTCAAAATGCTCTAGTAAATTTTGTTGTGAAAATTGCAAACAGGTTGTAAACTCAGGGAGGTCTACGAATCATCAGTGTGACGAATACGTATGTGTGCATTGTGCGTCTTACGTTTTACCTGGTCATCTTTGTTTTATACAAAGAAAACCTCCAAAAGACCCATCCGAAAATTTGCTGTTTTTTGATTTTGAAACCGTTCAATCAAGTGGAGAACATATTGTAAATTACGCTGTGTCACAAACGTTTGATGGAAAAACGGAATGTTTTAGCGGTGATAATGCTTTAGATAGTTTTTGTCAATTTTTATTCCGTAAAGATTTCTCAAAATATACGGCCATTGCTCACAATGGGGGAAAATTTGACACCATTCTTATTCTTGGATGGCTATTAAAAAATAGACCTACTACCGAAATTTCTATAATAAGACGTGGAAATACCATCATTCAACTATACTGTAAGGATTACAAAATACGTATCATTGACAGTATTTGCTTTTTTCAAATTGGTCTTTCCAAACTGGCAAAAGCGTTTGGACTAGATGAAACTCAATTTCGCAAAGGAACATTTCCCTATCTCTGGAATACAATGGAACACTGGAATGAAAACACAATTTCACCTATTCCACCTATTGAATTTTTGATCCAGACAGTCTTTCACCACAAGAAAGAGAGAAATTGATTTGTTGGCATCAACAAATGGTTGAGAGTGGCTATGTTTTTAATTTTCGAAAAGAACTGGAGATCTATGCAGTACAGGATGTTAAGATATTGAGGGAGGCTTGCCTTCGCTTTCGCGAGTTGTTTTTAAAGGAAATCAATATTGACCCATTTCAATACACCACAATAGCTTCCTGTGTCATGGCAACTTATCAATCCAAGTTTTTACAACCTAACACAATTGCTATTGTTCCACGTGATAATTACCGTGGAATACAAAAACTCTATTCAATCTCAGCTATTAAGTGGTTAGAATTTGTAAGTCAGCAAACAGGAAAACGCATCCAACATGCAGAAAATATTGGAGAACATAAAGTAGTACACCCACAAACAGGCCAAACATTTTATCTTGATGGATATTTTATTACAGAAGAAGGAATCAAAGAGGCCTACGAATTCAATGGATGTGTTTTTCATTCTCACAATAAGTGTTGCTCGGGTGAAGATATGCACCCTTTTCAAAAACACTTAACAAATCAACAGGTGTATGAAAATACCTTGAGAAAAGAAAAATGTTTGCGAGAGCTAGGTTACTCTGTACATGTTATCTGGGAATGTGATTTCAAAACACTGCAGAAAACAGCTCAGTACCAAGACTTTGAAAAAACATTTCAACTCGTGACCCAATTAAATCCAAGAGATGCTTTCTTCGGAGGGCGAACGGAAGGGTTTAAACTTTACTACAAATGCAAACCAGGGGAAAAAATCAAGTACATCGATTATACGAGTTTATATCCTTACGTTAATTCTAGGATGAAGTATATTCAATCACACCCTACCTTAGTAACTGAAGATTTTAAGGAAATATCACAATACTTTGGATTGATTAAATGTAAAGTATTAGCTCCATCTGAGATGTACATTCCGTATTTACCAGCACGAATAAATGGGAAACTAATGTTTGTACTTTGTAAACAATGTGCTTTGGAAGGTCTTTCTATTTGTTTGCATTCTATCGAGGAACGTGCATTCTGGGGAACTTTTACTACCTTTGAGATTCAAAAATCTATTTCTCTTGGATATGAGATTCTTGAGATAAAAGAAATATGGGATTTTGAGGAATCTTCCACAACACTGTTTAAAAGTTATGTTGATCATTTTCTGAGGACCAAACAGGAATCATCAGGATACCCAACATGGGTTCAGTCAGAACAAGACAAGGAAAGTTATATCAACAATTACAAAGAACATGAGGGAATTCAACTTCGGCATGAAAACATTGAGCACAATCCAGGCTTACGATCCTTATCAAAACTATGCTTAAATAGTTTATGGGGTCGATTTGCAATGCGACAAGATCATTTGAAAAGTAAACTCATTTCTGAACCCAAATCCTTTTTTGAAATCATGAATTCAGCTGAACACGAAGTACACGACATTATTCTAATTAATGATGATTTTGTTGAGGTTTTGTATAGAGAAAAAGCTGAATATAGGGAAGAGTGTGATGTAGCTAATATATTTATAGGTATCTTTACTACAGCATATGCTAGGGACTGTCTTTTTGATCTTCTAAATAAACAGAAATCTTCCATCCTATATGCCGACACGGACTCTTGCCTGTATGTATCTAGAGAAGATAGCACTTCTGAACCAGAACTGAGTGATTTTTTAGGTGGGTTGACTTCTGAGTTACCTCCTAATACACACATTGAGGAATTTGTCTGCTTAGGACCAAAGAATTATGCCTACAAACTATCGAATGGACAATCCAAGGCTACTATCAAGGGGTTCTCATTAAATTTCAAAAATCAACAACAACTAAACTTTGAAAGTATGAAGCAGATGGTTCAAAATCATCAAGCAAAGATCACTGTGGTTACAGAAAGAAAAATTACCAGGGATGGCAAATCACGTCGAATTTTTAATAAACGTGAAGAAAAACAGTATGGAATGGTATTTGATAAACGAATCATTTTAAATGATAGTTATGATACCCTGCCATACGGATACACTTGGCATCCAAGAACACAGAGAGAAACGTGTCCTAGTCGAAAAACTGGAAAAGTTCCACTCACTATGTTATTCTCTGAACATTATACATCAAAACCAAATATGCTGGGTGAACTATTTCCTTACAAAATCAATAACGATTGCAACACAGAGATGGAAAGCATCACTTCTGATGAATCTGTTAACTTAATGAACACTTCTGATGAATCAGAAAGTGATGATGTGCCTACAACAGAAGATCTGGAATTTTTAAATGACATTGACACTCAATCATGTGAGGATCTGTCTTTCTATCGGAGAATGGATAATGAAGACTAACTTGAATGAATAAAGAGCATTGTTTCTCTATATGATGTACATTCACAAACTACAACTCATACGAACAAGAGTTTCCTTGATAGACTCACACAGAATGAAAATGATGATATTTTAGTGATACCACTAGTCTACTGTTTACTACGTGATATAACAAGACCCCTATGGCTAATCGAAATGCGACTTCACAAGACTCTACATGTCAAGAAAGGACTACGTTGTGAAGAGAACTGTATATATTGTATAAAGTATGGTGGCCATGACTGTCAGTAACGTGGATAGAGAATACCTTATGTTTCCAAAAGTGTTTGATTCAAGTAACAATGAAGAACTTGTGCCACAAAATCCTTGGTGATATCATCAAATACAGATAACCTGAAAGACATTTTTCATTAAAAAAAATATTACATCTTTAACAAATGTTGTGTACATTAATTTGTAATTATATATTCTAGTAATCATTTGCACTATTTACATGTAATCTTAAAACAAAACCATGTATCTTTTTGGAATAAAAAAACATTTTAAAAAATCATCTCTGTGTTTAAATTTATTCTAATGGTAGAATCTTACTCAGACTTGACTCTTTCAAATTCAATCTCACTCTCATCACTGTCATCAATGGAAAAAAGATTCATTTGTATCGCAACTGGGGCTTCGTACATCTCAGTTCTCCTTCTTCGTTTTTTGATTACACAAAAGTATATGATAAGTGAAAAGAAAATGATGAGGAGAAGACTGAGGATCAGAAGTACTTGATACAGCACAGGAAATGTTTGAAGACGAATCATAGATGTTAATGAACTGTATTCTGTTGGATGAGTACCACTTGAAGTACTAGACAACAAAGTCGGAGATGTGATTGGTAATATATTTGTAGAAATGGAAGTAGGAGTTATGGACTGTGTTATACTTGTAGTTGAAATTGTGGTCGGGCAGAGACAGAAGCTTCTCACTTGAATTAGTTTTCTTGCTTTGCAGATCATTTTACAATCAACGGTGGTGTTTCGTAGATCGATTTTCTTGAGTGTAGCCATATGACTGATTATGTGAGTTATGTTTATATCAAAAATTGGATTGTACTTCAGGGAAAGGATGGTGTAGTTATCTTGCGTTAATCTTTTAAATTCAGGTACTTGTGTGATTCCCTTTGACCCACAATCTAGGAAGCGAACCGTAAACACTTGCATTGAGGAGGACATATTGAACGCATTCCAATAGCGAAACAACTCAAAATAACAAACACTATTTGAACGTTGGCCATGATTAAAACTGTGAGCACAACAAGACAGTGATCCATGCGAATTTGATTTTCCCATGCAATCTGAGAAAGTGTAAAAAGCCATTAAGGGTATGATTCTTACCTGATTTCATGGAAGCAACAAGACTTTTCGCCGTTCACTGTATTCCTCCTGAACCATGAACAGAACAATCAGATCAATATTACCTCAAGATTTAGTTTATTTTTCACGTTTTTTGTAGTCCAAGTTTTCACATAATAGTACGATTCCGCTAGTTTTACCACCCTGAATGTCCAGCAATTCTTTCAACGCACAAGAAATACAAACAAAGAATACTTATCTTTGAGATACGGTGAAAGATTGTGAATGATCCTGCCTGAAACGAGATAAACATCTGATCCGTGAATACCTTGGTCTTTGTAAAACGTATCAGAACAGTTCAATCTTACCTTTGACTATTTTTGTAAGCTTTTTTCTATCCAAAAAATGATTTAAAACCAGAGAAATCCTGCGAGAACACAGATCAAATCTAAAATTACATGCTAATTATAGATTTCTACCCATAATTCAGTACGAGAATAGTTACCAGTCTTTCGCATCCAATTTTTACACAGGCTAAAACATGTGTAACAAGAAATAAGTTGTTAGGTTTTCTGTTTGATGTGTTCAGAAATAATCTTCTTTGAACAAAGTAAGATGGGATGTTTTACTTCACCACCTGAATGTAAACTTGGGAATATTTTCCGAAATATAAGGTGTGTGTTGGCGTGTTGTAACACTCAAACCAAAATTAATCTTCAATCTGATGGCGGTTGCAAAAGTACTGGAAAAGATATATTTCAATCCAGAACATCCAGGAAGTTTTGGAGGAACAGAAAGACTTTATCGAGAAGCAAAAACTGTAAAGAAAAACCTAACCAGAAAACAAGTGAATGACTGGCTTGTCGAACAAGACAGTTACACATTACATAGGACAGCAGCAAAGCGTTTTCGCCGTAACAGAGTAATCGTATCATCTCTTAATGAAGAATGGTGTTCCGATCTCATGGATATGCAACCGTTGACCAAGTTTAACAAAAATTTCAAATATATTTTGGTAGTTATTGATGCACTTTCAAAATTCCTATATACTGTTCCCATGAAAGACAAGAAAAGTTCTACAGTCACCGATGCATTTAGCTCCATTTTACAAAAGTCAGGGGTTAAACCACAAAAAGTGTTTACCGATAAAGGAGGTGAATTTACAGGAAAACCATTCAAAAAACTCATGCACGATGAAGATATCATCTTTTTTACTAGTCAAAACGAAACCAAGGTTCCAATAGCTGAAAGAGTCATAAGAACACTGAAAGCACGTCTATATCGTTATTTTACTTACAAAAATACCTACAACTACCTTGATGTTTTACCAAAAATAGTAAAGTCATATAACAATACCATACATTCATCCACAAAAATGAAACCACGCGATGTTACCATTTTCAATGAAGACCAAGTATGGCATAATTTATATGACAATGATTTGATAAATGGAGAGCAAAAATTCAAATTTTCTGTCGGGCAAAAAGTCCGTATCTCAAAAACTAAGACTCCGTTTGACAAGTCTTATGAGCCCAACTTTACCAAAGAAATTTTTACCATAACACAACGCATAGCCCGGGATCCACCAGTATACAAGTTAAAAGATTACGATAATGAAGAGATTACTGGTGTATTTTATGAAAAACAGATGATTCCTGCAATTCAGAAAAATGACGAATACGAAATCGAGAAGATCTTGGAAACGCGTGGGCGCGGCAGAAATTTGCAATATAAAGTTCACTGGAAGAATCATCATAAAAAGTTTGACTCATGGATAAATGCCTCACAACTGAAAACGATTGCGAAAGGAGACGATTGAATTATCATCACATTTAGAGTAATGGAAGAACAACATCAATTTTTTGTTATTTTACCAAGTAATGCGTCCATGGATGTCTTCCCTAACAATACACTGGCAAATTTTACAGTGAAACTACCAGAACCTATCGTACTACAAGGTCCATGGGAAGTGGGACTACAATCTGTCATCTGGCCAAGAACATTCTACAATATTAAATCAGAGGAAAACCGAATCTACTTTGATCTTGGGGCTGGTTATGACGAATTTGAAATATCGGAAGGTTACTATAATACTACAGAAGAGCTGATAACTCATATCAATGAAAACATTACAAAGATTAAAGGTTCTGGAAAAATCAATTTTGCTTATGATGTTCTATCAGAAAAAACTACCGTGGAATTAAAACAAGGTGGTAAAGTGACTTTAACTGAGTCTCTAAGCGGTATTTTAGGTTTCGGTGGAAAACGAATCGAGATAACACAAACAACCAAAAGTCCCTATGTCTGTGATCTTAATGGCGGAATTCAAACCATGTACATTTATTCTGATGTTGTAGGCTATCAAGTAGTCGGTGATACGAAATAAAAACTTCTTAAAATAATTCCAATTGAAGGAAAACACGGTAGTGTTATCTCAAAAATTTACGATAATCCACAATACATTCCGGTTGAAACAAAAGCCTTTGAGAAAGTTTCCATCTATATATACGACGGTGCTGGGAGACCATTGGCATTTCAAAGAGGAAAGGTCATCGTTACACTACACTTTAGATTACAACCGTTGTCGTACTTACGCTAGAAAAATGAGGGAATTGCACAGTTCTCCCACACATGAATACGCAAATTACTATGTTAGACAGGCACTTCAACATGGGAATGGATTTCCAGTTTTTCGTGGAAGTGTATTTCAAAGGGGTCACGGTCAAAGAGGATTCGGTATAGGAAATTTTTTCAAATCACTTGTTCGCACCGCTTTGCCATTCCTCAAAGAAGGTACAAAGAACATTGCAAAAACAGCAGTACAAACCGGAACTAATATGATGAATGATGTGATAGCTGGAAAGGATTTTAAATCATCTGCAAGGCAGCATCTTCAAAATGCCGGAACAGCCATAAAAAATCATTCCAGGGAAACAATCACACAAGCGCTGAAATCACAAACTGGTTTGGGTAGAAAGCGTAAATCTAATCCATCAAAGAAAGCGAGACCAAGTAAAAAACAAAGAAAATTAGCACCAATGAAAAAAACTATAAAGAGAAAAAAGCCCAAACGAAACTCCACTCCATCGCGAGCTAGGAAACCGAAAGCATCACCTTTCTTGTCTAAGAATATTATAGGATTTTAAAGAAAATCATGTCACTCGTCCATAGACTATCATCTGAATGTACAAAAGAGGAGCTAGATTTATTCAAGATACCAGCAACACAGACATCAATTCTAGAAAAAGTGGATATTGATTACCATCCTATCTCAACCCTAAGCTCGTCTACTGTAACCGAATTCAATGTTCCTGGTACAGAATACTACATCGATCCTGGGATGACAAGAATTTATGTAAGGGGCAGTATAAAAAATAACGATGGAACTGAATTAAAAAAGGGGTTAAAACTAAGCACAGTTAACAACCTTTTACACAGTTTATGGAAACAGGTTGACATTTTTGCAAATGGCACTCAAGTCTCACAAGCTACCGGTGGGTATGCAATTGGAGCGTATCTGGAGAACACCTTGAACTATGGAAAATCGGCCAAGGAAACTCAGCTTTCTACTGTAGTTTATGAAAAAGACACGGCTGGGAAAATGGATGAGGCAGACTTTACTAAAGCTGACACGAATGAAGGACTCAAAAAACGCAGTGAGCTTATTCAAGAATCACACGAGTTTGATTTGAGTGGTCCAATACATTCGGATATTTTTATGACAAATCGTTTAATACCCAGTTTTGTAGATCTAAAGGTCAAGTTAACACCAAATACACCAGAGTATTTTTTAATGTGCGGTGAAAATCCCGTAGGTAAATACAAAATCAATTTTTCAGAAGTCAAACTTATCATACGGAAAGTCAAACTGGGTGCGCATGTAATAGCTGGTATTGAAGCTGGTTTAACGAAAAGCCCTGTCTACATTCCAATCGAGAGGACCGATACAAAGGTTTTTACCGTTCCTGGAACAACACCATCTATACGAAAAGATAACATATTTAATGGAGTTATTCCGAATCAAATTATATTTGCAATGTGTGATGCCGCCGCACTTGACGGGGATTATTCTAAAAACCCATACAACTTTGACTTGTTTAACGCAAGTTCCGTATGCGTATATGTCGATGGGAAACAAACACCTAGCGCACCTATAAAATTGAATCTCACACCCTACGGTGGTACATTCATTCAAGCCTATGAAACCCTCTTCACTGGAACTGGGAAGTATCACTTTGACCAAGGAAATAACATTACACGTGATGATTACTGGCAAGGATACGGAATATTTGTATTTGATCTGACACCTGACTCTTGTAGTAGCTCAGATCATCTTAATCTACGACAAAAGGGAAATCTTTCGATACAAATTTTTCTATCAAAACCTCTACAAAAGGCAGTGAATCTTGTATGTAGAGGGTATTTTTCTAACATTCTGGAAGTAGATAAAGAAAGAAATTGTTTGTACGACTACACAACATGAACACTAAACAACTCAATTACGTTATGGTACAAGACCTCAAGTCAAGGAAAACATTTTGTGGTGTGTTTCCCAGTGATGCATTACCAACACGTATAGAACATTTACCATGTGGAATTATAGCAAACACAGATCCTTCAGATCAGAGGGGTAGTCACTGGGTAGCATTTTATTTTCCAAGTGAAAGAAATGGGGTAGGAGAATTTTTTGACTCGTACGGAAATCAACCTAATTTTTATTCTAGACATTTTGAAAAGTTGTTAGACAGGAACTGTGATAGTTGGCTTTGTAATACTCGTACATTACAAAGTTTTGGTTCTAGCACATGCGGACAGTATTGTCTGTTTTACTTAATGATGAAAAATAGAAACATGTCAATGAAAAAAATCGTATCTTATTTTAGTAAGAATACAAGTGCAAATGATAGCCGTGTAGCAGAATTTATCAATAGGTTTTTAACCATGTACACGCACAAAAAAAGTAAACAACAACAAATATCACTTGCACGTAGAAAAACAACTTAGCACCAGTGTGTAATGTAAATCTTTATTTTGAAATAAAAATGTAGATTACATAAACATTCCTGTTGATATTTAATAGTTCACCCATTTGGGGGTAATTGTCTTGTTGTTCATGCCATATTTCCGTCTTGGAAGTTTAGATGATCTTGGTGTAGAGGGAGGTGTGGGTGGTAGTAATGGCAAGCCATCAGAGATTTCAGCACTCACGGGTGTTCCACCATGAATGGAAGATTTATATTGTTGTACAATCTTTCGTCTATTTTCATTGCGTAACAAATATTCAGGGATGTTGATTTTTGCTAGAGTTTTTGAGAATTTATCCCATCCTTTAGGGTTGAAGTGTTTTCTGGATTGAAGTTGATCGTTAACCAAATCAATAACTGATGTCCCGGAGATTTTTTCACCACCTATCACAATCTGACCTGATTTATCCCATGAAACTTCGTTGGGGTTTGCTTTCATTCTTGAAATCATGGCATTCGCTAATTTACGAGAGTTTCGTGGCACTGCATCTAAAATTTCTTGCTCACTCATCATTTCCGTTTTGTCCTGTTCTGAAACAGGTGATTCATCTACTTTTTCTTGTTGCTGGTTTGGTACGGAATCAATCATTCGAACAGATGGAATCAGTTGTTTCTTTTGCTGGTGAATATTCAAGTAGCGCTGTAAGTCATTATTGTAAACTTGCATCTTTTGATCCGTGTTCAGATCATCACTTCCCAAAACATCATCCAGTTTCTGGTCAAGTCGTGTCAATGCTTTGGTATGAACAGATGTTTCTTGTTTTTGCCGTTTTTCCATTTGATTCATTAATTCCTCTGGAACAAGGACCATTCGTTTGGTATATTTCATGATTTCTTTCGATTAAATATTCTTTCAAGAGTTTCGAGAACTGGAGGTAATAATGTCAACAACAGTGAACCTCCAGATTGAACCAAATACTTCTTTTTCCTTTTTATAGGGACTTTCTTGAGAGACAAACCGTAGATATGTTTCCTGAACTTGGATAAACGTTTCTTCTGAGCTGGAGTTAACTGTACTGCTCCTTTTAAGAGGTTTAGTGCAATTTCAGAAATGCATCGTATTAAATCGTTATCACAATGTTGTAATAAAGCTTTGCGTTGTTTTGGATTGCATTTACTAAGGACTGATAAGTAGTCTAAATGCTTCTTTACTCGTTGAGACATGATATAGAAATGTACAATCAATCCGATTGCAACAGAATTTAAGCGAATTTAGAAAATACAACTTCTCGCTCGTTAGGAAAAATGTTGGTTCTTAATTTTAACTCAGTTGGAGTACTTGGGTGTAAATCCAAAATTAAGTATCCATAGTTTCTAGAAACGGCATCCTGAAAACTTTCCATTGCATGGTGATATTCATTTTTTCCTGAAAAAGCCTGTCTAAGTAGATTTGAAATCCCTAAATTATCACGTTTGTTTTGAAAGACGACAAAATAATGACAATTAAGAGATATGGTACGTGCGTGTTTTCCTGGTGGAAAAGGGTTTTGTACAATATTGTAATGTTCAGAGAGAGACTGGGGTCGAGTGTTGTAAAGAGTGATGGCGGAGACCAGTTGTTAGTTTTACGAGTAGTTGTTGTTCCGCGTTGAAAT
The DNA here is from genome assembly GCA_033964015.1 of Scolanthus callimorphus. Taxonomy (NCBI): domain Eukaryota; kingdom Metazoa; phylum Cnidaria; class Anthozoa; order Actiniaria; family Edwardsiidae; genus Scolanthus; species Scolanthus callimorphus. The sequence continues at coordinate 18,688,963 of CM066920.1, forward strand.
AAATTCTGTAGAGAATTCTAACCTGTAGTTGCAGTTCGTTACAACTGGTGGCAGCGGTAAACCAACGAAATGTCCAACCAGGAAGATAGCGAGGTCAAGTTTGGGCCACTCATCGATCTTTCACAAGACACCGTTTTGCCAGAAGCAAGCCAAATGCTTTCATCGGCCCAGCACTCCACTCCAATTCGCTACCATGTCATTGAGGACGTCCCAGGATCCCCAGGCGAGTACCAACAGTTATCTGAGTCTATCAGTGAGCTGAAAAGCTTAGTTCTGAGTGTTGGAATGCAAAACCAGACGGCCGAGCAACGCTTTCAAGAGTTGACGGCACGTTTTGAGAGCATGGAGTCAAGGCTCTCGAAAGTCGAGTCTCGTCAACATTCCTTCTCGAGTATGAATGAAATCGATAGTAAATCCATCGTTACAAGTAAACATCAACCAAATAATGATATTCAAGTCGGTTTAAAAGCCCGTACGACCGAAGACGGTGCAAACAAGGCACCAGCTTCGGCGCCTGCTTCGGCGCCATCTTTGACCCTTGCCGGCATGGTACCCAGTCCCGCGCGTTCAGCAAGCACTCAGGAAGCCCATGACGAAAAATCACAAAAACATGGAAATTTGCAGGAAAACAAGAAAATCAGCCTCGTAAAGGCAGAAAAAGACACCAGCGCCACAGGTACAATCAGTCCACAGGGAGCCCACAGCACAAATAATGAGCAAATGCAGGAAAAACCCAAGGTTCGTCCTGCCACTTTCAATGGAGCAACGCCATGGGAAGATTACTTAGCACAGTTTGAACTTGTGGCGGAGATAAATAAATGGTCAGACTCCACGAAGTCCACTTACTTGGCAGTCAGCCTCACGGGCCCAGCACAGGCAGTTTTGGGGGATCTAGAGCGACGTTCTAGAACGAATTACGCGGAGTTGACATACGCCCTCGCCGCAAGATTCGGCACAGAGAATCAACAGGAAGTATTTCGTGCAGCACTAAAGAGTCGTTACCGACAGAGGGGTGAGACACTACCAGAGCTAGCACAGGCAGTCCGCAGACTGACCCGACAAGCATACCCAGAGGCGCCTCAACAGTTACGCGAGACCCTCGCAAGAGATCACTTTCTGGATGCTCTCAGCGACATCGAGATGCAATGGAGGGTACACCAAAGCCGCCCGCGGACCCTCAATGATGCCCTTACATTCGCTGTCGAATCAGAAGCGTTCCAGTCTGCAACGACCCGCCAGCAACAACTATCTCGGTCTGCACGAGCAGTAATGACCACAGACATCGACTCGAAAGACAGCGAAGCATCCCGTACATCCTCGGCCGAGTCAGATCTTCAGGAGATAAAAGGCTTGCTAAAGAAAATCTTAGAAGATAAGCCATCCCGTCCATATGGCAGATACACGGGCTGTCACATCTGTGGAGATAAAAGCCATTTCCAGCGAGATTGCCCACAAGGACAAGCAGAAGAAAGCAGGCCGTCGGGAAACGGGAACAAGTCGAGCTCGAAGGGCTGAGTTCGGCTCGAGATGTAGCAGCCATGCCCCCGATCTTAATAAGAGGGAGCACGTCCGAGGGAGCCGAAAACGGGCTTTACGTGGACGGTGTTATAGAGGGAAGAGTAGTTAGGTTTCTGGTCGACACTGGCGCGAGTGTCACTATGCTAAAATCGTCTGTTTTCGAGGAATTGGTAGCGAACAAGAGTATTCCCCTGCAGGCAGAACACCGTAACATGTTACTGGCAGATGGAAGCAAGCTGCCATTCATCGGACGAGGGGAGTTTTCGCTAGAAATCGGGCCTTCCAAAGCACAACACCAGGTTCTTGTGGCGGAAATCGACAAAGTGGATGCCATATTGGGAATGGATTTCCTTAGGCGCAAGGGTGTGAGGTACCAACTATGTGTTGACATTCCCTAAAGGAAAGGCTGCTTGTTTTACTTTGAAAGGAGAGCTAGCCTGCAGGCGAGTAGCGGTTTCCAAGACTGTTGTTATACCAGCTCACTCAGAAGTTGTCGTCTCAGCGGAATTGGAGGATGTGTCAGGTACCACAGGAGCTAGCATATTGGAGGCAACACCCCGTTTTCAGGAGTATCATGGCCTACTGGTAGCCCGGACACTGATAGACAACGACCAGCGCAGTGTTCCATTGCGGATGATAAATCTCTCGAGCTCTGCAAAGACGGTGTACAAACGAACCATCGCGGCAGTATGTGAGCCAGTGGAGAGCATACAAGACGACAAATGCAGTTTTGGGCGCGTAGGCCTCGTGACCGCCCAAGAAGGAAGAAATGAGTCACATGACCCAAGTGTTTTACCATGCCACGTAGGTGATGTTTATGCTAGGAGCACCGAACATCTTGATGCTACACAACAAGAAGCTGTTAAGTCATTGCTGATGGAGTACAGCGACGTGTTTTCCACTGGCCCCCAGGACATCGGTCGTACAGGAATCGTGTCACACAAGATCAATACTGGTAATGCGTCTCCCATCAGACAGCCAGTTCGGCGCCTACCCTTACACAAGAGACAAGAAGCTCAGAAGGAGATCGACAGTATGCTCGAGAAAGACGTAATCGAACCATCCTCTAGTCCATGGAACTCGCCGATATTGCTTGTACGTAAACCAGATGGGACAACGCGGTTCTGTTTGGATTTCCGTCAGCTGAACAGCGTGACACTTAAGGATTCATACCCACTTCCACGCATTGATGACACCCTGGATGCTTTGGTGGGATCACGCTGGTTCTCAACTCTGGATCTTTCGAGCGGCTATTGGCAAGTTGAAGTGTGTGAAGAGGATCGGCCAAAGACCGCCTTCGGCACGGGTTCGGGAGGACTGTACCAGTTTAAAGTCATGCCATTTGGCTTGTGTAACGCCCCGGCCACTTTCGAACGCCTGATGGAAAGAGTTCTTCACGGGTTACCATGGGAGACGTTATTGATCTACCTAGATGACGTAATCGTCTACGCCAAAACATTTGATCAAGAGCTGGAGCGACTACGCGAGGTGTTCAAGAGGCTTCGTGATGCTAACCTTCGGCTGAACCCAAAGAAGTGCCAGTTGTTTAAGAGCAGCGTCAAGTACCTTGGCCACGTGGTCGGCACGGAAGGGGTATCGACGGACCCCGAGAAGATATCTGCGATCAAGAACTGGCCCGTGCCTACGAATGCAAAAGATCTCCGATCCTTCATGGGCCTCTGCTCTTACTATCACCGCTATGTCATGAGTTTCGCGGACTTGGCTAGGCCCTTGTACAGGCTGCAAGAGAAAGAGACTGATTTTGCATGGACCAGCGCTTGTGAAGAGGCCTTCAATCTGCTTAAGAGTCACCTGATGGCATCTCCGATACTAGCATTTCCGGACGTGGATCAGGAATTTATTCTGGATACAGATGCCAGTAACACCGGCATAGGGGCGGTCCTTTCTCAAAACCAGGCAGGAGAGGAGCGAGTGGTGAGTTTTTATAGCCGCACCCTATCGAAGACGGAGCGGAATTATTGTGTTACAAGAAGGGAACTTCTTGCGGTTATAGCGGCAGTCCGGAATTTCCGCCATTACCTGGTCGGAAAGAAGTTCAGGATTCGAACTGATCACCAGGCCTTGCAGTGGCTCATGAGTTTTAAGAATCCCGATGGACAAATGGCCCGATGGCTTCAGGAACTCTCTATGTTTGAGTTTGAGATCGAACATCGTAAGGGTAGTCAGCATAGCAATGCAGATGGCCTGTCAAGGAGACCCTGTGGAGAGTGCAGGAAGTGCTTGAAGGAGGAGGAGAAGGAGGTCAAAGAGAGAGGAGGAGAAGAGGAAAGGAATCTGCCCTGTAGCAATGTCACGGCGCAGGAGGAGAAGGTCACAGATAAGGCAGCGGCAGAGCAGAAAAAGCAAGAGCAGTTTGGCGCCTGGCACCTACAGCAATGGACCAAGGAAGATATCCGGAAGGAGCAGAGAGCAGAGGAGGGGATGTCCAAGATTATCGCTTGGAAGGAGTCAAGTGTGTTTCGGCCAGAATGGGCTGAGATAGCGAAGGAGAGCCCTGACATCAAAGCATACTGGTCGCAATGGGACCGAATGGTGCTAGAAGATGGCGTGTTGTATCGACGCTGGGAGACAGAGGATGGGAGTGGTGTGTCCTTACAGCTGGTCCTGCCGCGGGCTTTAAGAGACGAGGTCTTACGACAATTGCATGACAGCAGAACTGCTGGTCATCTCGGAATTAAGAAGACGGTAGCTAGGGTAAAGGAGAGATTTTACTGGAACGGTCATAGCCAGGATATACGACGGTGGTGCCGGCGCTGCGATGTATGTTCCTCTAGGCGTGGACCACCGAAGAAGCCTAGAGCCGGGATGAAGACCTACAATGTTGGCTCTCCTCTAGAAAGGATCGCGGTTGACATCACCGGACCCCTTACAGCGACAGACCAGGGAAACAGGTACATTCTGGTGGTGGGCGATTATTTTACGAAGTACACGGAGGCGTACGCTCTCCCAAATCAGGAAGCAGAGACGGTGGCTAGAGTGGTGGCCGAAGAATTTATACCAAGACTAGGGGTTCCCCTGGAAATACACTCCGACCAAGGTCGCAACTTTGAGGCGGCTCTGTTCCAGGAGATGTGCAAGATCCTGGGAATGGATAAGACCAGGACCACTCCATTGAGGCCGCAGTCAGACGGCATGGTGGAACGCTTCAATCGGACACTAAAGGACATGTTATCAAAGTTTGTGGCAGAGAATCTTCGTGATTGGGACCGCTTCTTACCCATACTCATGATGGCATACCGCTCATCTGTACACGAAACCACAGGTTACTCTCCCAACGAGATGATGTTTGGTCGAGAAATCCGCCTTCCTATAGATCTTTTGTTTAGCCCTCCAGAAGATACCAAGGTGTCAGAGACTGCAGATGACTATGCATCTAATTTGCGCGACAAGATTCATCGAGTCCATGAGTATGCACGGAAACACCTTAACATTGAGAGCGAGAGACAGAAGAAGCAGTACAACCAGCGGTTGAACCAGCGTACGTATGACAGAGGAGCCGCCGTCTGGTTTTATAATCCTAAGAGAAAGAAGAAGATCTCGCCATGTTTACAGCGTCCATGGGAGGGGCCGTACGTTGTTTTAAAACGGTTAAGCGACGTTGTGTACCGCATCCAGAAAGGCCCGCACGCGAAACCCCGAGTAGTGCATCACGATCGCCTTCGCCCTTATCTAGGAGAGAATGTGCCAGCGTGGCTAAAGTGTGACGAGGCTACAAAAGAAGGAGCTAGCGTTCCGATGTCAGATGCAGGTAATGGTTGCGCTAGTGAGGGACCCAAAACGTCAGTGAGCCAAACAACCAAGGGAAAGAAGCCTGATGATGCTAGGGCTGGGACGCCAGTTCATCAGAAGTCAGCTCGCCGAACTGTTAGGTCAAGAAAGGCCCCGTTTTGGGCCAAAGACTATGACTTGTAGTTTTATCGATTCAGGGACCCGGGACGTGTCCCTCTCTTGAGGGGGGGCAGTGTAATGTTCAGAGAGAGACTGGGGTCGAGTGTTGTAAAGAGTGATGGCGGAGACCAGTTGTTAGTTTTACGAGTAGTTGTTGTTCCGCGTTGAAATAAATTCTGTAGAGAATTCTAACCTGTAGTTGCAGTTCGTTACAATATAAATGACCGTAATTTGCAAATGATGCGAATGGATAGTCATAATTTCTGACATTCTAGGATCATTTGAGCAACCAACCATTTGATCATCAATTAAAAGTATTCCTGGTTCATTATTAAAGATTTCGAGAACATTTTCTGGCAAACCACTCACAAAAACCAATTGAGGTATAGCTTCTTCCATTTCAATAAACCAGTCTTGAAAAGCACCATAGCAATAAACAATCTTTTTTACTTCGCCGCGTACCATATCTTCAAGATGGTGCAAAAATTTACGACACCAGAATGATTTTCCAGACTGGGTTGGTCCACAGACCATAACTGTAGTTGGGAGTTTAAACCGTGTGTCAATCATGATGTGAACCTTTACATAAAATGATTCGGATAAAATATGAAACCACACTTATAAACTCTAGTAAGATAAATGAATTTTATTACAAAAACAAAACATGAATACAAAATTCTTAAAAACCGTTTCCAAAATCTGAGTAATCGTTTAACTTTGCGATGATCATATCTTCTAACTGCTCCCTTCGTCTAAATATAATTCCTAATCTAGTGTCTTTACAATTATACTTGATCATTTCAAGTCCATTTACTGACGGTTTTAACAACTGAAAAGCCTGTTCCATTTCCTTCGTGAGTTCATCGTCGTTAATGTTCTCGATTGCTTCTTGAAAATATTGACTCACTTTGGTTCTGTTTTCAATCATCAGACAGTCATGGTGCCACTGGGAAGGATCAAAGATTTCACAAGCATAGCAGTTTTTGTTTGTCAGTTTTACTATCTCTTCGGCTGCTAAGTCACAGTAGACTTTAGTGAGAGTATTCTCAATAAGTTCATGGCGGAGTGTTGTACTGGGTTCTTTTTCCTCTGCTCCATTCTTTTCGTTCGGAAAATCAAGAGAAATGTACGGTAGGATTGCGTCAATTTCTTTTTCCTGGATAAAGTTGGATAAGGCTGTTGCAATATTTTCATGAAAACTCATAAATTTTTCTCCCGTCTCCAAGACTTCATACTCCCAGCAACTGATTGTAGGTTCCTTTCTCAAGATTATCAAACGATCCATACTTGTAAATATGTGTAAAGATAGGAGAGGAGAGTGATGAATCAAATGTGCGACGGTGAGTTATATTGCTAGAGAACCACGTGATCAAATGCACACCCATTTAAAAAACAAAGCTAACTACGTCACATCAGGTATAAAGTATCTTTCACATTCGAGTATATGTCATTCCTAAACGTTTTTTCAAAAGCCATGAAGCTGAGAAGTGGTAAAATTTTGATCAATCAGGAAAGCATGAACAACACAGCCAATCTCTTAGAGAAACTAAGGAAGATCAAGGAATTCTATCAAGCCGAGCACGAAAACAGGGTTAAGGAGATAAAACTCTTTTTGAGTTTTGTTTCTACTTTATCGTAGAAGCATTGGAAAGGAAAGAACTGCTTAAGCAACTTGAGGGTGAAATTGATGTAGGAATGATGATCAACTATCGCATGCAAACGCAATTTTATCAAGAAAAACTAATGGAACTATTCCCGCATGTAATGATGGAAGAGTACTCGATAACTCCAAATAAAGCGTGGAAACTGATGTTGGAGAACTTCTTGAACAATTTGTATCTTGGAGATGTCTATACTAACTACAAGGCATTTCAAGAAAGAGTACAAGATGACATACCATGGGATAATGACTTTGAAAATAGAACACTTTATTTACGAGAACTCGCCGCATGTATGATTGAAAATTATTTCCGTTTTTACTATAGTAAAGATATCACTCCTGAAAATTGGAAAGGAATTGTACATCAAATTGTGTTAGAATCAAAATCCGATTGCTGTTACATTTCAGAAATAGGAAACGGAATCACGGTAGAACGAATACCTATAATATACTTTTGGCAACCACCTTTGTATGAATATCTTGTTGTAAACACAGGTGAAAAATTCGTTACCCCTGAACAAAATACAAAGAAAGCAGCTTTACTGCATTATAGAATCACAGAAAACTCTATGTAATACTTTCTTATTATACTCACTAACATATACACCTTTTTATACTCATAATCACCTTATTGCATTATAGAATCACAGAAAACTCAATGTAATACTTTTTATTATACTTTTTGTACACTTTTTTATACTTATAATCATCTTAAAATAAAGAGATTCAAATGATTTTACTTCGTGTGGTCAATGACAATCGTCGACTTATACTTACCAAACCATGCGTAACTTTGAGCGCGCTTTTTTCTTACAAACGACAACAATCCTCCAAGATGGCGGCCATTCAATTTCAAACACACCCCATTCAAATCCTTTCAAAGTATAACTTTTAGTATAATGTTTTCCTAAGATTTTTTGCTCATTTTTTACGATAATTTCTGAAATCTTTTTAACTCCTTTTCCCCGTTTTTACGTGTTCTTCGGATTTTCACACAACCCTAAAAGTGTTCCAAAGACCCAGGTATAGTAGTTTCTCGATGAGGTTTACATGGCTCTTAAATGGAGATCGAAAGCAATTTAAAAATCATGCCATGCTTGCTGTTCTTGAAGCTTGAACAGAGTGGTTTTTGCTGTAAAGCTGCATACCGAGCGTATGGCGATGTAGTTTGTTGAAGTATAACAAGGTAAGACTTAAGACATCAAGTTGGCAAACTAACAATCGTTTGACATCAACAAGTTAGGGTTTTAAGTGACATAAAAAAGCAAAGTAAATGTAGGAACATAATATGCATTCCTACAGGATTCAAAGTAGCAGCTGGCTACTGGTAGAACTGATTTATTACTGCATATTATGGCATATATGACATTAAGAATAGACCTAGTGGGAGCCTCCCCAACACAAATTTCGGGCACCAATAAACTTGAATTGAGGGTATGAAAGGACACAAATTTCGGGCACCAATAAACTTGAATTGAGGGTATGAAAGGACACAAGTGGTAGTCGCCTCAATAATTCACAATGTAATTATTTCATACCATAAGGGACTGGTCATAAACTAGTGGGTGGGAGGGCTGGTGCATTATTTAGGTCTACATGTTTTTGGGAAGCCCTCCCCTGACAAGATGCACGAAAAATGTTGGCCCTCCATGCAGTGACATATTTAATGGTGACTTTCCCCCATCATTCACCAGATTTAGATATTGCTAAAAAGACATTTTTAAAATCTACTTTCAGCAGGTTATAATAGCAGTGCAAGATTCAATATGTCTTTCATACCCGAAAGTTACTTCATCTGTGTATGTTTTACATAGACATTATCTTGCTCAAATCCCAGATAATGATTATCTTGCCAATTTGAATATTGCTTACATTGATAGGTATTGGCAGAAACATATAAGTGAGTTGAAACATGTAACTGCGCAACAACCTGCGAACAACTTGCGATCAATAAACACCATATTTGGAAAGCATCAGGTTCTTCATTTAGCCAATCAGCAACAGGAGGTTTGATTCATCATATTTTCTAAAAATAATGCGCGTGAACTCCTCACAACAGATCAAAAGCACAAAATGAGTAATATTTCATATCTCAGAGCTTAGTTCACTGTTTTAATTCCATGCTCAAAATCTATTCTCGTAATATGATTGGCTGATTTGCCATAGTAAATAAGAGTGTGCAGACAACGCTGTTTGCATCAACATGCGTGCGTTCACTTCTAAGGGAGCATTCATTATTTATGCCAGGGGGTGGGCTGGCAAGATTTTTCCTTCAGCCCCAAAAAATTCTTGACCCCCTTACAAGTATCAAACAATAAAAACCTCAAAACCCCCTTTGACAATTTTTGTAATAATGATACCCCCCCACACTTAGATCAGGACGAAATGTTGGGACATCTCAATACCAAGTAGATCATTTCCTGTATTTTTAGGACATTTCCTGCGTGCATGAACAGTTTGTTGCAATTTTACAGGCGTGCATCCTCTTGTATCCATATGTTGAATTAAAGCCTGGGGGGTACTCCCTTACAAGAGCTATACGGGCATGTGCCGCTAAACAGGGTCCCGATTTCTTCCTCCAGCCAATAGAATGGGGTACCGTTTAGGAACCGTCCTATAGAATGGGGTATGATAATGAAGACCACCCAGTAAAATCTTCAAGGAAGTGACCCGGCCGTCACATACTGTTTTATTAAATGTAAAGAATTCAACAAGTAACATTCTATTACAGATAAAACCGTAACAACAACAATTTTGATTTACAGTTATAATTAATTTCTCTTTAGAACGGGGTCTCATTTTCGGTGCAAAAACAATTGAACAGGGTAGCTTTTCTTCCGTCATAAAACGTAGATGACCCCTCACAATTGTTTTCATTTTTTCTGGTGACCCCCTACTTGAATGTGCCAAATTTAACATTCCCCCCCCCCCCCCCCCCCCCTTAATTCTTGCCAGTCCACCCCCTGGCATAAATAATGAATGCTCCCCAAACCAATGCAAAACAGTTCGAATGCATGTGCAATCCCCAATGGTCTTATATGAATTTTGATTGGCTGCACGCAAGGGCATTGTTTTCTATGGTGTTTAGTGATTGCAAGTTGTTCGCTGGTTGTCACATCAGATTCATTTGTCTATGACACGTTTCAACTAAGTTATATGTTTCTGGTATTGGTAAATATGCTAGTCCGAAGGTGACAAAAAAACAAGTTTACTTTTTTATAACTACTTTGGAGTCTTTCACATCAAGTATCGTTTCTATGACAACAAGTCATTCGCATTTTTTACAATGAGGATACTTTTTTATATTTAGTTTGGAGTCTTTCACATCAAGTATCGTTTCTATGACAACAAGTCACTCGCATTTTTAAAAATCAAGAAGGAATATGATAGTCCAAAGGTGACAAAACATGTAACACTCTAATAAGTAGTCATAAAAAAGTATATTCCTTCTTGATTGATGTGTAAAAGTGCGAGTGAATTGTTGTCATGGAAATGATACTTGATGTGAATGACTCCAAAGTTGTTATAAAAAAGTATATTCCTTCTTGATTTCTAAAAATGCGAGTGACTTGTTGTCATGGAAACGATACTTGATGTGAAAGACTCCAAAGTAGTTATAAAAACGTAAACTTGTTTTTTTGTCACCTTCGGACTAGCATAGGTAAATCTAGGATTCTATAACAAGGTCGTACCAAGCCTCCAAAAACTCAAAAACTGGGGGGGGGGGACATATCAACAACTCAAGTCAGCTTTTAGGGATAGTTTAAATTCTCTTCGGCATGAAGTGTGCCAAAAATTTAGAACCCAGCATGTGAAATTACCTCAAGTTTAAGGGAACTTTGATATGCAGGGTGCAAAATGGGGAGTTTTAAGGATTGATTTGGGAAAAACTATGGGGGCACAGGCCCCTGACCCTTTTTTACATTACAATGTTTGCTTAAAAAAATAATAAGCCAAATTTTTTGACCCTCCCTTTTTCACCTGCATGAAAATTAGAGGCCTTCCCCTCTAATTTATGACCAGTCTCCCAGTCCCTTAGCTATCAGCAAATAGTTTAGATAACTATGCCGAATGTTGAATGTAAATCGTGAAATTTCAATACAATCAATAATAATCCAGTACATACATTTTAGGCTTAATCCAGACATAAAAATATGTAATTGTACCAACCCCTTCCCCTTCATTGGTGTTCTAATGGTCCATCCTTAGATAAGCCAGGAAGTCCTTTTGAAGTTTTAATGTTTGAAAACTACCTGCACGTAGCATTTCTGCAACCACAATTGTTTAGTTTAGTAATGAGATTTTAACAACCTTGTAATTTCTAAGGGATTAATAATGGCCATTATGTTACTTTTATCTTCAGTAACCACTTTTTAAGGGCACACACTATCCTTGCAGTTTTTCAGCGTTTAATAATGGCCATTAGAATGGTGTTACTACTATTATTGTGTATTCTTGCTTATTTACATCAAAACACGGTCCAGTCATTATTCATTAGATAACAACACGTTTTAAAGTCTTTTTTTTTAAATTAATGTTTACCTTTTCTACCTAATAAATTCAAGGAACCTACTGCAAACATCACAAGACAGGGACTACTTACATACCAGCAAGTGCAGTACGCTGGATAATGGACGATCTAATTGAACGCGTGAGGCGTAATGAAACTGATGAAACCCCCCAATTGAGACAAGTGATACAAGAAAGTGCTCAGCTGGAAAATGGCGAAGGGCTTCAACCGGTGAGTAAAACACACCCATTACAGGTTGATAAAATGACGTTCATATGTAAAATATATGGGTGAGCACAGATTGTATGGAATTGCATTCTGTGGACGTGCAGCGTGTAGTAAAAAAAAGCGTTTACAAGAGAAACAAAATTGGATTGAGTGTAATAAAAAAGTTTTCAGACTTTAGAGCGCATCCACTTGCATCAGTAAGCCAAAATGCTACTTTTGATGTTATGTTAGTTGGTTGTTTTGTCCATTGCGCAACAATGGACACACTTAGACCACCAAGCGCACGCTCCTATATATAAAGGACGCTCTTATCTCAAATAATCCTGTTTGATTTGCGTGAGTATGCAGTACCATAATTATTACTCAAACAGAGCAGTGAGATGTACCGTGCCGCGGCCCGCAACGTTATGCTTAAAAAAAAAAAACAGCAGGCCAGGTTCTGTGCCGCGTCCTTGTCGCCATCGTACCTTTATCACAAAGCTCCGCCCTCGAAAAAGCGGACGCAGTTTTGGTGTGGCCATTTTCTGGGAAGCCATGAGAACATTAAGACGACTTAAATTGGAAATCTGTAATAAATATTGAATTGTTCCTCAGTTGTAAACAAAAGAAAATACTCATAGTTCATTAGCTGTTGTGACAACATTGTACAGTAAAACTAATCATCGAAGAAACAAATAGTTTGACACTCACTCGCGCAGCGCTTGTTCGTAAAATATTCTTTTACCAGTAATATCCTCTTAATTTATTATTTATTTATTTTCGCGATTTTCCTTCCGCAGATCTACACGGGATCTTACAGGACGAAGGGCATTTTGCGACCTCGCAAGTGACACTATATTCAGCTTGTCAGTAGAAGACACCGTCGACCGACATTTACGCAAAATAGACAGTATGACTACTACCGAAGTATGGCATTAGTTTAGATTAACAGTGTGTCAAGAAGAGAAAGTTAAGTTAGGGTCTTAATGAATCGTCGAGCCTCAAGCGTTCTATAAGACAATCCGTTTCACGTTTTCGAACGCTGCATCACGGGTATCACCCTAATTGTACTGCCGGCTTATGCAGAAAATTGGTACTGGGCGTACTTGAGTCAACAACCACCAGGAATATTGCAAATAAAGCGATTGGCGCAGGTTTATGGACACATGCGTTTCTTTCTGATGGTAAAGTGAACAAGCGCACTCCATGTGGTTGACAATAGTTTATTTGGAGAGTCTTCCAATCTTAACTCTGTGCAGCTCATCTTCGCTCGCCTTTTCGTACAAAGTTGTTTGAGACCGGAGCGCAGAGCGCAAAAATGTGTGTCAGCCCGGAGCAGAGCGTACAAATTCGTGCAGCTCATCTTTGCTCGCCCTTTCTCGAAAATTTGTGTAAGCCCACAGCAGAGCGCACAAATTTGTGCAGCTCATTTTTGCTCGCCTTCTCGCACAAATTTGTGTGAGTCCGAAGCATAGCGCACACATTTGTGCAGCTCCTCTTTGCTCACCCTTTTCGCACAAATTTGTGTGAGCCCGCAGCGCAGCAGAGCGCACAAATTTGGGCAGCTCATCTTTGCTCGCCTTCTCGCACAAATTTTGTGTGAGTCCGGAGCATAGCGCACAAATTTGTGCAGCTCCTCTTTGCTCACCCTTTTCGCACAAATTTGTGTGAGCCCGCAGCGCAGCAGAGCGCACAAATTTGTGCAGCTCATCTTTGCTCGCCTTCTCGCACAAATTTGTGTGAGTCCGGAGCATAGCGCACAAATTTGTGCAGCTCCTTTTTGCTCACCCTTTTCGCACAAATTTGTGTGAGCCCGCAGCGCAGCAGAGCGCACAAATTTGTGCAGCTCATCTTTGCTCGCCTTCTCGCACAAATTTGTGTGAGTCCGGAGCATAGCGCACAAATTTGTGCAGCTCCTCTTTGCTTACCCTTTTCGCACAAATTTGTGTGAGCCCGCAGCGCAGCAGAGCGCACAAATTTGTGCAGCTCATCTTTGCTCGCCTTCTCGCACAAATTTGTGTGAGTCCGGAGCATAGCGCACAAATTTGTGCAGCTCATCTTCGCTCGACATTTCGCACAAATTTGTGTGAGCCGGCAACAGAGCGCACAAATTTGTGCAGCTCGCTTCGCTCGCCTTTTCGCACAAATTTGTGCAGCTCATCTTCGCTCGACATTTCGCACAAATTTGTGTGAGCCGGCAACCTGGCAGAGGCACACCTTTCTTGAGTGTCTGTACAATGTTTATGTGGAAAGGCTGATCAGCTGCAATGTGTATTTCAGGGTTCAAAAAATCGATGTTAAAAGGACAACCTTACGTACATTTGTGTAATATATTGGATAATTATAGGGCTAGATAAAATTGAACATTTTCCTTATATATCTTTGTAAGCATTGCTGCTCCAATTCGCACAGTTGAAAGGTTGATATAGTTTTTGATAACTACTTGATGTGTTATTGAAATCGGGCAACAAAATAAAGAGATTACGCTGTATCAAAGTGTCCAGTTCTTAATTGTCATCAGTGCTTTAGCGAAACCTGCGCTTCTGAACTTGCGATATCGTACATGTCAGACAAACACTTCGTATGTACGACAAATTTGTCCAAAGGAGATAACACAAGCAGTACGTTGTTATGATGAAACGGCACGAAAATAGTGTCCTCAAATTTAGCAAAGGACAATGTCATAGCCTTGCTGTGAAAACTGGTCATTTTGTGATAAGATGTATAGAGCAACCACCATTGAAAGCCCCTTTCTGATATTCTGATAAAGTGTATATCTTGCACAAACTACGACATCCACGAATAGACCGATATTGGACAAAAATTTTATAAATATTCAAAAGTGTCCATTTTTGGCATAAATTAAAGAAAGTGCAAAAGTGCAAAACTTGATTTTAGGTTGTTCAAGCCACCGTGTAATTTTCTTTTTATTATATAGACAAACCAGAAAAAAATATTCCAAATTGATTTCCAAGCACTTTCGGTTTGACCGATATCCTCACTAGTGAGCATATGGAAAATATGTCACTCAGGACCCGGATGTAGCTTTGTATGAGATCTACGAATGGCGTATTTCCCTGTAAAAACACCAATGAAAACTGGGTGATCTCCCACTCGAAAACTTGATATAGTTTATTTCTCTCCTAAAATATTAATATTATTATATAAACACCAATGAAAACCAGATGATCTCCCACTCAAAAACTTGATATCTTAGTGAAAATAATATGATATTTTCACATGTGAAAATATCACACTTGCCTTTGCTCAATGCTTGATTTTTAAACTTAGCTCAAATATAATTAGAATTTGGTATTTCAATGATGTTTATATAATAAACAGAACAGTACATGACCGATTGGAGATACAAATTTTATCTTCTCGTGCTAAAAATTTATGCGCTCACTCGTGAGATAAATTTTCAACACTCGAAGATAAAATTCGTATCTCCACGCGGTCATGTAATGTCCTCTATTTATTATATGAACATCAGTGAAATACCACAGTATCTTCACAGTGAAGATAACCCACATAGATTTCTACCCAGGGGGGTACTCGGATATAAAATGCTGGGGGGAGGGGGGGGGGGGGGGGGTCCAACGGAGAGTCAAATTTCATACCCCAAAAATACTTGAACCATAGATTTCATACCCTCAAAGATACCTGCTCCCAAAATTTGATACCCCCAAAATACCCAACTTTTTTTTAGCTTTAAGAGGCTATATAATACCCACATTGTTTTTTTTTCTTTGTCTATCATCACCTATGGTGGTCATGCTCGTCCCATTATGTTTCCTGGAATTAGCTTCAGCTTAAGGCAGTATCTTGATGGTCAACTAGCCTGTCAGAAGTTTGAACCCCTAAAAAATAACCGCAGATTTTTCAACCCCTAAAAAAATTCCTGGTAGAATTTTCAACCCCCCCCCCCCCCCCCCCCCCAAAAAAAAAAAAACTTTTACTACAAATTTCATACCCAATAAAATACGTCGGACCCTCCATCATTTTTATATCTGAGTACCCCCTGGGAATTTCTAATATAAAGATTTTCGTAAAATAAATGTTGATTTAGTATTTCACTGATGTTTATATATAATAAACAAAACATTGCATGGCCGCTTGGAGATACGAATTTGCTCTTTTCGTGTTAAAATTTATCTCACTTGTTCTCAGTGTGCTCACTGATGAGATAAAATTTGTATGTCTGCGCGGCCATGTAATAATCCTCTATTTATGGCAGTATATAATATAGGTAAGTTTTTGTTAGTAATCAGCAGGAGCTTTTACTAGTGAAGCCTTTTTAAATATTAAAATATTATTAAAATAACAAATCATGACAACAAAAGTGAAATACAAAAAAACTTTGCTTCCTAATGCTATAGTTCTTTAGAAATTTTCACAGCAGAAAATTTGCATGGAATTTTATTACGATGATCTTAAAGTATTTAATATATGCCACTGGCTAAAAGCGGAGCTCCTGGTTATAAACTTTTCTGTGTGAATGAAAGGGATTCCCATGTGTACATGGTTTACATGGTCTTCCCTTCACGAGATATTAATTTTTCAAGCATAGATGACGTCATCGAAGACGTCATATCACGTGACCACTTCATTTCGCTCATCTAGTGACCTAGACTACACTACCAAAGTTTGATTGTTTTCGAGTCTTCCCTTCACGAGATATTAATTTTTCAAGCATAGATGACGTCATCGCTGACGTCATATCACGAGACCAGCTCATTTCGCTCATCTGGTGATCTGGACTACACTACCAAAGTTTGGTTGTTTTAGAGTCTTCCCTTCACGAGATATTGATTTTTCAAGCATAGATGACGTCATCGATGACGTCACATCACGTGACCACTTCATTTCGCTTATCTGGTGACCTGGACTACATTACCCAAGTTTGGTTGGTTTAG
Organism: Scolanthus callimorphus; assembly: GCA_033964015.1. Lineage (NCBI taxonomy): Eukaryota > Metazoa > Cnidaria > Anthozoa > Actiniaria > Edwardsiidae > Scolanthus > Scolanthus callimorphus. The sequence goes on from CM066920.1 coordinate 18,705,683, forward strand.
AGTCTTCCTTTCATGAGATATTCATTTTTCAAACATATATGACGTCATCGATGGCGTCATATCACGTGACCACCTCGTTTCGCTCATCTGGTGGCCTAGACTACACTACCCAAGTTTGGTTGTCTTAGAGTCTTCCCTTCAGGAGATATTGATTTTTCAAGCATAGATGACGTCATCGATGACGTCATATCACGTGACAACCTCATTTCGCTCATCTGGTGGCCTAGATTACACTACCCAAGTTTGGTTGTTTTAGAGTCTTCCCTTCACGAGATATTGATTTTTCAAGCATCGATGACGTCTCATCACGTGACCACTTCATCTCGCTCATCTAGTGACCTAGACTACACTACCCAAGTTTGGTTGTTTTAGAGTCTTCCTTTCATGAGATATTCATTTTTGAAGCATAGATGACGTCATATCACGTGACCACTTCATTTCGCTCACCTGGTGACCTAGACTACACTACCAAAGTTTGGTTGTTTTAGAGTTTTCCCTTCACGAGATATTAATTTTTCAATCACTGATGACGTCATCGATGACGTCACATCACGTGTCCGTGTTACAGCACCCCCCTTGTGGCATAGACAAAATATCCCAAGTATGGTTGTCTTAGCATGTTCCCTTGAGGAGATATGATTTTTTCTTTGCATACCACAGGGTTCCCATGTGTACACGGACGGACGACGGACGGACGGACGGCGTACGCTATAGGTTTAATACCAGAAAAATAAAGAAAAAATCATATCTCCCGAAGGGTAGCTTCTATAGAAGCCAAACTTGGACAAACTTTCAAAGACCATAAGAGGAACTCTACACCAATGTCACATGCCCTTACGTCATCAATGACGTCATCAAAATGATCCATAATGCCCGTGCCGTTCAAAAATGAACTCGATAGTATACTATACGTTTTTTCCTTAGGTATGGTGCTCCGCATGCGCGGGCCTTCGGCCCGCGCAGGAGCTCCGCTATAAATATTGTAAACTTTTACAGGTCTTCTTTATGTTATCGAGCTTTCACAAAATGAGATGCAGTCATTGAAGTTATGATATCAGGTTACAAAGTATATTTTTCTAAACCTTGATATTTATTATAATCACTGGGAGCTCCGCTTTTAGGCAGTGCCTAAATCTATATATTAGTTTGCTACGTGTATAAGGAAGTAGCCAAGAAGACGAATTTTAGAATTAACGGCGAAGGAACACCAAAAATGCGCTTTCATCGATATCACATGTCGGGCGAAAATGGCGCCTCGATTTACAAAGCTTACTTCTCAAAATTCCCCTGGAACAGAAGTCAAACTTGACAAACTAACATAATACAATATAGCAAAATGTTGCCGTGTTGGAAAAGAGCTAAAAGGACAACAGCAATGGTCTGCAAGTTTGTCAATCTAACGGTGATATAACGAGATTATGAGAATGGTAATTGTTGATTTTGGAAATTCTATTAAAAGTACTTTCATCATCCATGAAAATTGTAAGCTTTTATAAAGATCTTGTGTTCAATTCATTAGTTAAATTTACAGTGTATTTCAGCTATTGAATTGTTGTATTTTTGTTGAAAAAATCAAAACCTCTAGATCAACATATTCCATTTGTTTTGTTCAAAGTTTCAGTAAGTAGTCTTAGAAAAGCAAAATGAATACCTCAGATACCTTTGCTATAAGTTTCCGATAGGGATTCCACGCCTGTTTGACACTCAATAAAGTTTTCTATATGTTTGGTACCCGAGAAGGGGATTCTGGAATGCTTGGGACCCCCTGGATACACCACTGTGGGCACACCACAATTTTAGTTTTCCTTTTGTTTTATAGGTGATTATTGGAGGTGTGCTGTCAAGTTTTATTAGTGGCCTGCCCTATGTTTACCATCATGTAACTGAAAACATTTTAGGACTCTGGAAAGATGCATAAAATGAGAGGGCAGAAAAAATGTTTGATAATTATATTGGCAATATCAGTGGCCAATGCAGACCCTTAAGAAGGGGGGCGGCTAATACAAAGGATATACTACAGAGTTCAGACCAGGGGGGATGGCTAATCTTAAGGTTTTTACAAGAAATATGAGAACAAGGGGGGTGGCTAGCCACCCTAATTACCCCCCTAGATCTGCCCTTGACAATATTATATCATGTTGCAAACAAAGGCAATCTATTAATCGTGTGGTTCCTACGTGCTACGTGCTTCGTTAACTATCTATTGACTCATAGAAAACTTGAACTCGAATTAAAACAAATCCCTGAATTATTGTCATGCACATACATACCATAATATTACTGTGTTGTTATCTAGACTAAGTAGCTGTTCTGTTCCTCGAAGAAAAAAGGTTTGGGTATGCGTGAGAGGGGGGGATTGAAGGCATGACTGTCGGAAATCTGGAATACAGCTGACTCTTGCCTCACAGCCAGCTTGCACATGGGAGCACCCCAAGGGGGTTCTGTCAAGTAAACTCACGACAGTAAGTGTCCAACAGAGCTTTTTTTGCCAACCCCAAAAAATTAACAGGCCCAAAATTTCATACACAAAAACATTCCTTGATACAGATTTTGCACCAAAAAAATATGATACATATCATCATCATCATGTTTTCCCTGTTGGCCAGTCCTTGGCCTTAGGGTACATCTGCTCCGGGAAGCGTCCTCGGAGCAGATGATAGAACTTCGATTTGTCCATCATCAATTTCCTAGCCTGCATTGAATCAATGTTGAGGAGATCCTCTACCCGTTTCCAAGCTCTGTTTGTAGATCTTTTATCGAATAGTACTTGCTTCTGGAAGGCGTCATTCTCCATGCGACAGACATGAGCCATGTATTTTAGATGTTGGACATGGCAATAATCTTGGATCGAATTTGATTTTGTTATTTCACGCAGTCGCTCGTTGGATATCTTGAATGCCCAGTCCAGTTGTCCTTCCACCATGGTAACTGGATCATAGTTCCATTGTCATTAGGTTTTGAATGAAATGGACTGTCATATTTGTGTTTAAGGTTACTGAGAACCTTCGCGCACGTTGTTCGAAAAAAAAATCATACACGTCCTTAGTTTAATCAAAATATGCCAACCTATATATCGTTGGAAAGCTTATAGAATTGACTAGCGGGCCATGGCAAAAAGAAATCACTTATCGATGTCTGTAATTTTTTTGAAAGCATTGATTAAATATTTTGGTGTGCTATTTTCACGAGCTAACGCTGTCGAACTGCGAAGTTTCCAGCGCGAGGGAAAATAGCGCCCAAACATGTTGAACTGACTAAAGCGTCTTTTGGACCTTTTCATGTTCGACTTGCCGTTCACTCTAGAACTTTGCGTTTGAAGTTTACAAGATAACTCTTCTAATAAACAACAGATCGCGATGAATCTTATATCAAATTAATCTTTGAGACCTAGCGAATGCGTTTTTAATAGTATTTTCGATGCGAAGTTTACAGCGCGAGGGAAAATAGCACACAAACATGTTCAACTGACTAAAGCGTGCTTTGAGTCTTTTCATGTTCGAGTTGCCGACTTCACTCTAGAACTTTGCGTTTGAAGTTTACAAGATAACTCTTCTAATAAACAACAGATCGCGATGAATCTTATATCAAATTAATCTTTGAGACCTAGCGAATGCGTTTTTAACAGTATTTTCGATGCGAAGTTTACAGCGCGAGGGAAAAAAGCGCACAAACATGTTCAACTGACTAAAGCGTGCTTTGAGTCTTTTCATGTTCGAGTTGCCGACTTCACTCTAGAACTTTGCGTTTGATGTTTACAAGATAACTCTTCTAATAAACAACGGATCGTGACGAATCTTATATCAAATAAATCTAGCGAATAAACCTAGCAAATGCGTTTTCATAACAAGAAAATTTCGCCAAAAGCTGTCGTTTTGCCGACGTTGCAAAACTTCCTTATTAGGAAATCCCCCCTTACCTTATTTGGAAAGTCTGTAAGTACTTTTCCTCATATCTTAGCGAAAAAAGCGCACAAACATGTTCAACTGACTAAAGCGTCTTTTGGACCTTTTCATGTTCGACTTGCCGTTCACTCTAGAACTTTGCGTTTGAAGTTTACAAGATAACTCTTCTAATAAACAACGGATCGCGATGAATCTTATATCAAATTAATCTTTGAGACCTAGCGAATGCGTTTTTAACAGTATTTTCGATGCGAAGTTTACAGCGCGAGGGAAAAAAGCGCACAAACATGTTCAACTGACTAAAGCGTGCTTTGAGTCTTTTCATGTTCGAGTTGCCGACTTCACTCTAGAACTTTGCGTTTGATGTTTACAAGATAACTCTTCTAATAAACAACGGATCGTGACGAATCTTATATCAAATAAATCTAGCGAATAAACCTAGCGAATGCGTTTTCATAACAAGAAAATTTCGCCAAAAGCTGTCGTTTTGCCGACGTTGCAAAACTTCCTTATTAGGAAATCCCCCCTTACCTTATTTGGAAAGTCTGTAAGTACTTTTCCTCATATCTTAGCGAAAAAAGCGCACAAACATGTTCAACTGACTAAAGCGTCTTTTGGACCTTTTCATGTTCGACTTGCCGTTCACTCTAGAACTTTGCGTTTGAAGTTTACAAGATAACTCTTCTAATAAACAACGGATCGCGATGAATCTTATATCAAATTAATCTTTGAGACCTAGCTGATAAATGTGACATGTCAGTTTTACTATATTAGTTAGTTTTGTCATGTCTGGTTGTAAATACCAACAGCTGATGATTGGGTTGTTCTCCAGATGCCAGAAGTAGTGTGATATCTGCATAATACTTTTCAATAATTTTTGGCATGACACAGTGAACAATGTGGGAGATATACAAATTCGCAAAGACATTCAGGGATTATAATAATTACAGCTTATATTTCTCTAAAATACTGTCCATTTGACTCTGTCACACTAAGAGAGGAAATTTAAATCTTTTAAAATCGACCTAAACCTTTTTTTCAAACACACTAACTTTGGCATCTTAATGATTAAATCTTAGCAATCCTTCCTTTAAACCAATTTTCCAATTTCATTTTTGCATTTTGTGACAATAATTACTTTCGTGTTTTCTAGGTGACCATGTCCTTTTTAAGCAGAAAAAATGTAAGTAGAAAATTCAACACGCTTCAGATTCTATACATTGGGACTAAAACGAGAAATTAATTTGTAGTACGATTGCAGGGCCAATGTAGCAAGAAATATCAAAGAATTCGACTGAAAACATAAATTGAGAATGAGCTTGGAGTAGTACTGTTGGGGCTAAACTTTACTTTGGGCTTTTTGCGGAACTACGAGCTTTCGCTTATCCACCTGGAACTTCATAGATCTCGCTTGACCAGTCTCAGTGTGTATATTCTTTGCGCACATCGATTGTTTCCTTCTTCTTTTTCGGTGTCATTCACCACCAGTTGTTTACATGATATTGTACGTAAGACAGGAGTTTGCTGATATTCCGTCCTGTTAATAGTTTACATCATTGAGATGACATATTTTGACTCGCCTTCTGTTCCTTTTCTCTTCAGATTTCCATCTGTACCTGCTTTTTTACGCAGTTTTTTAAAGTAAAATCTCTTTGCCTACTCGACTTCCTCTCTTGCAAAAATTTATCACGATCTCCGAGCAGACTTTGTTCGCGGCCTTTTTCGAGTTATTCCGTTACTGACTTGTTTTTCTTTACACTTTCTTTCACCAGTTTGGTCTTCTTTTAGTATGTTCTTGAAAGCTCTTCATGTAATATTTCACGGTTCGGCAGAAATTGACCCGAAACTTGAGGCCCTTTCCGATCCAACGAACGTGTTGCCATGGGCACCAGGATGGCCCCGTCCTATGCCAACATTTTTATAGGTAACGTGGAAGACTCAATTCTAAGGCAATCACACCTCAAGCCTCTTATATGGTGGCGTCATATCGATGACATCTTCGGCATCTGGACACACGGAGAAGAAACCTTCCGGAATTTTCTCCACATGGCTAACGATATCCACCCAAGCATAAAGTTCACGGCGACCCAGTCTGTTAGTACTGTTGACTTTCTAGACGTGAAGGTAATCAAATCAGATGGCTCTCTCCATACGAACCTCTACCGTAAACCAACAGATACCGACCAGTACTTGCTGTGGGCTTCATGCCACCCCATGCACTGTAGGGCAAGTATCCCATACTCCCTCGCCCTACGCCTCCGCAGAATTTGCTCGACTGAAGACTCCTATCACCAACGTTGTTCTGAGCTGTCCGCCTACCTCGCAAAAAGAGGGTACGCACAGGACCTTGTAAACAGAAGCATCGCCAGAGTCTCTGAAATCTCACGGGCAGACGCTCTTGCGGTTCGCCGTAACAACACTGCAAGCAAATCCAGCAGGGTACCACTTGTTGTCACCTATCACCCACTCTTAAGGAATGCACCTCAGATTATACGAGACGCGTTTCCCATCCTTTGCGTCTCTGAACGGATAAAGAAAGTCATAAAGGAGCCTCCCATGGTAGCCTTTAGACGTCCCCATAACCTCAGGGACATCCTAGTCAGAGCCCGCCTAACACCGGATAACCCCACACAACGTGGTATGAGGCCATGCGGGGACACAAGATGTGCCACGTGCACCTTTGTGGATACGAGTGATTCCTTCTCGAGCTCCAAGACAGGAAAGCGCTACTCTATCAACAGCGATTTAAACTGCAAATCCCGCAACGTGGTTTACCTCATCTCGTGCAAAAAATGCCAAAAGCAGTACGTCGGAGAAACGAGCCTCCCGTTACATGCACGCTTTAGAACCCACAAGTGTACGATCAAAAATTGGCAAAAGTACGCTGACGCTAATCCTGTCGCGGCACACTTCAATTCAAGAAAAGGGCACACAATATCAGACCTCACCATCAAGTGCATTAAAAAGGTGGCTAAACAGGAGGATCTGACTTCTGTCGAGGGCCTTTGAATCGACAAGTTAAGAACCATGAGCCCTGATGGACTTAACCTTAGAGAAGAAATTTAGAACTCTTTAGACTTAGTTTATTACTAAATTGTACCATTGTATTCAGTTTCGTTTTCTCCTCTTTGCGCGCGCGCATTCAGAATTTGTCTGCGCACGCAGGGTACGTTTGTATATACGCGTATGCATATGTAACTGATTTCTGTAATCGCCCTGATGAAGGACTGAAAGTAAAGAGTCCGAAACGTCGGCACAAATCTTGTCTGTTTTGTCCTTTCTCTCTATTGTAGAAGGTTTGCAAGTAATATATAGATTTAGCCACTGGCTAAAAGCGGAGCTCCCGGTTAAATATTTTTATAGGGTGCGTTTACCTATCTTGTTGGGCCGTTGCTAGGGAAAAAAATTATAAGTCCTGCAAAAGATTCATCATGTGACGTATCGCGACGTCACTTATTACAGAAAACAATTCTTCTATTCTCTTTCGCTTCGCTCAGGCGAATAGAAATTATTTCTAATTTATAGAATAATGACTAACAACTGTATAGAGGAGGATCGCACCTGTATGGGCATGCTTTAATAGACAGATTTGAGTATACAGAATTTGTGTCTTGATGTCTATACAGAAATATGGTAATGTAGATTCATTAAAACCCTTCGCATCATGTGTGTCAGTACTAAGAGCAAAGATACTCGACAATATGATATGATTCCCTAGTGCGTGACTCGTACACATGGTGCTTGTGGGCAGTTAGGATTAACACTCAATGGAATAACTAGTCATTACATTTTGTGTTTGTGTGAAGTCATATTAACAAATAAAAAATGAAGCATGAGCATAAGCATGACTACTCTCTTGAAAAACAAAAAAATGTACCATATAATAGAAATAGTTTGGCAAACCTTAAGTACAAAATGACGAGAAAATTTAAAGTTACATAATTACAAAACTTTTACCTAAAAAAGCTAAGTACTTAAACCTAATAGAAATACAAACCATGATACGCTGCCTGATACGAAAACCCGGGATAAAACCCTGTGGGACAAAAACCGGGAACGTATTCCTCGTTCGATGCAACGTATTAAGCTCCGAGGATTAAAGCTTTACACTAAGCTGACTAACTAAACGTTCGGTTACTAACTACCAGATTGGAAATCCAGGAAGCGAGATAATATATGCTAGATATTATACTTTTCATACCAAAGTGTTAAGCCTATCAAGAAACACAGTTGCACATCAATCGTGTACGAAATGGCAGTATAAGAAGAGTTCTCCCAGAAAATAATCTGAAACCTATTCAATCATTCTAAATTACCTGGAATTATAATAAAGCTAGGAACCATAATGAACACACTTTCCAACAACTCTTTGTTTCGTTGGAAGTATTATTACAATGAACAGGGAAAAAACTGGCCCCGGTTGATAACAGGAATGTGCGATGTCAAGTGAACAGCCACTGTTAAGGAGTGGTATATAAGAGAATAGCGATTCCCAAGGGGAATTACGTCATACATCGTAACAACAAGAAAATACAATTCTATTCTCTTTCGCTTCGCTCAGGCGAATAGAAATTTTTTCTAATTTATAGAATAATGACTAACAACTGTATAGAGGAGGATCGCACCTGTATGGGCATTTTCAAGACCAAAAAGGTAAGGCGCGTCGCGTATACGGGGATAATTAAATTGCAATATTAAGAAAAAATAAAAGCTATTGTTGAATAATTTCATTCAACACAAATCCTTAGCACTATCTGATTACCAGCCGCCATGTTTCTTGATCATCCAGCTGTCTGGGATACTGTTATAACAGCACCCGATGCATCTCTTATAGTATCCTTAACGAGTGTAAACCAAGACAATGCTACATGAATATCTTGAAGATCACATAAACTTGGTAGCTTGCATGCAAGACTCCTCAAACAATGGTGCTGTATACCGTGGAGTCTCCTTGCGACAGAGAACGAAAAGAGAAACATGAGAACATAAATGCAAAACTTGAATTTTACCTTTATCATCATTGATGGGTTAAACCATAATTTGAATTAGATCATGAGTGAGTCAGCAAAAGAGCTAATAATCGTATGGCCACCCCGACTACATTAAACATTCCGTCAATATATAAGTTGTATTATCACTAAGTCATACGGTGTACAATATCATTCAGCCATACGGATTACATCCTCATTCAACCATACGGGCAACAGTATCATTACAGTAATAACGGGCTACATTCTTTCAGCCATACGGGCTACGCAATATTTCAGAGGCATACGCGCTACATCATCATCCAGTCATACGGGCGATACATAATCATTCAGCCATACAAGCTACGCTATTTTTAGCCATGCTGGCTACATCATCATCCAGCCATACGAGGGCTACGAATACGTTATAACATACCATGTTAATTACCGTTCAACCGAACTAAGCACCAGCTCGTGGAAATTGTATTGACTAACATGCTCTTAAAACCAGAATTCGCTGGGCACAAAAGTGAATAAACACATTAAGATTTCAAAATTGTGTAAAACAGAAAACCAAGGTGATCCAAGGGAAATAACAAGAGCCAGAAAGATGAGGACGGTCCCTTTAGAGAATGATACCTGTTAAAACAAAAATAAACAAATATTAGCAAACAACAAACCTCGCGATGAAAAGACTGGCCAGACGCGAGATGACCAGTCACAACTGAACGCGTTTAAGTGTGTTTAAGCATGGCAATATACACCGAAAGGGCAAAAAATAATAGAAATGGCAAAAGAAAAATCTTTGAATGACTCAATCATCGAAATACTGAGTACAACTGAGAAAATCTGCAAACTGATTATAAAATGCAGAAGACGCGCATATATATTAACAAGACTCATATAATATGCACTAATACAGTCCCACCGGTGTCTCATGTACGCGCGTATCTCTTGTACACAAATAACAAATTCCATTCAGCGTATCTCATGTACGCACGTATCTCTTGTACGCAAATAACAAGTTCCATACATCATATCTCATGTACGCGCGTATCTCTTGTACGCAAATAACAAGTTCCATTCAGCGTATCTCATGTACGCGCGTACCTCTTGTACGCAAATAACAAGTTCCATACATCGTATCTCATGTACGCGCGTATCTCTTGTAGGCAGATGAGAAATTACATAAAGTGTATATCATGTACACAAACAGCAATTTTAAAAACATACATATTGAGCGCGCATAACCAATGAATCTTGAAACTGACATTATTCAGAGGACATATACTGTGCTTCCTTTATGTACAAAAAAATGCATTTCATTTAACATGACGAAATAAAAAACTCAAAAGCATAGATAATAAAAAATAATTCATAAACATTATTATCCTGAACATCTCATGAATGTCAGAGCTGCAAAGGAGAAATCAAATTTTGAGGAGTCTTACACGAAACCTGAACCTCCGCAGGTGAAAACACAAACGTCCGTATGGAAAAATTTTCATAAATAGGCCTGCCGTGAGCAAAATCATCCTAGAAATGACCCTACAATTTAATGATCAAACATCGATCACAATACTGTAAGATAAACTAAAATAGACTAACAAGTCCCAATTGCGGGAGGGAACAGCGCTCTGCAAAATACACAATAGGAAAGGAAAAATTTAACCAACTATGGGGGCTCTGCGGGCGAGAGAAAATTATGCACCCTGCAACACCAGCTACCTCTCGAAAAATAACAACAGACAGCTTGCCTTCAAGTTTTTGAATTGCAGACAAAAACTTATCTGTTCCCGCTTGGAGAATAACGATTGTACCGAATGATAACCCCCAATAGATACCAAATGTAGGCACTGGAGGGTCTGCTGAGGGATCAAAAGAAATATATGTAAATAGAATACAACAGTCTCGGACGTGGCATTCAGCGCGCACAATACAATAAGAAAAATAGGAGCTATTACAGAGACTCACTCACAAAATTATATCGTCGTCTAAATGCAATACAATATGGTATGGTGACCAATAATCTTCCAAAAGTGGGCCAAAAGTTCAGAGGCGAAATAATTAAGTTAACGGGAACAATACTAAAGAAAGGCCGAAAACAAACACCATTGCCATATGATTAGGATACGATACTAACGCATGCCAAAACTGTGCTCACAATACAAATAAAAACTAAGAGCCGTTACAGAGACTCGCTCACAAAAATAAGTCATAGTCTAATGCAATACATCGGTTTTAACTAAATAATTGGTGACCAAACATTTTCAAAAGTGAATCAGAGGTTCAAGAGCGAAAAAACGTAGTTAACGGAAACGATGATAAAGAAAACACCAAAGCAAACACGAAAAAACAAAAACTATCTAAATTAAGGGAATTCAGGCCCCATATGTGTAGCCTAACGAACTGAGTATATGCGGAGAAATATCAATGTGGAAACCGTTAGTAACATGAGGAAAAAACACGCCAATGTTTCATAGAAAAAACTAAGCTTCACCAACACTAGTTTGAACTCCTAAGGTCTAGAATTATAATATAGATTCGCCGTCGACAAAGAACAAGAATGACAAGATTCACCACCAGTTGAGAGGGGAAGATACTTCAAAAAGACACAAATTTACTATAATTCAGAAATAATGCTGGAGCCAAAATTAGAAATCTGTACGCAAATAAATTGTAACTGAGAAAACTCTGCTAGTACCAAGTACTGATGTGAACTGAATGACAAACTACAATCAGTAGTTATATTCAATGTAACCGAAAGTGAACCAATCGCAATCCAAAAATAAGCATTGAGCTTTCGATCTAGCTGGCGATAAAACCCGCCACTATATTAAATAGGGTTTCTATTAAATTTCGTTTAGAACATTTAACAACATATACTTATCTTCAATTGGGGAGCAGCATTGGAAGTTTCACGATGCAAAACTTGTTTGACCGAGCTTGCCTCGCCTGGAACCATATACTCGCGTCTGGTTGACTCTTCCTTGAAGGCGTGACACGCCACAAAACTAAACTTGAATGACTTTAGGTCTCAAAGCTTCCAGTTCAGAGACATGTATATTTCCCTTGTTGTCGCTATCCATAGCAGCTAGAATAGAATCGTAGTGCTTGGAATCGTAGTGCTTGATTATACGCGCCTGCTTCCCGAGATTCCATAATCCTGATTGATTTTCGTGTTCTTTTCTTTCGATGAATAGCGAGCTTGGTCAAGACTAAACGAGATTCATTTATGCTTTGAGCAGTTTCAGAGACGCGTGAAAGTTCTAAACTGAATTTAAAATTACGTTCGTTTCCCAGGTTTTGAAACTAACAGAAGGACCAAAATTGGCCAAAATTTGGCATTTCAAAGAGCTCCATACCCACAGACTCACGGATGCTTATCTCGACTGTACCCAAGTTTGGTCACCTAGCGAAGTTGCCTTCTTGAGATATAGACTTTTCTAGTTTTGCTGACGTCATCGATGAGGTCATGTCACGTGACCTTGGTAGTGCACTCCCCTTGCCTAAAAAATAACTTTACCCAAGTCTTGTCACCTAGCGATGTTGCCTTCTTGAGATATTGACTTTTCTACTTTTGATGACGTCATCGATGACGTCATGTCACGTGACATTGGTGGTGCACCCCCCTTGCGTCCAAATAACTTTACCCAAGTCACCTAGCGATATTGCCCTCTAGAGTTATTGATTTTTCTATTTTTCAATCAATCAAATCAATCAATAATAGTTTATTTGAACGCAATTGCAGCGAAAGGCTGAATACTAGCGTGGGTCAGTAACAATAATACAATAATATATAGATTTAGGCACTGCCTAAAAGCGGAACTCCAATGTTTATACCTCTTACAGAACGACTAATTGTTATACATGCAATAATATTATAGCAAATTTCTGACAATAATTGCCCTATTTCACTATGACGTCATATCAAAACACTCTATTGTTTTTGCGCTATGAATCATAGTCGCCAGCGGGGACAGCAGCAGACTCGTACCCGTCGCTATAGTAGAAAAGTTGAGGAACGCAGGGAATTATGGGAAGGTCGCTATAGTAGAAAAGTCGAGGAACGCAGGGAATTATGGGAAGGATTAGCGCGGCGCGCAATGCATTGTGGGAAGATTTCGCAAGGCGCGCAATGGATTGTGGACCGGGCGCCCTTCCCACAATGCATTGCGCGCCGCGCCAATCCTTCCCATAATCCCCTGCGTCCCTCGACTTTTCTACTAGAGAGCAGCAAAACAGTTATTTGACGACTGATTTGACAACCTAGCGACGGGTACGAGTCTGGGACAGCAGCAGCATTTAGAAATGACCAAAACATGATGAAAAAATGCCATTCATGATGTTCGAATGGAACTTTTATTTGAACCAAGTTTCAGGTATCTTGCCCATGTAAACAAACCATGACGTCATAGTGAAATAGAGCAATTAATCGGACGTTATCTGGCTTCTGATGGTACTAATTAGAAAATGATTTCAGGGGGTGCATGGGGACCCCTCCTGGCGACTAGACTATAATGGACTATAATTGATAAGCCAGTTGGCTAAGGCAAGTAACTTTTCTGTGCTACTTGTCCTGATGGGACTAGTGATCAAAAAAGTCAAGGTCGAGCACTCACCCATATCAATTGGGTGGGGGTGCTTGTTGGACAAATGGAATTTGAAGAGCTGTGTATTGTGGACATGTATTTTAACCCCAGAGATACATAACTTCCCATTACAGAATCCTAGAAATCTGGCAAAACCTAAACATCTGAAGATTGTTTTTGCTTGAAAAGAGTTGCTTAATAATACTGAGTTTCCTAACTACCCCTAACAGAATCCTAGTCAGAAAAGTCAGAAAAAAAACCCTTAAAAATTTGTACTGTAGTATAAAAATCATAATCATAATCATGTGTTTCCAAAAAATATCCATACCCCCTCTATGTAATTTCCAAGAAAAATACAGTATTTGTAAGGAAAAGATCAAGTAAATTGACGGAATTTCCAATCCCTTTGTATAGGGGGTATGGATAATCTGGAACCAGACATTTCCAGAAAATATCCCCCCACACAGAAGGTTGTTGACAGGAGACCCCCTCCCCTCATCCCTCCAAAGAAAATAAATTGACTCCCCACCCTCACCCCTCTGGGATTTCCAATGCCCTTCCATGACCTATGGATCGAAAACGAGAGACAAAGCAGGTGTTAGAAAAAAAAAGAACTGAAATGGAAGAGCAATTTTATCCTACCCAACTATATGAACTCTTCCATACCATAGAAATCAAAACCAAAATCAATTTATGTCAAATGGCCCCCTTGGATGCATCACAAGAATAATGTTACTAAAATTAATAGAAAATATCCGAAAACATAGCAAAATTTTGTATGGGCGACCAAAACAGAACAAGAAGAACTACTTTGCAAAATCACTCCATCATGACAAGCCTTTGAACCCCCTCTTTGAACAAATAAGTGAAATTAAACAATCAAAAATAGGCAAAAATTAATGTATTTCTTTATATTTATTGGAGTTTTGCCAAGTAAATCATTATTATTTCTTACAGTTCAAATAAAAAATATATCTAAGTATATATCCTTGTAGGGGGATTTACTGGAACTCCAGTGAGCAATGGTTTAAATCCAGTTTTAAGCATTGTTCTGGTAGGGAGCATTCTTATTTATGCCAGGGGTGGGCTGGCAAGATTTTTCATTCAGCCCCCCAAAAAAACTTGACCCCCCTCAAAGTATCAATAAAAACCTCAAAACCCCTTCAGGCATTTTTTATGATAATGATAGCCCCCTCCCCCCTTTAGATCAGGAAGAAATGTTGGGACATCTACATACCAAGTAGACAACAACCAGTATTTTTAAGACATTTCCTGATGCGTGCATAAACAGTTTGTTGTAATTACAGGTGTGTAACCTCTTGTATCCATATGTTAAATTAACATAACGTTGCTGCCACAAAATGTAGATGACCCCTCACAAGTGTTTTCATATCTTCTGGTGATCCCCTACTTGAATGTGCCAAATTTAACATGGGCCCCCTTAATAATTGCCAGCCCACCCCCTGGCATAAATAATGAATGCTTCCTTAAAGTAAAAGTAAATGAAAAACTACCAACAGAAAAATGAGCATAGCCCCCTCACCCACTATAAAGTGAGATCCTGCTTTGGAATAACATATCAAGATAGTTCCCTTGAAAAAGTGTCGACTTTCTCCAACTTCCTTATAAGGAAATATCTGTATACCATATTTGGAATTCCAGTAAGTTTTTGATATTTCTATTGGCCTAGAAAACTTAAAACTCAACTAGAATTCAGATACACTTGAGAAAGGATGGTATGCACATTTTCCACTGTGTTTTTCACGGTCAAGAACCTGGAAACAAGGCAGACAAAAAGCACAGGAAGCTTGGTTCAATGTCTAAAAAGGAGGCATGTTTGAATCACAATACTGATTACTGTGCGACTACGTCAACTGGGCCATCCCGTAAAAGTTTGTCATTTAGAGATTCAAACCATTTTAAGCAAATTTAATACCTGCAATACATCTGACGATGAGTAATTAAGTGTTTTGAACTTATTTCTGCCCATAATTTCCACAATTTTTAGAGAAAAGTGAATATTTCGATGTCTGAAATCTCAAGAAAGTGGAGATCCTTTGTTCTGTACTTGCTTTCTGATTGGCTAACTTCTTACAAAATGGCCCGGTTGACGTAGTCGCACAATAAGTACAAATTCATGGTCTAGTTGAAAGTATAAGTACAAATAATCACAAAGTATTTTGAAATTTTGCTTTTTTGCACATGGGATTTCATACTTATGCGAACAACAAAAAGGAAAGAGTTTGAGTACGCTATCCTTGTGATTTGATGAGTTGCATTCTTTTTTTTTTTTTGTTACAAGATTGTTACAAAAATACTTCTGGAAAGGTGGTCTGTTTTTGTTTATATGAACCAAGCCACAAGCAGGCTAGATATGACCTCTTAAATTCCAGGGTTTTTTTCACAGTGCTTAGTGAAAATGGAGTCTAGAGTTACAGGATGGGTTAGCTGATGCCCTGGAAAAAGTCTTGGCTACCTTCTTGCACCTTGTGTTGCAATTCATTTGTGAACCAGCCCTAGCATCAGCACCTGAGAACTGAAAAAAAATCAAAGTCAAACGGGACACCTACAGCTAAGTAACCTAGTCAGTAAAAGAAATTTACTGGCTTGGAGGGCTGGATCATCAAATACCATAACTGATACCTTAAAGTAACTTTAAAGTCCTTGAAACAGCATTATTTAAAATTCCACAGAAAATTTAGAGTGTGGTGACAAATCTTAACCTAAGTCTGAATTCTAAGATTCCAGACCTCTAGCAAGAAAATCAGAAAATCATTCATTTCATGGAATCTCTAAGACCAGGGACGGCAAACCATGCAGGGACTTTAAAAATCTGGAGATTGTCTTGAAATGGCTAAATTTCCTGAAATATTCCCGGGAGAAATACAGTAAATGTATGGCAGTCATCTTGAATTTTTGCCGGGAAACGAAGCGAAAACTCTTGAGATGCCTGGCAAAACCGGGAGAGTTGACGTTCCTGTAAGACCCATGCAAGAAAAAAGAAAGATGATAGTATCTTTTGCATAATAGCATATTCCAGGTAGAAGTAAATAAGAAAATGTGCACAAGCATTCCTCCCTGCCCCTTCGGAGTCAGATTGGTTGTTTGGTTTTACCCTGGGGTAATGTGCAAAATGTCCATCAGGGGTAATCTGCTTGCGGGGAAAAAAGTCCTGACCCAAATGATTTTTTTTTATTTGTCTGTAGGTAGGGTTAGAACTTTGTTTCTTTAGAATTAGCTTGTAGAAATGAGATCTACAAGCTAAATTGGAATAAAAAAATGTAGAGTGAATAAAAGCGTCTTGGCCAACTGAAAGACAAACATGTTTCCACTGTTTTAAAGTATTTACTGTTGTAATAACATTTTTTTGTCAACAGAGTTCAGGCCGAGACATTTTCTTTATTTGAAGGCAGCTTATTAGGAAATGTGAGCAATTTTTCTCCCACGCTCCATAAATGCAAAGTTAGCTTGTAGCAAATGTCCAGGGGTTGGGGGATTGTTTTTATTGCCAAAGCCTGTTGTGCCTGGGAACTTTGTTTTTCATGTGAGCAGAGAAAATCCCTTGCATTTTCTAGCAAACTGCCTAAGAAATAAAATGTCTTAGCCTGATCCTGTTGACAAAAAATGACATTACCAGAGGATTAAAAGAGTGGAAAATGCTTTTGTCTTTCAGCTGGCTGTGATGCTGGCCACCAACTTTAAGCTGTATTATCATGATACAATGTTACAGTCAATCATTATTGATTTCTGTCTATGATTTCAAGCACCCCTTTTCAGCAAAAACGTTTTCACCAAAACACATGTAGTCTCATCCACAAAGCCAAGCTTCAAATATTGAGTTAATTAAGTCTAATTTCCAATAGTAAAATTAAAGACATGATTCCAATGTGTATTTACAATTATCGTATTGCAAGTACAAGGGATATGAAGTATAGATAGAGTAGTTTAAATATGATTGATATCCTAGAGATTCATGTGTTGCATTTTCAATGGAGAACATGCGCCCTATAAGCAAAGAGATGAGCAAAGCACTCAACTTTGGAACAACTTACTTGAAAACTTACCTGAATATTGTATCTTTTCTTCTTGAAGGAATCTTGATGCCAAAGCATTTCTGTCGTTAGAAACTTATTCAGCTCCAAGGATGACCTTGAGAAGCGAGTCGTACATTGTTCTTTCCATGTACACATATTGAGTTTTCTCCTAACAGTTCGAGCGACATGTTTTCTTTTCTTGAACAAGCCGACTGCAAAGGCTGGCTAAATTCCGTGAGAATTCCGTGTCTATGCCAATTAAATTTATTCCGTGCTTGAGCTGTAACAAAGCTGCAAATTATTTTCCTTGTTTTTGGAATCTAAAATGATTCATAGCTTGATTTTAAACCTCTTAACTTAATTTCTTTCTGGTATGATCCCGGCTGAATAAACCACTTTATCGATTACTCATCCTTCCCTGATCCCAGTCCATTCTGCCAGCAACCAAAGACAGGTAACCCAAAGGCTTCATGTATCTTTTCCGAACATGCCCGAAAGTTCTTTCAAAGATCTTGACTTGCACAAGGGCCGCGGCGAAAAGTGAATATCGTAACCCATGGCAACAGACCGTGTACGCACTCAGAAATAAGCCGACGGTACACCAGCGGCTGTCCAACGGAAAATACAACCACTTGAATACAGCTCGATGGGTTACTTTTATTTTTTAATTTTTTTTAATTTTTTTTTTCACACATTAGCCAATGGGGCTCCACAGGAGTTCCGCTATAAATTAATAATTCAGAATCTATATGTGACAAAGTCAGCGAGGCGCTTCGTTTTGGCTGCTTGATAAGGGATAGTCTTGGAACTTCCCGTTCGGAGGCCATAGCCATGTTTAACAGTGGTAGTTTTTTTCAGGTTACTTATTGGGGGAATTAATCATTTTTGATGACGTCATCGATGACGTCATGTCACGTGACCTTGGTAGTGCACCCCCTTGCCTCCAAAATAACTTTACCCAAGCTTGGTCACCTAGCGATATTGCCTTCTCGAGATATAGACTTTTCTAGTTTTGATGACGTCATCGATGGCGTCATGTCACGTGACCTTGGTAGTGCACCCCCCTTGCCTCCAAAATAACTTTACCCAATTTTGGTCACCTAGCGATGTTGTCTTCTTGAGATATTGACTTTTCTACTTTTGATGACGTCATTCATGACGTCATGTCACGTGACCTTGGTGGTGCACCCCCCTTGCCTCCAAAATAACTTTACCCAAGTTTGGTCACCTAGCGATGTTGCCTTCTCGAGATATACTTTTTTAGTTTTGATGACGTCATCGATGACGTCATGCCACGTGACCTTGGTAGTACACTCCCCTTGCCTCCAAAATGACTTTACCCAAGTTTGGTCAGCTAGCGATGTTGCCTTCTCGAGACATTGACTTTTCTAGCTTTGATGACGTCATCGAACACGTCATGTCACGTGACCTTGGTGGTGAACCCCCTTGGCTCCAAAATAACTTTACCCAAGTTTGGTCACCTAGCGATGTTGCCTTCTTGAGATATTGACTTTTCTACTTTTGATGACGTCATTCCGGACGGACGGACGGACGGACGGACGGACGGACGGACGCACAAACCGGAAGTCCATGACAGAATCGTTTGATGCATATACACGTTTGTTTCGTTCCTTTTTCTCCTGCATGTAGCTATGGGGCTCCGCTATAACAATGATACTAGCTACAAGAAACTGCAGATGGCGGACGAAATCTTGACTTGCACAAGGGCCGCCTAAAGTGGATATGGTAACCCATGGCAACACACCATGTACGCACTCAGAAATAAGCCGATGGCACTTAGACCAGTGGCTGTCCAACGGAAAATACAACCACTCGAATACAGCTCGAAGGGTTACTTTTATTCACTTTGTTTATTTTCACACATTATAATAATAATAATAATAATAACAATAATAATAATAATAATAATAGGTCTTTATTTCATATGATAAAAATACATATCCCATGTTACAATGCTGTGATAAAAAAGCGTGTTTACAAATGAAATATAAAAGATAAAATGGTAAAATGGTAAAATTATAAAATCTATATAGCTAAGTTATATAGCCCCATTAGTCTATGGGACTCCAGAGGAGTTCCGCTATTAAAAAAAAAACTTGTCCATATCAGAGCCCATAAGCATTATTTCCAAGAGCATAAAAAAACTCAACACCTAACTTGCATAAAGCCAAGGACACCCCTAGCCTCCCCAGCTCTTTTTGTAAGCAGTGTTAACCATAACCATAATCATAATCTGTTTATGTGTCTTTCTTTTGTACACATGAAAGCTTTTCTTTGCGTTACTTCCAATAGCAGCGGCATAGCCAGGAATGTCTAAAGGGGGGGGGGGGGGGATAGTAAAAACATGGTACGAAAATGTTCAAATTTTCTTCAGCAAATACAGATAATGTATGGGAAAATCTCCCGATAAAGGGGGGCCCCTGCCCCCCCTGCAACCCCCCCCCCCCCCCACTTTGATACTTATTTCCACATTTGATCATTTTAACAGATGAAATGCAAGAGGCCTACAGTGAGGTAAAGAAAGATAATCAGCAGCTGTACAAGGAAATCTCTAGGCTTCAAGAAGAAAACAAGTGTCTAAAGAAGAAGTGAGAAATTCAAAATTTGATGAGCATTACATACAGAACAATGATTTCAAATCCAAATTTTTCACTGGGTTTCCCAGTTATGCATCTTACTTGTGGGCATAATATATAGATTTAGGCACTGCCTAAAAGCGGAACTCCAATGTTTATACCTCTTACAGAACGACTAATTCTTATACAATGCAATAATATCATAGCGAATTTCTGACAATAATTGCCCTATTTCACTATGACGTCATATGAAAACACTCTATTGTTTTTGCGCTATGAGTCATGGTCGCCAGAGGGGACAGCAGCATTTAGAAATGACCAAAACTAGACTATAATGACTGGAAGCAGCGAGGTGGTGTACATTTAGACAATGCGCTATTTTTTTGCAGTTAAAATCGATTTTTAAGCATCGGTTTGCAGTAAGCTCATTCTCTAAGCATAAGTCTATGTACCTAATACTCAACTTTCCCTGGAAAAATAATATTTGTGAAAAAGAGTTTTTAAGGATCGAAAAATCATTATAAATATCTCTGTTTTTATGCAAATGTGCATGTCCCAGCGTCACACGTTCAGCGCCTGGTGTAAAATATTTTTACTTATTTCTTCATGGATAAAACATACAACGCAAAATTTGCCATAAATCGAAGTTCCAATCCTAAATGAAATAAATTATATGGTATTTTCTTCAATATATGTATCTTCTTCTATATTATTAGTGAAAACGTCTTTGCCATTTTCGTGTCCCAAAAATTTGATAATTTTAGCGTAATTCAGGTTTTTTAGATTTATTGTCAAAATAAGCAACGCCGCAATGAAACAAACTGAGCCAACTGTGGTCTATTTAACAATTATTCGCCGAAGGCGAAGTGAATAGTGGCGAATAGTCCCCGAGACCGGAGGTCGAGGGGACTATTCGCCACTATTCACTGAGCCTGAGGAGAATAATTGTTTTAGTATATACTACACGGGAACACTCCAAAAAATATCCGAACGACACTAAATGTGGCATTTGCCGACATTGTTTAGCCTCTTTCTGTATGCGTGACGTTTGTCACGCACGTGACATTACGTCAGACTTCACTACAAGCAATTGGCTACTGAACACATGGTGGAAACTTGCTGCTGTTTTAGCGGAGCTCCTTAGCGGCCGAAGGCCGCAGAGCGGAGCACCATACCTAAGAAAAAAGCGTCAAAATGATCGCAAATAGAGTGTACGATATAAAATCCACAGGGTACCCAATACCTGAATAACGCAAAGGATCGCAAAGGGGTCGAAGTCATTTTTCAACGTCAAGCAGAATTTTCCGCGCGTGTCTGTGAAGCCAGCCTCTTTCGCAGCCATCTCCTGATTTTTATAGTCGCCTTCGCCTGGCTCGTTGTCGCGCGGCCGTGACGTCACAACGTCGCACGGCCGTGACGTCATAAGATGGAGCCGGGCGAAACAAACTCAAAATGAGGGGGGAGGGGAGTCGGTGGTCAGGGGGAGGACATTGGGTGGTCAGGGGGGGGATGCTCACGTGAAAGTGACGTCACATTACAGTGAACCCAAATACGGCAAATATTATGCTTCATCACTGATTATTCGGTTTTCCGATCGCCGCCAATGAATAAAATACTATTACTACTACAAGCGACTGGAGAACCAACTAGAACCGTACTACGCAAATGTGTCGGGACTACAAGTGTCTGTAGAAATCAAGAAAGTTTCTTCTTGTTCAAAAAGAAGGCGGACAAGTGAGAGTTTCTGGCGAAGTTGTAAAGTTGTAACTGGTCATTCGCCATTCTTCGGGGTTTCATTTGACAAATCTGTGGCGTTTTAGATTCACTGTAAGCTTACAGCGGCTTTTTCAAGGAGAAAAACTAACTGGGAAACTACTGCACGGACTAAAGGTGAGTTTTCGACTTGTTGTTTGGCTTCTTGTTGTTTGATTTGGAGAAATTATTTGGCGGCCATGCAACATTTGTGGTTCAAACTCAGGGACGTCAAGTCTCCCGAAGATTTTTCGCTCCGTCTCCCGAGAAAAAACCCAAGAAGACTGACCTGGATAACACTTTGTTTATAGGGAGATGGCAGGACATTCCCAAGTTCCGAGCAGGATAAACACTGAAGTTACAGCGGCTTTTTCAAGGAGAAAAACTAACTGGGAAACTACTGCACGGACTAAAGGTGAGTTTTCGACTTGTTGTTTGGCTTCTTGTTGTTTGATTTGGAGAAATTATTTGGCGGCCATGCAACATTTGTGGTTCAAACTCAGGGACGTCAAGTCTCCCGAAGATTTTTCGCTCCGTCTCCCGAGAAAAAACCCAAGAAGACTGACCTGGATAACACTTTGTTTATAGGGAGATGGCAGGACATTCCCAAGTTCCGAGCAGGATAAACACTGAAGTTGTTTCTACACGGGAGAAAAAAGCTACTCGGAAGAAAGGTAAGCTAAAGTTTGTCATTTGTTTGTTTATCGAGCAGAACGTGAATCCAAAAGTTCGCGGATTTGTCGGGACTCAAATTGTTTTTGACAGTTTTTAGCTTTTTCCAGTTTTTAGCTTTTTCCAGTTATATTATGCGACCCTAAAAATCTTGAGGATTCTAGTAGTAATTAAGTATTATTATAGTTTTCAACAACGAAGGCTAATAAAACGCTTCCGTCCTGCGTGGAAAGGACTTATTTTCTGCAAGTGGCATTCAAAAATCAAAACTAGAGAGAAAAGCTACAAAACGCCTATCATTTTGCATAAAGCAAGACATCCTTTTCTGATTCACAGATATACAAACATCCACCAAAACGATTTTTTCAATCGACACGATGAGGAAATCTCTGCTCGCTGTAAATCCCTGTTGTTGCAATCGATGGTGGTGGGGTCTTGATCTTTTTACTCTTGGATTTCCAAGCGGCAGGAAATTGACTTATGGGCTTATGGTACTGAAAAGTCTGATGGTTAATTCCTTATCTCCACTCTAGTTTACATAGTGTTTCTTGTACACAACAAAAGGACAGAAAAAACGTTAAAGGCTTTCAACTTTTAAAAAAGCATTGTATTGTACTGTATCTCTACTCTGATTTCAACATGCATGGACTGTGTCATGCATGTATTTACTAGTAAATATGTACCAGTAAAAAAATGTAGGAAAACAGATGAATACATGTAAATTAGTGCATTTTGTTGCTGGCATTTTCATAGCCGTCATGCCTCCACTTACAACATAACTGGTATGTATGAGTGTGATAGTATGTATGTGCCCTCTGATAGGATGACACCTAAGTTTACATTTCCCTGTG
Organism: Scolanthus callimorphus; assembly: GCA_033964015.1. Lineage (NCBI taxonomy): Eukaryota > Metazoa > Cnidaria > Anthozoa > Actiniaria > Edwardsiidae > Scolanthus > Scolanthus callimorphus. Next base: position 18,729,050 of record CM066920.1, read on the forward strand.
CTGTTGCACAGTTTGGACACAGCTTTTGGTAATAGAGATGAAAACACCAAAAATATATGGTACAAATTTGCATTGCCATTACAATATCTAATTATGCAATGTGGCATACTTGTGTCTAAAATGTACCCATTATGGGGTTATCTGAGGCAGGAATGAAACATTTTCTTTTCTCTCTCAGTGATATATTATTGGTTTCCATTGTCGTTTGACATAATTTTCAATGTTTTGGCAAGGGATTAATGTAACTGCAGCTTCACTATTGCTTGGATTGGATATGCTGTTCAAACTAGCATCTAACTAACATTAGTCAAATCACACTAGTGGTCTATTATCAATGCTGCGTTCTGATTGGTTGAGCTACTAGTAGGCTTTAAGTTATAGTAGCGAAAAGTGTCGGATTTGAAAGCCAGAAAATGGCAAATTACCAGAACAAAAACATTTTTTGGCAATACACATTGACCTACTAGTGTGATTTGACTAAAACAATTATTCCTCTCGCCCTCATGGCCTCTGAGTCCATTCGGGCTCAAGGAATAATTGTTAAGTATACATGATTAGAGTCCCTGATGGAAATCCGCCGACTGCAAACACTGCAGGCCAGAGAGCATAGCAACTGCCTTTGGGTGGAAATAAGAGTGATATAGACTGCTGGAATAGGTTTATATTTACCTTTAACATTTTTTAACAGATATAGTAATAATAACAGGTCTTGATTAATTTTTAAAATCTTTATTGTGTGTTTTGAACTGTACTTAATAAGATTCCCACCTAGTGTTTCAGGAGGGTGAAATTGGAAAAAGTATTTGGCAGTAATCCGGTGCACATTAACCTTATTTTTTAATTTCTAAATCCCAATAATGGAACCAAGTCACAGGCTGTCACAAACAAACTTTCTCAATTTAAAAAAAAAAAATCATGAATTATTAATAAGAACAACACAAAAGAAATAATAATCATAGGACCGTAGCCTGTTGAACAGCCACTAGTGGTTGTAACTTATTTGCATAGCAACTACCATGATATCTTAAAGCTCTGCCAAATTTACAAGCAATGAATGGCATCTCAGCATTTTAAAGTATTTTACAACATCAGCATCTGTGTTGTATCAGATCATCTGCCTGCGACTCATGTTGTAAATCTGATACAACATGGCTGCTCATGTTGTAAACTATCCAAAAAATAATAACTGTCAAATACATACCAGTAAAAATTTTGGACTTGAATTTAATGTTAGCAAATGAGATGCAGGTCAGAAGTTGATTATTGTAGATTTACACTCTGTGATGCATAGCAATTTGCTAATATCATACACGAGCAAATAATATGACTTAGCACCTCTCTAATAGCAACCCTCCTTTCCTGTTACTGTTATTCTCTTATCCATTTTTATTTCACATCATTTAAGACATTTTAGTGTGCGGTAAGGAGGGGGTATCTTTATTTTTGTTATTAACATTTTGAGTGTTTCTGATCAAGCCCCCTCCCCCTGATAAAGAATAAATGGAAGAAAATGTTCACTGCAGTGCTTTTTTTTCATATGAACGCAACGGACACAAAAAAGCAGTTTATGTATAACTTACTACCAAATCATATTTGCCATCTGGTAATGCATTTTGTGCAGGTGGGTGAAACTGAGAAACAGAACAGCATTAGGTTACCAGTAACAAAAAAATTAGAATAAATTTTTTTTGATACTATACATGTACCATCTTTTATTAAGGCCCTTCCGGTTTCCACATAGAGGTGGGGGACCACGGTTCGGCGGGGTAACTCACCTTTTCATATAATCTCTCTTATATTTGCTTTGCTTGTGTTCACATGAGAGGTGTGGTAAACCAATGCAGGCGGGCAACCTGTCTTGCCAGGGCAGGTTGTCCGCCTAGGTGGGGTTGGTTTTCTCCATGTAAACTATCAACCCAGGGATGCTGGGATGAAGTGGTCCTTAACACTGTTTCTTAATTTGATTTGAATGGGCTGTTCCATTTTATATCCGATGCCTATCATTGTGTTTGCCCCTGCAATTTCCACAGGGGTAGTGTTTTTTTTCCTAAAAATTCTACAGGGCCATTCATGTCACCAAGTAATTTCCACAGGGCATTCATTTAGAACTGGCATTACCCCTTATCAAGGAACCTGGAATTTCCATAGGAGTTGTTGTGTTTGACCCTGGAATTTCTGCAGGGGTAATACTGTTTTGAACACTGGAATTTCCACAAGGCCATTCTTTTACCATGGAATTTCCACAAGTATCCAGTTTTTTTCGCAAACTTTGGAATTTTCACAGGGGCCCACAGGAGAATGTGGAATTTTTACAGGGGGGGGCTGGAATTTACACGGGTAGAGCAATTTGTAACATTGAGTTCCTCAATAGGGTGTTTTTGAAAAGCGCAATACAACAATTTTTAAATTGTACGTTTTTAATCATCTGGTACTACTTGAATCAATTTAAAGGATAATATTATTAAGGCAATAAATTTTGAGTTCATAGCAAGTTGATTTTACTGACGACTGTTAATTCATGTGTTTCAACCTCTCCAAGCTGGGGTACCCCAGCTACCCATCGTCCCACATCTTCATGTTAACAGGCCCTAAATATAATTGGGAGCTCCGCTTTTAGGCAGTGCCTAAATCTATATATTAGAGAAGCAAAAACGCTAGAAAACACTTGTTTTAAAACCTTAATACCGACTACGATAAACGATTTAAGTTTTTAGAAGGTTGCAAGGATGGATTCAAGGGATAAATTCCCATTTTGTGCCTTGGATTATGGATTGTGAAACTGCAGAGTTGCTTCGCTGAAAACACTTTGCCTTTGGTCGCCATTTCACCACCGATGGATGACTATAATTTTCAACCTGCTGGCAGAGAAATTCAAGATTCGTTTGGAATATTCAAACAGAAATTTGGGAAATTATCCTCTTCAAACTCTGGGACAACGAGGGAGACCTTGTTCATAAAACTAAGAGAGACCACTTTAAATACGTTTGATGTCGGATGGCTCGTGATCAAGCGAATCAAAAAGTCGACGGTAAGCTTAACTGAAATTCTCTCTTAAACTGCACTCAATGACTGGCTTCTACGATTTACTGTCCCTTCCAACCTACAGGTACATGTAAATGTTAGGCAAAGTAGATATGATTTCGACAAAATTGCCTTAATTAATATGTTGTTGTGAATGTAATTCGTCTCAAAAGTGCCGTGAACGAATCATCGATCTCTGTGATTCCGAAGAACTGAAAAACAAGAACAGCACATTTTCGAAGTTCAAGAAGTACATTCTCTCTCTGATTCACCTTGAAAAACTAAAGAGACAACATAAGTTAATTGAGAAGGATTTTTCCGTTGCATTTCGAATCAGATAGTTCCTTTAGAAAGTAAAAATATCCGAACCACTTGCACTCGGGCTTCTCAATCTCGGAATAATGCTTTCGATCTCGGAATATTGTGGCATTATCCCGAGATAGCGAACCAATCAAAACGCGCGATCTATGGAGGTTCCCGTGTAGTATATACTAAAGTTTTTTATGTCGAAATGTGGCATTCTGACTGAGATCGGAAATAAGTTCTTGGAAATATAAAATTTCGAAGTTTACTGAAAGCATTGTCCCCCACCAAAATTTAAAGCATAATAATACGACCGGGGGCATTTCCTCTAATTTATAGATAACCATAAGCCTTATTGCACTAAGAAACTACAGATGTGTGGTCTAGTAAAATTGCAGCCATTTGGTCTATTGCCCGGACTTATAGCCTATTTTGAGAGAGTTTAGGAATGGCGTGAAGTTTACTGAAAGTTTTGTCCCCCACTTCATAAAATTTGCATATCTAAACAAACGACAGCAAATGTGACTGCTACCGAAGTTTGTTTCTAATTTCTTCGTTTACATTTAAAAAAATTCAAGGTTTTTTGCTCAGACTATTTAAATACATACATCTGAGATTTCATTCGCACCGATTAGGTAGATTTCGGCTATAACACACGAGATTTAAAACCCACAATGTTTTTTTCGTAATTTATGCCATTCGGAAGAAATTCATTACAGTTTAGAAAAAGTTCTTTATTTTTTCTGTTTTTCAGATAATTTTAGCGCGCGATTACTTTCACATTTATCGCAAATCAACGGGAGTTTATTCAAGACAATAGGTATCTTAGTAGATTTGAAGCGTTGTCTGTATTTTGTAAAAAAAATATGTATTTTGAACCACTGCCATTGCGTGTTATTAATAAATAAAACTAAGAAAATTTGCACTCTATGGTGGCTTATAGCAGTTTTTAGCTGACTCTTCGGTCTGGTATGACCTGTATCTCACGTGCTATACATACACAGAAAGGCAAGCCACTTGCAAGAAACATGCAATTGATCGTTATATGTGTTTACATGTTTTGTTTAAATTGACGCTTCCATGGCAACGAAATGGCGGCCCTCCATTTTTTTAGTTGAAGAATCCACCCAGACATGCAAGATAACTTTTCGCAATACCAACGCCAATGAGGTCAGACTATAAGTTTGAAGAAATAGGCCAAGAGCGTTTCGAAGACCATTTTTTTGTCAAGAAAATCAAGCGTAGTCAATCAAACTCGTGAGCCAATCAGATCCTTTCCTAGTTTCGCCTAGTGCGACATGTCTGTTGCGACATGTCTCGAAAAACAAGCCAAAGGAGTGCACTGAACAAGGATCCGATTGGCTCACACGATTGTGATTGACTACGCAGCAAACTTAACTGCCAAAGGCTCACTAAATTTGAACCTACAGGGTCGGGTGTTATCAGAAACAATTGCAAATGGCATTTCTAAAAGAAAGGTATTTATTATAAACGTTGTGACTGGTGATTTTTCCAACTGTTATGTACCGTTCGAAATTTTGATATTGGGAGAATTCTTTGTATTCACGTGACGTCATATCCGCCTCATTAGATATGCAGGCACGAAGTGGTGGTCAAACAAGTTGACTCGAATTCTCTCTCCGTTAAAATGCCTTACGCTTGCGTTGTTTTGGACTGTTCTAATCGTTCAAATCGCGAGACAGACAAAAGTTTCTTCCGAGTTCCCCGTAATGATATCAAAAAGGGTGTTCGAGCCAAAGATTTCACAAAAAGACGACGGGAAAAGTGGTTGCTGAATCTGGCACTACGGTCGAAGGGAGCAGAGTCGAAACACGCACGCGTTTGCAGTGATCACTTCGTAAAAGGTTTGTTAATATCTTATTTCTTTTTCTTTGTACATGAAATGCACTTCCCTGAATGTTGTTCGATATTAGTGGGATTTTGTGGATTTCTCGGGCGCAGATTTCTACGCATTTTAGAGATTGTTTTGGTCGTTCGGTTTGTTTACTCATTGACTATTTGGTCACTACGCAATCCAACACGTTGTTTTTATTCTATTTATAGGACAACCTAGCAATCTTTACGAGGATGAAGTAAAAGTAAAGTAAGCAACTTTATTAACGTCTCAAATCTTCTAGCCGTGCACGAGTGCACTACTAATCGGGGAGACGGTGCACTACTTACCCCCCTTTCTCTATCAGAGCTCCAGGTGAAAGGAATTCAAAGCTATAAGCAAGCTACTCGGAACAGAGAAAAGTCGATACGGTTGGTCGATCCGGGTTCGAACTCAGGACCGTACGCACAGTGTGCCGTGCACAAACACACTGCGCCACCTAGCCGTACCTTAAAGACATCGACTGGGCTCCCACGGTTAATCTTGGCCACGAAAAAGTAAAGAAACCCACGGAGGAGACGAAAGAGAGAGACGATAGAGTGAAATCGCGAGAAGAGAAACGAAGACGTTCTGATGGTGCCGAGGCCTTGTTGACATTCCATAAACTTGCGAGAGTTGAAACACCAGAACCAGAATGCCAAATACAAGAAATAGAGGGGAAACCCCGTGATATGGGATGCCAGACAGACATGACATTGGAAAACGTTTCCGGACTGGAAGAAGAATTAAAGAGATTGAACTGTGAGCTTTATGAGCTAAGGGCAAAGACACTGGAAACAGCAGTTTGCCAAGAGTCATTTCAAAGGAGTGATGAGAAAACTAAGTTCTACACAGGACTACCAAATTTTCTGGTTTTGATGCAAGTGTTTGCTTTGTGTGAGCCTTATATTACTGCAACTGCTATGTCTGCATTGGGAAAATTTGAGCAGCTGATGCTAGTGCTGATGAGACTAAGACTGAACTTACCACTTGTTGATTTGGCATATAGATTCCAGATTTCACAATCAACAGCATCAAGGATTTGGCACAAGGTACTCACTATATTACACCAGCGTCTAGAGTTCTTGATTGAATGGCCAGAACGAGACATGCTGCAGGCAACAATGCCAATGGAGTTCCGTCAAGCTTTCGGGTCTAGGGTAGCTGTAATAATTGACTGCTTCGAAGTTTTTATTGAACGCCCTTCCAACTTACTTGCACGAGCACAGACATGGTCCAACTACAAGCACCACAATACTGTCAAATTTCTAATAGGCCTTATCACGGTTTCCGCCGCCATTTTGTTCGGTAGGCAAGATGTGCAAAATCCCACATAAACTCTGTAAACTCTGTTTTCATTCAGCCCCAAAAAAACTTGACCCCCCTCAAAGTATCAATAAAAACCTCAAAAGCCCTTTAGGCAATTTTTATAATAATGATAGCCCCCTCCCCCCTTTAGATGAGGAAGAAATGTTGCGACATCTAGATACCAAGTAGACAACAACCAGTATTTTAAAGACATTTCCTGATGCGTGCATAAACAGTTTGTTAGCATTACTTGGGTTTTTATAGTTGCTAGTTGTATTGCTTTATAATTTTAACTTTGATTTTAATTTTAATTTTTTTTTATTTTTTACTCTTATATTCAATCTTCTCTATAGCTACAATATTTTTCTTGTTTTTAGAATATTTGTAAATCGATATATTCAAAATTGATTGTTAATTGATTGTATATTATACTTTTAATTGTAAGAGCATTGAGACTTTGTGAAATGCCCCTAAAACATCATCATTATTATTATTCTTATTATTGTTGTAATTTTACAGGTGTGTAACCTCTTGTATCCATATATTAAATTAACGTCGTTGCTGCCATAAAATGTAGATGAATCCTCACACTTGTTTTCATATTTTCTGGTAACCCTCTACTTGAACGTGCCAAATTTAACATGGTCCCCCTTAATAATTGCCAGCCCACCCCCTGGCATAAATAATGAATGCTCCCTTAAAGTAAAAGTAAACGAAAAACTACCAACAGAAAAATGAGCATAGCCCCCTACCCACTATAAGGTGAGATCCTGCTTTGGAATAACATATCAAAATAGTTCCCTTGAAACAGTGTCGACTTTCTCCAACTTCCTTATAAGGAAATATCTGCATACCATATTTGGAATTCCAGTAAGTTCTTCAATATTTCTATTGGCCTAGAAAACTTAAAACTCAACCAGAACTCAGATACACTCGAGAAAGGATGATATGCACATTTTCCACTGTGTTTTTCATGGTCAAGAACCTGGAAACAAGGCAGACAAGACACCACAGGAAGCTTGGTTCGATGTCTAAAAAGGAGGCATGTTTGAATCACAATACTGATAAAGTACAAATTCATGGTCTAGTTGAAAGTATAAGTACAAATAATCACAAAGTGTTTTGAAATTTTGCTTTTTTGCACTTGGGATTTCATAATTATGCGAACAACAAAAAGGAAAGAGTTTGAGTAGGCTATACTTGTGAGTTGATGTGTTGCATTCATTTTTTTTGTTATTAGATTGAAAAAATACTTCTGAAAAGGTGGTATGTTTAAATTCCAGGGATTTTTTTCACAGTGCTTAGTGCAAATGGAGTCTAGAGTTACAGGATGGGTTAGCTAATGCCCTGGAAAAAGTCTTGGCTACCTTCTTGCACCTTGTGTTGCAATTCATCTGTGAACCAGCCCTAGCATCGGCAACCTGAGAACTGAAAAAAAAATCAAAGTCAAATGGGACACCTACAGCTAAGTAGCCAAGTCAGTAAAATAAATTTACAGGCTTGGAGGGTTGGATCATCAAATACCATAACTGATACCTTAAAGTACCTTTAAAGTCCTTGAAACAGCATTTAAAATTCCACAGAAAATTTAGAGTGTGGTGACAAATCTTAACCTACATGTAAGTCTGAATTCTAAGATTCCAGACCTCTAGCAAGAAAATCAGAAAATCATTCATTTCATGGAATCTCTAAGACCAGGGACGTCAACCCAGGGACTTAAAAAATCTGGAGATTGTCTTGGAATGGCTAAATTTCCTGAAATATTCCCGGGAGAAATACAGTAAATGTATGGCAGTCATCTTGAAGTTGTGCTGGGAAACGAAGCGAAAACTCTTGAGACGCCTGGCAAAAGAGTTGACATTCCTGTAAGACCCATGCAAGAAAAAAGAAAGATGATAGTATCTTCTGCATAATAGCATATTCCAGGTAGAAGTAAATAAGAAAATGTGCACAAGCGTTCCTCCCTGCCCCTTTGGAGTCAGATTGGTTGTTTGGTTTTACCCTGGGGTAATGTGCAAAATGTCCATCAGGGGTTATCTGCTTGCAGGGAAAAAAGTCCTGACCCAAATGATTTTTTTTTAATTGTCCGTAGGCAGGGTTTGTTTCTTTAGAATTAGCTGTTTCTTTAGAATTAGCTGTTTCTTTAGAATTAGCTTGTAGAAATGAGATCTACAAGCTAAATCGGCATAAAAAATGCACAGTGAATAAAGGCGTCTTGGCCAACTGAAAGACAAACGTGTTTCCACTGTTTTAAAGTATTTACTGTTGTAATCACATTTTTTCTCAACAGAGATGACAGGTCGAGACATTTTCTTTATTTGAAGGCAGCTTATTAGAAAATGTGAGTGATTTTCCTCCCACGCTCTATAGATGCAAAGTTAGCTTGTAGGCATTTCGAACTGTGGAAAACCAGCAACTGAGGAAAACCTGCAAATGTCCAGGCGTTGGGGGGGGGGGGGGGGGGGGGGGGGTTATTGCCAAAGCGTGTTGTGCCTGGGAACTTTGTTATGCATGTCAGCAGATAAAATCAAGAAAATCCCTTGCATTTTCTAGCAAACTGCCTAATAAAAAAATGTCTTAGCCTGATCTCTGTTGACAAAAAATGACATTACCAGAGGATTAAAAGAGTGGAAAATGCTTTTGTCTTTCAGCTGGCTGGCATGCTGGCCACCAACTTTAAGCTTTATTATCATGATAATATATAGATTTAGCCACTGGCTAAAAGCAGAGCTCCCGGTTGTGTACATGGTGTATATCACTATAATAGGCTTTTCAAGAAAAAAATGCCTCTAAATATGTACAGTATACAGATGAAAATAAGCACGACCTGATAAAGTGAGGCAAAAAAAGGTGCTAACCCCTCACAATGGATTAATGCACCAGTCAAAGTAAACCCCGAGACCCCCCACCCTGGGATATGTGGGGGCTTTAAAATGAAATTGGTACTAAAACTTCCCAATTCCCCACCCTGTGGGGACAGGTTTTAGGGGCTAAATAGCAGGTAATCTCCCACCCCCGGGGTCAGCCCAAGAACATGTCAACCCAACTTCATCGAAAATCTTGAGATTCTCCCTCACGTGGCAGAAAAATACAATATGAAAAAATCCCTAGAATGTCGATGTCGGTGCGACATAACGGAAGAAGGAAATAACAGACAATTAAAAAGCTTGCCAAAAATATCGATAAAAAACTCTCGCATTCGGCAAAATGTAGTCGCCAATTATGTAAAGAGAAGTAGCCACCAGAGCTCCGGCGGTCCGTAAAGAGAAATAGCCACCAGAGCTCCGGTGGTCCGCCGGCTTGTTTTGACAGCTCTGCTGTATTCCCAATAGATATTGATATTTTGTATCAAGACAAGAAGTTTTTTTTTCGTAAATAAATAAAGTAGGGAAATAAGGTAATGCCATCCGCAAATAGAAAAAAACTAGTCGAGGCGGATAGCATTAGGTATCAAAAGCACATATTGATTATAGTTGTAGCTTTCTTCTGTTAATGTAAAGGGCAAATCTAAGCTAAAATAGTGCTAATAAAAAAATCAAACTTTTCTTTTGGAAATTCCTGAAAATTGTGTTTTAAGATCTGAGAAAAGTAACCCCTTGAGATGTAAAAGATAAAACATTATACCACATAGTTTGTCAATGTTGTTATTATGTATGAACTGTTCTTTCGAGTTTTCAGAGAGATGAGACCCAGTTATGCATTTTCCGTATGTATTTTTCAGTCTCTGCATTTTAGACTTGCCGGCAAGTTTAGTGGCCGCCATTTTGTTTTTCTGATCTAACCTCCAACTAAAGCCCCACATCCCTTGGTGAAGGATGGCAAAATGAGCTAATGCCCCACATACACGGGACAAAGATAGCCACTAAAAAGGTTCTAAATCCCCACCAAAGCCCCACATATCCCGGGGTGGGACTGCTTTTTTGGGGCAGTCAAAAATCATTCTAGTTCATAACTACTAAATATATACACTTTACCAGAAGGCTTGGAACAAAACATATACCAAGGTGAGGTGAGAGTTGCACCTTTTCTAGACCCCTGCAGATGGGTGGGTAAGATGTTTTTATAAAAATGCAAGGGAGGACCGAAAACAAATTGCTGAAATTCCCAATTCCTCTCCTTCTCCTCCCTTAAAAAAACCTGTGCAAAACCCACCATGGAGAGGAGTTTGATAATCTGGCATTGTGTGGCCCAGAAAATATCCATCCCCCACCCAAGGAAGGGCATTGAAAAGTGACCCCAACAGAAACATACAGTATTTGTATGGAATAAGTAAGGTAAATTGAACACCCACTCCGGATTTTCCAGTCCCTTCTGTGGAGGGGTGTGTGTGTGTGTGTTGGGGGGGGGGGGGATGAATACTTTCTGGAACCAAGCATTACACATAACATTATAAAGCTGGAGATTCATATGAGTAATCTTAAATATGCTCATGGAAATCTAAAGCCATCAATCTATTGCTTTAGTATTCACTAACCAGATTATCAAAAACTAGTAGATACATTTGTTCTCCCCAAACACAAGACAGTCGTACTGAACACCCTATGCTAACTGCGATGTAATCATCTTAGTCCCAAACGAATTGTCACTTAAGTACTGTATACCAATGTAGTTGGTTTAGATTGTGGTAAAATTCTTTGCTGCATTTACATCCTTAGAAATAAGCAAGTTGTAAATGCATTAAACTAATTCTGTCTTGAAAAGTATTTAGTAATCATACATAGTCTCTTATGAGCCCCCCAAAAATGTTTTACATTCAATAAAATAAAAGTTTCAAGGTTAGCCCATTTTTCTTTTCTTAGTTTATTTTAAACTTGCTTTTATAAAAGAGTATTGTGCACATTTACTGTGTGTTTATATGAGAATGCACAGTTTTCAACCAACTAGAGTGTGCATACTACCTTAGGGGTAGCTATTTTATAATATTGTAGGGTTCCAGAAAATATTAATACCCCCCAGTGAAGGGTGCTGAAAGTGACCCCCCCCCCAACTATTGGAATTTCAAAAGAAAAATACAGTATTTGTATGGAGAAGTTCAGGTAAATTGATTGGCCCCCACGCCTCCAATGCAGTGTGAGGTATGGATAATTTCTGGAACCACACATTCCAAGATTTCCTGGACACTATGAAAACTGAATTTAGTTCAACGATTTGAATAATGTACACACCGTAAAGATTTCCAAAAATAATCAAGCCTGTTTTTTTAAATTCAGTGAAACTATGTCACAGACAAAATATATCTACTTAAGTGAAACTATATCAAATGCAAATTAAAACCTTCTTTCCATGCCTGTGGCTGCATTATTAGAGTTGTCGTATTTCCTTCAAAGTCTCAAACCATGTAAGAATTATGTGATGGACCTCATTCACTTGGGCATAATGTTGTACCATTTCAGATCAATATGTGGCATTTCTCAAGTATCCTTTCTTTGTTTTTTTTTTCTGTTATGCATCAAAGGATATATGAATGTGGAAAAAACCCAAACAAAAAAAAACATTATTCAAATGAATTGTTTCCCGCCCCAGGGCTGCGAATTTCTTTGTATAATAATACACTGTGTGGAACAAGTTGTCATTCGCAGGGAAAAACTCCTGCCACTTTAGCCAAGTGCCACAATATCAATAGGAAAGTTGGCGAATCCCAGCCCAAATCCTGCCTACAGTCCCAGCCATAGCAGCAACCACAATCTAAAAACCACTTATCTCCCGCATACCGTGACTTCTTAAGCAATCTAAAACCAAATTAAACACTTGCTATTCTCCGGGTAGGGGGGTGCAGAGCTTTCCACTGACTAGTGCGTCCAAGCAAAAGAGGTCTATCATACTAGTCTATACAGCATTTAATCCAAGCAATTAGCTGGTTACATTTTTATCCAAAGCATTCAAGATTATGTCAAAGACAAATATAAACCAATGTTGCTTTTTTTTTTCTTGAGAGGAAAAAAAATTCAATTCCCATGGGTATCACTAATAGGGGTGCTACATAATTTGGTGTTGCATCGTCTCAATGAAAATTATACCATTTAGCATTTCCAACTTGCATAAATAGTCATGAAAAGCTTTGTCTAAACCAAACAGTCTAAACCAAACAGTTGTAATTACACAGTGCAATTACAAATGTTTTGAACAGTGGAATGCATACCTTGCCAACTCTCCCATTTTACCAAGGAGCCTCCCAGTTTTCACCCTCAGTCTCCAAGGAAAAAAATGGAAACTTTCCAAATATTTACTGGAATATCTCCTGGGTAAATTTCTTGCGCTTTTCTCATACAGTTGTTGTATTTGAGACAAAAGTTTGGTTTTGGAGTTTTCAGGGTTGGCAGATATGGAAATGCAAACATAAACACATGGGTTATCGCCAAGAAAAAAGTGTAAGACTAAACACATTGTATTCGTTTTTTTTTCCAATTGTTCTTACTGGTACCTTTTTACTAAAGGTTACTAGCATATCAAAAGGTTTTATGTATTCACTCTAGTAAATTAACTTAAGTTTAATGTGCCAATTCAATACATTCTGCTGTGCACAACAAACACTAAAAAACATTTTTTAGAGAAATGCCACAGAGCGTGCAGAAAGCTAAAATGTTTTTGTCAACACACACGTCTCATTAGTTAGTCTTCGGTATTAGACAGTTAAAGGAGTCAAATGCTTATTGTATTCTGACGCTAAAAGAAATTCGATAGTATCACTGTCACGCCGGCTTCAGATTCAAAGTTCAATGCTTGATGTACATACGTAAACAACAGCAAACTTTTAGTTCCTACCTTCATTCCGAGTAGGTTTTCTCCCCGTGTAGAGACAACCTGAGTGTAATCCTGTTTGGAACTGTGAATGTCCTGCCATTTTCCTTTAAAAACTGCTGGCCTTTATCCAGGAATTTTGAATCAACCACGAATTAACCTACTCGGCCGCCATCTTTAGACCCGACTTTCTGTGACTTGGTCTTGTGTGCTAATAATATTTATCCAAATAAAACCGTCACGTCACTCGCTTCTGCCATAGTGGAAATGAGCTTCACCAAGTTAATTTTGCTCTTCAAAAAAGTTCAGTTACTGCCCAGTTATTAGTAAAACGCCCAAGCGTTAGTGAAAGAAATCGAGAATGCCCGGGGGACATGACTTCGCAAAGAACAGCAGTTACCAATTCTACTCGGCGCTATAAAAATCTTGGACTTCTCCGGACTTCTAGACGATTAGGAAAACACTCTCATGATCTCTTCAGACACTAGTAGTCCCTGGCTTTTTGTAAACATATTATCATTTGCGAAGAACAGTTCTCCAGACGCGTACAGAATGCATTTCGTTCGGCATTTCAATCAAGATAATTTGCAGAATTGCATAAGACCATATTTGGGTTTCCTGTAGTCTGTCACGTGAGCAGCACCCCCCCCCCCCCCCCCCCCCCCCCGACCACCCACCCCTCCCCCCTCACTCCAATACCGCCATGCTGTGACGTCATAATCGCGCGCCACCCACCCCTCCCCCCGTCACTGGCTCGCCGCCATGTTGTGACGTCATGAGCACCACGACTGCGAAGGAGACTAGATGCATCAAAGTGGCTGCGAAAGGTGCAGGCTTCACCGTCCGGCGCGGAAATGACCTTGGATGACCTTCGACGTTAAAAAATCACTTCGATCCCTTTGCGATAGTTGCCGCATGTGAGGTTTTGGGTACCCTGTGGATTTCTTACATTCGCTTCATGCGCTCTATTTGCGATCATTTTGGACGCGTACCGCACCATTTGGATTTCTTTTTTGACGCTTTTTTCTTAGGTATGGTGCTCCGCTCTGCGGCCTTCGGCCGCAAAGGAGCTCCGCTACAATGTTACAGTCAATCATTATTTATTTCTGTCTATGATTTCAAGCCAAATGCACACCCCTTTTCAGCAAAAACGTTTTCACCAAAACACACAGTCTCATCCACAAAGCTAAGCTTCAAATATTGAGTTAATTAAATCTAATTTCCCGTAGTCAAATTAAAGAGAGTTGCTGAATGAATCACAGTGGACTGAAACACGATTCCAATGTGTATTTACAATTATCTTATGCAAGTACAAGGGATATGAAGTATAGATAGAGTAGTTTAAATATGATATCCTAGCGATTCATGTGTTGCATTTTCAATGGAGACATGCGCCCTACAAAGCAAAGAGATCAGTAAAGCACTCAACTTTGGAACTAACTTACTTTAAAACTCACCTGAATATCAAATATCGTATCTTTTCTTCTTGAAGGAATCTTGATGCAAAAGCATTTCTGTCGTTAGAAACTTATTCAGCTCCAAGAATGTCCTTGAGAAGCGAGTCGTACAATTGTTCTTTCCATGTACAAATGTTGAGACTGCAAAGGCTGGCTAAATTCCGTGAGAATTCCGTGTCTATGACAATCTAATTTATTCCGTGTTGAGCTGTAACAAATCTGCAAATTATTTTCCTTGTTTTTGTATTATCTAGAATGATTCATAGCTTGATTTTATAAACCTCTTAACTTAATTTCTTTCTGGTATGATCCCGCCTGAATAAACCACTTTATCGATTACTCATCCTTCCCTGATCCCAGTCCATTCTGCCAGCAACCAGAGACAGGTAACCCAAAGGCTTCATGTATCTTTTCCGAACATCCCCGAAAGTTCTTTCAAAGTTTTGTGTCCAATAACAATGATACAAGCTACAAGAAACTGCAGATGGCGGACGAAATCTTGACTTGCACAAGGGCCGCCGGCCAAAAGTGAATATCGTAACCCATGGCAACACACCATGTACGCACTCAGAAATAAGCCGACGGTACACCAGCGGCTGTCCAACGGAAAATACAACCACTCGAATACAACTCGATGGGTTACTTTTATTCATTTTGTTTAATTTTCACACATTAGCCTATGGGGCTCCACAGGAGTTCCGCTATAATTATTGTAAATGTGTTTTACCAAAATGTAAGGTATTGTGAAGTGGTGCAGTTTTTCTTTTGATCTTCATGAGGTTAAGGTTAGCTCTCCTAAATCAGAATCAGGACTTGGCATATAGAGTCTTGTGTCAAGGATTATTAATGAGGGACTCCCAGAAATAGCTAAGAGGCTTTCCTTTTTAGTACGATGGCCGGAAAAAGATGAAATCATAAGAACCAGGCCCTCAGTATTTAAACCCACCTATAAAAGATGTAGAGTCATCATTGACTGTACTGAAGTGTTTTGTGAAAGAGCCAGGAATTTGACACTGCGTGCACTTACATACTCAAACTATAAGCACCATAACACGTTAGAAACAAGTCAGTATGAAGTAGAACAGTCTAGGAAGCTTGCACGGGTTAGAATACACGTTGAACGTATGATGGAACGCCTAAAAACTTCAACATTTTGGCTGGCATCCTTCCATTGTCTCTTGTGCCACACATTAATAACATTGTGCTCATCACAGCTGCTGTCAGAAATTTACACAAAAAAACTACTTAAGTAATCACTAGTAAGAATGGTAATGAGAAACAAACAGATAGGGCTCTGCTTCACTTTCTGGGTTATTACCAGCAATAGTTGAGTTTTAACAGAGTTGTTGTTATTTCTAACTAAACCAAAGAACTGTAGTGTAACCTGGTTCCTATTCCACCTACATAATTATCTGTTGAAGTTGAGGAGGTATGTGTGAAATTTTGACTATTGCCTGTCAACATTAATGTTTACATTTAAAATTGAAATGGAGAGAAGATAATATTTCTGCAGCAACTAAATACTGTGAAGTCTCTTCCTTTCTTAATAGATGTACAGGACATGTAAATGGTCTGGAATCATGCCATACGGGCCACAAGCATTTTGTGTACAGTTCTGAATTTATCATTATTTAAACTACTGGAGTGCACTCTGAACAGTACCATTTTGCTGATGATTTTCTACGAATTCATATGCATTCATAGTGAAATAACCCAATATCGCATGCCATGTTTTCACACTCGATCATTTTCCCATGAGCTGGCTTATTGCAGATACATGCAGGGGTGTCTGCATTATCATCACTGGTCTCTCTCAAGACTTCTTGTCAATATTTCAGGTAAGAGAAACTCTTTGAAGAACAAATCACATTTTTGCAATACTTCTCTGACAAACTCAGAATTCAATGGAACCTCTGTGATATGTGTTGCCTTGTTGGTGTGGATGCAAAAATCTGCAATCTCTACTTTATTGACAAGCATTTGCACTTGCACTTGAGTGTAGTATGGATGATCTGGCTTTAGTGTGCCATGTTCAGTAAGACAGAACTCAATTAATTAATTTGGCAGCATCAAGTGCACTAATGTCTCTGTGCTTGTAAGGACACTTAATTTCCAAAACGCTTGGCTTGCAACAAGCACAAATGACAATTCCATCTGCTGTTGCACCTAAAAATGGCCGCTCTGAATCTAAAAGTAAACCAGATAACAAACACTGGAACTCTTTGTGCCCTAGTTCTATAGACTTTATACGAATGTACTCATTTCGAGCTCTCTGTTCATTCCCTATGCCCCATTTTTACAGCCTTTATCTTCCCCAAATCAGTATTGCTGTAGCCCATAATTTTGGTTAATATTTTATCAGCTGAGGTACCATCTTTTCGCCTACATATCTGATGAACCCTGCTTGCAGTTATCTACCGTTCTGATGCTCAAACCACAGGGGGTACACAGACTGAGATCTTGTAAGAGCTTCAAGTTCGCGGATTTGTTCTATGTTTATATTCAATATAACTGGTGTTAATTCGCTACATTTTTTCAGTAGATCCTCCCTTTTCAGCAGCCCGTACTCCTCCTGATAGAAGGAAGTGATTGATTCAGGAATGAATAATTCATCTTCATCTTCTGAGGCACTGTCTGTTTCTCAGGATCTACCTTAGGTATCATGCTGAAAAATACTGCTTCTGGACATGCAGCTTGTAGGTCTTTCAGAACATCATGGCAAGGCAAGGGGGCGTTAGGCTGATAACTCTGGCACTTTACTTCTTTTGTGCGATTTCTTTTAAGGTGTTCTGGAACTCAACAACTGACCTTGGGTTTAACTGTTAAATCAAGAAACCAGTCTATAAATAATGTTTTCTACCATTAGCATTGTTATGTAGAGTTTGACCATTATGCACTGATTGTTATTCCCAAAGCTCAGGGGCATAGCCAGCATTTGGGAGGCGAGGGAGGTCACAATTACTACTAAAAATGAATTTAAACACTCCATTTTTGTCTTTCCTTTGACGTTTACTTAATTTCTTGTCCTGAAAAGCAGGTTGACCAGCACCCTACAACCCCTAGCAATGCCAATGAAGCTATTGTTATTACCCCGAGTATTAGCCTACAAATTGAGGATCCTCAAATTATTCTCTTAATAACTTACATTTTCTCTAAAAGCTTTATTCCACTGACAAGCCTGACTTGTGCAAGATGTGGTTGTAAGTCCCAGCTTAACAGCAGCTTCGACTTTAAAAGGATGGCAGCAGCATTACTGCAAACCTTTCCTAGACTTGATTTAAAAAAAGAAAAAGTAATTTTGTAAGATAATTTTTTAAAATATCATTTCATTTCAACATTTGGCTGCATCTCATTAACATATCTTGATTTTTTTTAACAAAAGGAAAAATATGGACTGTCATTCTTCTAAACTTTTTGTTTGTGCAGAGCCATATAACTTTAAGATCTACTGATATATGTACCTATCTTCTGCAGTATAATATCACAGGCTTACCATCCTCCAGTGGTTTATGTTTTGACTTGTAGCAGCTCGACACGCCGTTCCTTAACTCATCCCTACTATGTTTTCCACTAAGACATCAAAGACAATAATTAGAGTTTATCTGACCTTTATTCTATGACAGATGATTTACGGGAGCAAATTCTGAGACATATGATTATGAGGTAAACACGAGTGGCGTGCTGAGCTGCTACAAGTCAAAACATAACCACTGGAGGATGATAAGCCTGTGGTAATAATAAATCAACCTTCATCTTCCTGACAATGTTGGGCTAACTCCGATCTGTTGCTTGTTCTGAAGTAGCATATTTCTTTCAGCCTGAATCACAGACTAGCTAAGCCTAGCTTTCTCAGCAAAAGTATCCTTAGGAAAATAAAGGAAGTAAGCATCCCTTTATTGTAGTTATGAACAGCACAGGTTTACCATAGAAAACAACATGTCCTTTGTTAGTGTTATTTCTGGGGTAACAGGTACCCACCCTGGTGAAAAACATTACAAAGGATCCTATAAGATCTTACAGGATCTTATCGGACTCAGGATGTAAGAAAATAAATTAAAAGGGCACATTGAGTCTACTAAAGAGGGGGACATTGGGGAGGTACAGAAAAAAACGCCCAAAAATTACATCAAAATCGCAAAACCGCACACAAAATTGTATCAAAACCGTAACCGCAATTTACAGATTTCTTTTAGAAAAAGTGATGGGAGTAGAAGGCGGTCATAGCAGAAAATCTGTGCTCTGAAGAAATTTTAAAAGCGTAAAACCCCATTAAAAAGTGACAAAATCCGAAAAATCGTGATTGAAAAATGACAAAACCGTGCTCCGCAAGCTTTTTTAAAACTGTGAAACCGCATTGAAAATATAAGAAAACCGAAAAAACGCAAATAAAAACTGCCAAAACCGCGGAACCGCCAATCCCAATGTCCCCCTCACTAAAGCTGGCTTTTCACTAGTGAAGTAAGCAGAGACAGAGAAAGAGATGGAGATACTAAGAGCTCACATTTGCATGAAAAACGATTGTGACAGTAGCAACATAAGGGGAGATGTAAGAAAAAGGAAACTTCCATTCTGCTTCCTTCATGCTTACTTCTCCTTCTCCGTCTTTGTTCTTTGATTTTCACATGAAAGCAATTATCGTCTTTACATCTCCATCTCTGCTTACTTCACTAACGAAAAGCTGGCTTAAAATTGCAAACACACAAATGCTGTAAAACAAAAATGAAATAAAGGCAACTCAAAAACAAATTACACAGTTATCATTCTGGAATCTTGTAGGCTAGAGTGGTTTCCAAGTGAAGATCAGCAGCAGTCCCAGGATTTCAGGGTTCCATTTTGTACATTTTCCTTCCATGTTGTTATTATTAATTTCTCATTAATTTGATCTACAGAAAGGGGGTCCCATGGAACAACCGCTGGATCTGCCAATTGAATATGACCATTTATACTTTAGTAGGCATAGACTACAAAACTGATGATAATTTAGAGCACTGGAATGTGTAGAGTATAGCTAGTCTGTCGGGTGTCTAGAAGCACGGGTGGCGCAGCGTGTACAGCGCTTGCTACGAGCAAGCAAATAGGACCACGGACGGGCACCCTGTAAGATACTGAGAAGTGGAAGTGAGGACGTATATTAAGAAGCAGCGATAATTTTGCCTGATATTCGACAGTATTCTAGATTTAGATAATTTTATCTTAACTAAGTGATAATAGCAAGCTTCTGCTACCTCTATTTGAGCATCAATATGAGCGACCAAAGTTTTCAATCGATGAAGAAAGCCGATCTTCAAACGGAACTCAAGAAGCGTGGTCTAGCAACGGGTGGCACGAAAGATCAGCTCCTTGAACGGCTCTCAAAAGCTGACAGACCTACACTGGACGGACAGGAAAATTTAACGGATGTTTCTGAAGTCCAGGATAAAGATCCGGTAGGGGATTGTATTGAAATTGGTTTTGGTGATCATACTCAACCCGTGAAAGACGACGATGCCGTCACGGTAAGATCGTTCAGATTCGAACTTGACAAAGTTTGGAAAACACTTAATACTATGAAGTCCGCAGATAAATTATCGACAAGAGTTTTAAATCTCGAAGACGAAAATAGATCTTTGAAAGCCGAGAACCAAACACTCAAGTCAAAGTTAGATAATTTATACCAGAAATTGAATAAATTTGAAGGAACAGCCAGTAATTATGCAACAGCGACTGAACAAAATCAACAAAGCTGTGTGCCTGAACGCCCCCTGGGTATTATAATTAGTGGCAGTCAATCGCAAAGTAATGATGATAACAATAGTGCTGAACACCTTCAACAACCGCCTGCATCAATGCCTATTTCAGACAATCAACAATCTAAAGCAGGTGGAAATAGCTCGAGCACTAATCGTCGCCATGACAACTCCTACTCTACCGGAGTAATTCAGAGCGCGCAAGTAATTCCGCATTCACGCCAAGACATACAGGTCGTGATTATAGGCGATTCTATGGTTAAACACATAAACCCTGAAAAACTATCCCAAAAAAAGATTAAAAAGCTGACATATCCAGGCAAAACCACTGAACAAATAAGTAACCTAGTAAACTCTAATACTGATATCGATAATCTCAACCCTTCTCATGTAATTATACACGCTGGGACGAACAACATCCCAGTTGATTCGGCCCATGCCTGCGCAGTTAAGATTTTTGGACTCGCCGAAGCCGTGAGGAAGAAATTTCCAAGCACAAAGATCGGTGTTTCGGGTCTAACGCTAAGAGGGGATCTAGACCTAAACGATAAAATATCTCAAGTCAACGACAAGCTCAAGTCGGCAGCTAATGACAGTAACTTTATTTTTGTCGATAATTCAAGGATTGACCTCGATACAAGTTTTGCAAGGGATGGCCTTCACCTAAATCCTAAGGGGAATGCACTACTCGCCACCAACTTCATACGTTTTCTGAGGTCTGGTAGCAATCTCTCCAAAGCTCGTAGGAGCAGTCCGGATTTTCACCAGAATGTAGTATTCTCCCAGTTGAGCAAGTTATTCCGAGAACTATCCGGCCCCCCCGCTCCCGGGAAATGGCGCCGTCAGTAGTTAAGAGCAAGGAAGCTGGGAGTTCCAAATCGAGCAATATCAACGACCTACCTAAAATTAGGGGTTTCAAAATGGGTGCGGTTAATATAGCTAGCGTCCCAAAGCATATAGACGAACTTCGTATTTTGATGTATAGTCAAACGCTTGATATTTTAGCTATTAATGAGACTAGACTTGATTCAAATATTTCTGATCATGAAATTTATATTCCCGGCTATGTAATAATACGCCGCGATAGGAATAGATCTGGGGGAGGCTGTTGTCTTTATGTTCGATCGAATCTATCTTATAATGAGTGCATTGATCTTGTGCCTGATGGCCTTGAATGTATCTGTATTGAGATTTGCAAACCTAATGCTAAACCCTTCCTTGTCGCCACATGGTACAGGCCCCCCAGTTCACCAGTTGATATTCTTGATAAATTTGAAAGGTTTATTGGCAGAGTCGATTGTAAAAACCAGGATATTTATATATTAGGCGATACCAATTTTGATCAATGGCCTGATGAGCCGGATAGCGCAACTAAGGCATACACCAATCTATGCAATATTTACCAGTTTAAACAGTTGATCACAGAGCCCACAAGGGTAACTCCTGATTCTGAGTCTCTTATTGACCACGCCCTGACCAACACGCCTAACAAGGTGGTGTGTTCTGGGGTTCTACGTTTTGGTACTAGCGATCACGATTTAATTTACACCTATCGCCGCATCTCTGTGCCGACGAACAATGGCCATAGATACTTAACAAGCAGAGCTTTTAAGAATTTCAATTTACAAAATTTTAGAGCAGATCTAAAACAAGTTGATTGGTTTTCTCAGAACGAGCAAACTAGAAATCCTGAAGCCATGTGGCAACAATGGAAAAGTAGTTTTCTGCATGTTCTTGACAATCACGCGCCTTTACGTACTAGACGCGTGCGACAATATAAGTCGCCATGGATAAATCAAAACTTATTAACAAAAATGCGTCAACGTGATTACAGTAAGAAAATCGCCATCCAGACGAAAAAACAAGAGGATTGGCTAAATTACAAGAAATTAAGAAATGATGTAAATAGCCTGATACGTCGGTCAAAGGCTTCTTACTATAGTAATAAATTAACTGATAGTTCATCTTCACCAAAAGAGACATGGAGAGTGATAAATGAAGTGTCCGGTAAAACCTCTAAAGGACAAAGAATTATAAAACTGGAGAGAGATAATATTGAATTTACTAAACCTTCGGACATTGCAAATACTTTTAACGAGCATTTTGTCAATATCGGCCCGAGATTGGCCTTAGAGCAGTTTAGTGATTTACACAGTGAGTCTGAGGATTTTTCGAAATACCTTCCTCAGTGTTCTACTTCATTTTCACTCTCTCCCACCACCGCAAAAGCCGTTCAAACACACTTGAAAAACCTGTCTATCTCTAAGGCTACTGGCTTAGATAATATTCCAAGCAAGGTTTTGAAACCAAGTGCCGATATAATTTGTGACTCACTTGCACTAATTTTCAATGCTTCCATCACGCAAGGCGTGTTTCCAACTGAATGGAAACTAGCCAAGGTCACACCATTATATAAAAGCGGTTCACGCTCTGATACCAACAACTATAGACCAATTTCTGTTGTTTCTGCGGTGGCTAAGGTTTTTGAACGAATAATCTATGATCAGCTTTATCTATATTTAAATCAAAACAAATTGCTTAGCAATTCTCAATCAGGATTTCGAAAATTGCATTCAACAGTTACCGCCCTTCTTAATGCCACAGATAATTGGTCATTAAATATAGATAAAGGCCTTATAAACTCCGTTGTTTTTATTGATTTAAAAAAGGCCTTCGATACCGTTGATCACGCAATACTTCTTCAAAAGCTTGAGAGCTACGGTGTCTCTGACGTCCGCTGGTTTGAATCCTACCTTAGCGACCGCGGACAGTGTTGCGTGATTGACGGTGAATTGTCAAGCACCAGAACTTTGAAATGTGGCGTCCCACAAGGAACAATTTTAGGTCCGCTTCTTTTTTTTGATTTATATTAATGATCTACCAGCTTGCCTTGAGTTCAGTGAAACACATATGTACGCAGACGACACCAGCTTAACAGTTGCTGGTTCGTCCAGTCTTGAAATTGAAATTAAAATGAATAGAGATTTGGAAAATGTACGTAGCTGGCTTTTGGCAAACAGGTTGAGTCTAAATACGACAAAAACTGAACTTTTAATTGTGGGATCGCGGCAAAGGTCTTCTCGCGTGTCTTGCCCGTCACTTAAAATCGGAGGCATTGATGTACCGAGAGTAATCTCAACAAAATCGCTCGGAGTACACATAGATGAGGCCCTGACATGGTCAAGACACGTCGAGGAGACCTGTAAAAAATTAACTAAGGCAATTGGTGCAATTAAACGAATTAGACAGTTTGTCCCTCCCTCCACTCTTCGAACAATGTATCAGTCCTTTGTCCAACCCTACTTCGATTACTGTAGCGTTGTCTGGGAAGGGATAGGCTCTGATCTGGCCTTAAAACTGCAAAAACTTCAAAACCGAGCCGCTAGGATTATCACTTTCTCTAGTTATGATGCTCGTTCGGGGCCTTTGCTTATCGAACTTGAGTGGGACAAACTTTCAATTCGTCGACTGAAACTTGTAGCTGTTGAGATGTTTAAAATTTACAACAACCTAGCCCCAGATTATCTTTCGAGCAAGTTCGAGAGGACGCTAGTTCACTATGATATTCGAGGGTCTTCCTCAACTTTGAAATTACCCCTCCCTAAGACGAATTACGGTAAAAAGCGAATTGGATACCGGGGCGCTTATATCTGGAATAAACTGCCCAAAGAATTAAGGGAAAGCAGCTCGCTGATTTCATTTAAATCAAAATTAGATAAGTTGCCTCCCAGCTTCTTTGACTTGTTTTAAACAGAATCGACTATTTTTAATATTATTTATTATTATATATTGTAGAATTTTTATCACGGCTTTTATGAAAACCAGCGGCTCTCGCTGATAGAACCACCGTGCTAAAATAAAAACTCTACTGCCTCTCACCTCTGTGCACCGGGTTCGAATCCCAGTCGGGGCAGTTGGGATTTTTCTCTGCTGTTTCGCAGCTTGTGCTCATCGTGGGTTGAAGTGACCGTCATTTCTCCTGTGTTTCACGTCTTTCGGATGAGACAATAAACCGAGGTCCCGTCTCTCAGCCCACTACACTTAACCACTATGCGAGGGACGTTAAACAACCACAGTACTCACTACAAAATGATATAGCTAACAACCACTCATGATTGTAAACTGCATTGTATAAATCACAGTCCGCATCTTAGGGATCAGACATGTCCACATCTGTAAACCGCATTTGAACATATCCATATGGTAATTTGCGGTATACAAGTACATACATTACAAAAATTTACACAAAAAAAACGAAGACCTAAGACCCAAAAGCTACGACCCCAAAAGCTACGACCCAAAAGCTACGTCCCAAAAGCTACGACCCCGGAAGTTACGACCCCGAAAGCCAGAAAAGCTACGACACGTAAATTACCTGGTCAGCTGCTGCGTCGACACTATAGATCTAGCCTGCATTAATTAGCAGGTGTCAGAGCAAGAGTTGATTCGCTGTTTTTAGGTCGTTTTACCTTATAAAACAGCTATCCAGCAGACGGGCGCCATCTTGGACGTGGTTAAAATCGAATCTGGGACCGAGTAGCAAAACAACGGGTAGAGGGGAGAGGTCGGGGCACGCAAAATAGGTTTGGCACGGTTTTAGAATTTTTCGGGTTTTATTTTCCGATTTATTCAGCATGGAAACGAGACTAAGCAGGACGCGTGTTTTGCTAATGTTGCTGGGAATTATGGGACAAAAGTTGACCAAACTACAAAAAAGTACTCAAACATTGATTGGCGCATTGGGTCTCAGGAAACAAAATGTGCATTTGGCAACACTAATGTTGCACTACTTAGGAAGTTTCATATACCGAGCATATCATTGTGAAAGTTATCGCAGATCGACAGGCAGGCAGGCGGGCGCGAAGCCAGCAGAAATAGTGTTATTGAATATACATAAATAAACTCTGAAGGTGGGCGGGCGTTTTTTTTTTCCGGGGGGGGGGGGGGGGGGGGGGGACTCCCATATTTTTGGGGCGGGGGTGCTCGTCGGGAACTTTCGATTTTACCCCTAAAAGTACCTAAAATGGCGTCGCTTAGTTGATTTTGGCCCCTAAAAGGTACCAACAAGAAGTATCTTCCCTCGTAATTTTCTCTCGTATATTTTACGAGGGAAAATACGTCTGAAATTCAGGCTACCAACAAGTGTGATTTGCTTGATTTGCTAGAACGGACCTCTAACAGGTACCTATCTATCGAATTTTACCCCCTAAAAGGTACCAGAGGCCTGATTTTAAACCCTAAAAGGTACGACGAGCACCCCCGCCCCAAAAATATGGGAGTCCCCCCCCCCGGTTTTTTTTACTAGTTGTGTGCTGGACACAAACGGAAAATTTCGAAAGATCTTGTCGAATATCGGTGTTGAATACAATGGTACCTCTATTAAAAGGCCACCTATTAAGCAGCCACCCTCTATTAAGCGGACACCACACCAAAAATACTACCCTCGCGCCGTTCACAAGAATCTTGTTGCGAGAATCTTATATCTTGTCGCACAAAAATGCCTGACAGTGATAGGCCTGACGGGCAGTCACTATGTTCGAAAGAAGACCCGTAAGCGTAAGTTCGACATTACAAGCATAGAAATTAGTCATTTGGGCCACGCTTCACGCAAATAAATCAATAAGAATTTCGTCATTTGCGGTGCACAGTTGCGCACTTGATAATAAAACCTACAGGCTTTGTTTGCTACTACAACAACAAAAAAAAAACCGGACAAAAAACGGAATCTTCATCTAACCTTTCCCTGTGGCCTGATCAACGCGTTTATCAAAATTTGGGCAAGAAAAGTGCCATCCCCTCATCTGTCATAGGGGCGCGGGGACACTGCATTTTGACCGTGTACAAATGGTGTAGTAAAAATCGCAAAATCCTCTTACCTTTCAAATGTTTAAATTTTCAGTCAGTTACATGCAAAATGCAATGTGTAACATACTCCGTATTTTGAGAGCCCTCTGAGTCAGAAATTTGAATAGCAGATGGAAGTTTTAATATTATAGTTTAGGTGGACACATGAATATTGAATTTAGATATTTGAATATTGTAGGTTTGAATAATGAATATTGGTTTGAAAATTTTCCGCTTCTACCCCCGAAAACCGGAAATCCCCCCCCCCCCCACTGTTGTCTTGGCACTCGGCCCCAGACTGAATTTTACCCGTCCAAGATGGCGCCCACGTCAGGTTTCTCGCTGGATCTGGATTCTCGCCGTAAACAGCGAATCAACGCCTCTAGCAGGCTAAAGCATGACAGCAGTGAGCAGGTGATCAACTGACAACATTGGGTTTTAACTTATTTATTATATAAACTATTTTAGGGGTCGTAGCTTTTGGGGTCGTAGCTTTTGGGACGTAGCTTTTGGGGTCGTAGCTTTTGGGGTCGTAGCTTTTGGGTCTTAGGTCTTTGGTCTTAGGTCTTCGTTTTCTAGACACCCCTAGTGTTTCTGCAATAATGAGAAGCTGATGTATAATTAAACATTGAGCTTTATTTATTTCATTTCTCTCCATATAACTTCTTAAACTTCTTTCTGTCAAGTTTATCGTTTTTTAATAATTAGTTAGGAATAAACTGATCAAGGACTTGATTACTATTATTAGATTGCCTAGTTTAAAGCTCTTTGTTGTTACCAGCAATGAATATTTTTCTTAGATTGATAGATTACATTAGATGTTTTTATTGGGTATCCGTAAACACATATATGCACGTACACCCTTTCAGTTGGAGATACAGTTATTGGAGTTTGGAGTTAGTTTTATACGACAAGTTAACACGCGGAGTTTTGGAGTTCAGAGGAGTTTAGAAGGAGTTTCTGGAGTTTTCTTTTCTAAACCCTTGGAGAGAGCAACAAACGTAAGTTACTGTTGTATTTTCATTACTCTGAATGATTTTCACTTGTAAATAACTTGTAATTAGTTGCTTAGAATTATAGCTGATTAAGTATTAATTTCTTTTAGATTTCACCGCTTGTATTTGTAATATTGGCTCAGCAATAAAGTAACGCAAAATCAGTGGAACGCTGTCCTTATTGCGAAAACGGTGGTTGAGCTGGCGGTCCGGACTTGACGCACCCTCGTGCAAAGCCGAGTTGGGAACGCGACACTTTCATATCATATTCTTCTCGAAGAAAATAGAGTTTTACCATCAAGTGTCAGTAAAAATATTTTTGTTACAAAGTGGTCACGATTGAAAAGGTGCCTTTCAAAGCAGATTGTGCATACCCTGCCATGCAAGTACAGTGAGCACAATACACACACGCACTGGTCTTGTGCAAGCAGACCCAAGCTTCGTGGGCTTTGTCGTTGAGAAGGGATAACACGAGCTTTTAAGAAGCAACAAGGGACGCTTTCCTTGACTTCGTGGAACCAAATAGGTTTTACATGGCCACTGATAAAATACTGATAAGCCTCGAGAGACTTTTAAAAAGGCCTTGAGCGATTACTTAGTATAGATGCCTGGAGTTTCCACCAAATACATGTAGATATCGCCGAAGCTTAGATCAGGCCAATGCGCGGGATTATTTCACATTTTTTCAAACAAAAGGGTCTGGCAGATACTGGATCTCTCCTCCTACTCTAAACTCTAGTTTCTTTGCATAACGAGTCCTTGCGACTGAGTCGTGAAAGTGAGAGTGAAAGTAGTTTGAGAACGCTCGCATCCCGGTCGCCATCTTATATTTACAGGTTTCTTTTGCCAACCGTAAAAGTGTGCATGCGCAGCAGGATGTAAATAATGAATATCGCTATTCCTGGATTAAGTTAGTCCTCTTTTCAGAAACCGGCCCCTGGTTGTCATTTTTTCTAACATCGTCATTTACTTCCGAGATCCATTTTTGGAATTCACATCGAAAATCCTTTGTAGGGGGGATAGAGAGCATGCTAATTCTGACTAGTAATCCATGGCACAAATGCCAAGCAATAAAATAAATCAAAGCAATCAAGCATAAAAAATATTTGAGAACATAAATTTAGTCATTACAAAATTTTTGCATTTGGAGAAACTTTTTGAGGGTTGAAAATGTTACCAGATATTTTAAGGGGATTAAAAAGACTTAATAAACTAGTGCTAATGTGTAAAATGCTGTATTTTCTTGGAAAGGTAATTTCAAATCTGATATTACTCCTGTTTTGCTATGAATATGAAGCTCCAGTATTTTGTGGTGTGCAAGCATTCAGTTACATTGGATCCTTTTGTTGAGGATCCATCTGCTGCTTTTTGCTGGCTGCCTGCCTGCCTCAGCTTCCCCCATCATTTTTATACTTTTGAACTCACGTACCAAGAAGAGGACCATGTATAGTATGCTAGGGGAGAAATTAGGCAGGACCTTTAATTTTTTACTGCACCTTTAAGGGGGGTCCTGGATTTATTGTGCAGAACAAAGGAAATTAAGTGACAGAAGTTGATTGTTGTCATGTAGTGACCCTGTGCCGGACCGCTGTTATGTATGCGGGCTCAAGCCCCCACATGTTGTCGTTTTGGAGTCGTAGTTCAGAGCACAATGTAGACCAGAAACTCGTTAATATTAAATAGAATTCGTTTAACATAATACTTGGCGACGAGGATAAGCGAAAGAAAGCTACGAAGAAGGCGCTAGTGGTATTTTGGAAAGAAGAAACCTGAAGAGGATCGAAAAATCCGGTGAGTTTGTTCCAATATGGCAACCGCAGCGCTGTTCGGGGACCTGTTTCCTTTTTACGAGAAAGAACATAATTGGACAGAGTTCATAGAGATTTACGAGCACTATTTTGAGGCAAACACAATTACCGAAAACAAGATCAAAGTCAGCATTTTGTGTGCCAACGTAGGCCCGAAATACCATGTGATCAAAAGCTTATGTTTACCGGATAAACCGAGTGACAAAACATTTGATTTTATAACCAAGGCAGTCAAGACCCACTTTAAACCGAAAATATCTGAAGCCAGTGCGAGTTTACTGTTTAACTCAAGAATCAGAAAGAGCAATGAAATTGTTCAAATTTTTGTAGCGGAGCTAAGGAAGTTAGCAGTTCGATGCAATTTGGGGAAATCCTAAACCGAGCGTTAAAAGATAGATTTATCGCGGGAATAAATGATACTAAAATTCAGCAGAAAATCCTAGCTACCCCAGATGAAGAACTGACTTTCACCAAGGTATTTCAGATTGCAGAAGCACATGAAGCTGCTCGCCGAAATGTAAGAGAAATGCAAAAGAGTATGGAACCAGAGGAGTCCTCTGTAAATCAATTGCATACCACCCATAAGCCAAAAGGGAAAGGAGGTCCAACTAGACAGAGTCGTGTAAAAGAATCATAGAAGTAATGGGGAGCAGGGTCATGGGTCCCAAAAAGCATTTAAACAAGGAGATGAGAAGAGGGACAACCCAGGGGGAGAAACATGTTATCGTTGTGGAAATACCCACGACCCTCGATCATGCTGGTACAAAGAGCAAAATTGTCACAATTGTGGGAAGAAGGGCCATGCAAAGTGAGCGTGCAGGTCTGGGGCTAGCATTACCCATGTCACCGAAGAAGCGTTCACTGAGGATGATGATAGCGATGGGGGCCCAGAGGAAATGTACCACATTAGAAACACAGGAAATAAAGTTCCACCGGGTCACCCTACACCCTTAACTCAGAAGAAACAGCCAAAACACTGCCAAATTTTCAGGAAATGAAACCATCCGAGCTAGATCTAACCTCATTCACTGGGCACAAATTGAAAGTTCTAGGAACTATAGAGACTGTTGTCAGTTACCATGGCAATAAATGTACCATTCTCGTCGTTGTTACGAATCATAAAAGGGTCAACCTGGTTTGGAGGGACGTATTGGAGAAACTTAGTGTAATAAGTGTTAACAATTTGAAGGAAACCTTAACCCTAGAGACTGTGCTGGAAAGGCACCATGAAATTTTTAAAGATGAGTTTGGAAAAATGAAGGGCACTCAGGCTAAGATCATTGTCGAACCCAGCGCAGATCCAATTTTCCATAAGCCACGCCCACTCCAATTTGCCAAGAAGGGCAAGGTTATCGCAGAACTTGACAGACTCGTTGAACAAGATGTCATAGAGCCTGTCAGTCATTCAGACTTGGCCGCACCCGTGGTCCCCGTACTCAAGCCAAATGGTGCAATACGACTCTGTGGAGATTACGAAGTCACTGTGAATAAAGTTTCAAAGGTTGAGCAGTACCCCATACCAACATTAGAAGAACTGACATCTCAGATTGCAGGCGGGACAGTGTATCAAACTTGACTTGTCTCATGCTTATCTACAGGTCGAGCTTGACCCCGAGAGTAGAAAGTTCACAACAATCAACACCGTCAGAGGTATGTTCCAATATAAGCGCCTCCCCTATGGAATCGCCAGCGCATCAGCTGCTTTCCAGAGGTCAACAGAAATCATATTGCAAGGTATCCCAAATGTAGCTGTATACTTGGATGACATACTTGTCACAGGGAAAACCCAAGCAGAATCAGTAGAAAACCAGGTCCTAACTAGACTTAGCAATGCAGGACTCCGTGTGCTTTCATGCAGAACAAGGTTGTCTACCCTGGACACCAAATAGACAAGAAAGGCATCTCCCCAGTTAAGGATAAGGTTGAGGCACTAGTTAAAGCCAAAACACCAGAGAATGTCACGGAACTGAAGGCATGCTTAGGCCTTTTGACTTAGTATGGTAGGTTCTTAAAGGGGCTGCTCTCAGGTCCTTCGCCCCATACACCAGCTGCTGGAAAAAGGGGTGAAGTGGCGCTGGGATAAAGAACAGCAGAATTGTTTTCATCTAACCAAGAAGATGATTCTTTCAGCAGGACTTTTGGTACACTATGACACTGAAAGACCACTAGTACTTCACTGCGACGCATCTCAGTATGGGCTAGGTGAAGTTCTATCCCACGTCATGAAATACGGCTCAGAACAACCAATCGGTTTCGCCAGTCGGACATTGAACGATGCTGAAAAAAACTACAGCCAACTGGACAAGGAGGGAGCTGCTGTGATATTTGGACTCAAGAAGTTCCACAAGTATGGGTTTGGTCGAGATTTCGACATTGTCACTGATCACAAACCACTGTTGTCTCTTTTGCACGAGTCAAGCAGACACCAGTTATGGCATCGCCCAGAATTCAGCGATGGTACATTTGATAAGGGCATACCAGTACCATATGAAGTACAGACCAGGTAGAGAGCATGCCAACGCGGATTGTATGTCCCGACTCCCACTACACGTGAAAGCACCTACAGTACCAGAAGACAGAGTATTGTTGATCGAAGTATTAGACGACTGCACTATCCTGACCGCAGAACAGATAAGTCAATGGACAAGAAAGGATCCTGTCTTAGCACATGTTCATGAGTACCTACTGCGTGGGTGACCAGCAGATGACCCAGACCCAAGGAGAGATGAGTTGAGCGTCCAGGATGGTTGTGTCCTATGGGGTGCCAGAGTCATAATACCACCTAGTGGAAGAGATCAAGTGAAGCGAGAACTTCACTCAGCGCATCCGGGGGTCAATCGGATAAATGCCCTAGCCAGGAGCTACGTATGGTGGCCAGGTATGGATGAAGACTTAGAGGAGGTAGTGAAGAGATGTGATTTTTGTCAGGACCGAAGAAGAGATCCGCCGTCAGCACCATTACATCCATGGGAGTATCCCGCCCATGGAAGCGCATACATCTAGATTTTGGAGGACCGGTTCAGGGTCACATGTTACTCATCATTACTGATGCTTACTCCAAGTGGATCGAGACGTACCTTATGAGGTCGACGACCTCGTCAGCAACAATTGGCAAGCTTCGGGAATGTTTTGCGCGGAACGGAATCCCTGATGTTGTGGTCTCAGATAACGGACCGAATCTGATTTCTGAAGAACTGTCAACATTCTTCACCAAGAATGGAATCCAACACATTCCTGTTGCTCCGGTGCATCCATCAAGTAATGGGCGGGCTGAGCGAACTGTGCAGACGATAAAGGAAGGAATAGAGAGAGCGCCTGGAAAGGATTTGAACACCAAGCTGCAGCGTTTCTTGTTTCAATATCGTGGCACACCTCACACGACAACTGGTCGTAGCCCAGCAGAGAGTTATTAATGGCAGAAAGCTAAAAACAAGATTTTACTTGCTACATTCTACTCTCCGAGGTCGAGTCAGGAAGAACCAGAGCAACATGAAAAAAATACCACGATGGGAAGACACCACTCAGAGCATTCACACCAGGAGATTTGGTAAGAGCTAAGAACTTTGGACACGGAGCGAAATGGTTCAAAGGAAAGATAGCTAGCGTCACAGGTCCTCTATCATATGAAGTCGAGCTCATGGGTGGTCGAGTTGTACGCAGACACATTGACCATTTGCTAAAGCGAGAGGCAGACACTGCTGTTATGTATGCGGGCTCAAGCCCCCACATGTTGTCGTTTTGGAATCGTAGTTCAGAGCACAATGTAGACCAGAAACTCGTTAATATTAAATAGAATTCGTTGAACATAATAATTGTTGTACTCAAGTATGTTAAGGCTTGGCAAGCACAATTAAGGGCTTATGTGCAGATACAAATCATTTTTTGGAGATATGTTGTGGAGAGATACAGCTGAGGCAATGAAACCTGGCAGTTTACCTTATTTGTGGAGGGTTGTCCAATACACTGACAAATTTATGCAAGGCATTGTCTAAAACAATGGAGTGCAGTGGAGTGTATTATAGAACGAGGCAATACAATGGAGGAGAACAATAGCATGCATAGATTAGTCAGAGTATTGGACTAGTATGGTTATATTTTTTCCACATTGAAGAGAAAAATAGGGCACATAAAGCATCTGTTCCTGTTCGCCTGGGGCGAGATATCGGGGGGGGGGACATAAAGCATCTGTTCCTGTTCGCCTGGGGCGAGATATGGGGGGGGGGGGGGGGGGGGGGGGGGGGAGGGCGGTCGCTAAGGCCTATGAAAAAGTGTGTTTTTTATTATATTATTTGGACCAACACTTATGTACTGTATATGTATGAGGTGCCAAATAAATCTGTCTGTCTTATACGTTTCCCAAAATGAGAGAAACACGAAATTCTGCTTACTTGCTTTGAAGTTTGCTGTAAAACTTGGACTAAAACTATGTAACCTTCCAGGGCAGATAACTTGATCGTTTTTTGGATAAAAACCGAGCTGCACGAGTGCTACAATCAGTCAATTGAAAAGGGCCCGTTCCTCTATTTTTGTTCCTTTGTTCCTATAATCAAATTAGGAACCAAACAATTGTTGCTTTTGTTAAATATACGAACAGCCCTATGCCCATGAATAGCAACACATTTTGCATTAATCGGAACAAAAGTATCACTGATTAGGAACCAAATGGTCCTTCGTAATAAACAAAGGAACGCATTGTTCCTAAACAGAGAAATAAGCTGGCCTTTTTTATACAATTAGGAACTCACGTTCCTAATCATGACGTTTTATGGGGTTTTATGATGGTCATATTGCACGAATGCACGGGGTGAAATTCTCCTTTCATCGGCTGCTTGTATAGGGGCATGTACAAGCTGTTGTTGTGACAATGAGAGACACCAGCCGTCGTTCACTTCTATGAGATCATGATCGATATCAACCTGTTGGATGACTTGAGTGACTGGCTTTTTGAGCTTTCTTTAATTCGCTCGGCGTGTTGAACAAAAGCGGCCCTTAACTTCGGATGTTCTTCCAGTGTTCCAATGAACTCATCAACGGTTGTCTTCGGTTGGTATGTATAACGAGAACCCGGCGCCAGTTTTAACACCTCGCCTTTGTAAAGCCCGTACTTGTTCTTGCGCATCACCCTCTCCACGTCATTTATCAACTGGGTAATGGGGTTTTCTGTTATTTCTGGTGCCACGCTGATACCTTTGACTAATTCCGCATTCTCGGGAACTTTGTTGAGTTGTAATTGCAATCCTGCCCTCTGCAAGGCCGCCACACCCTCTCTCAGGTCTTGCCAGTATATTTGCTTCGTGAGGAAAAACTGGAGGACAAGGTAATCTCGATCTTCTGGTTCCAAAATCTGGTCTTCAATTTCAAGTAGGACCTCTCTTTCAACATATTCGTAGGAGAGCTGACCAATTTCAGCCATGTAGGTCGAGCTGTGATCTTTGCATACGGCGCACAGCGTTTTTGCGGTGTTTTGTAACAGCTTTCCTTTAATTTTGCATTCTCCGTGTGTCCAAAATCAACATTCACTGATTCCATTGACAATTAAAAGTCCACTTGTAATAAATTGAATACGGGCATAGAGCGAAAGGGAAAATGCAATGACCACCCCTCCCTTGATATTTTGAAACGGATATTTAGCGATGAACATTTTTCTTTTTATTCAACGGAAACTACGGATTTCACGGAGTAGACCGAATCCTTTATGCTAATCATAAGATAATAAAATTTATGTAATCCATCTTGACCGTCAATTCCGCCATATCCGTCCACTTTTACCAAGTCTTTTAACGAGGGAAAATGCAATGACAACCCCTCCCCTTGATTTTTTGAAACGGATATTTAGCAATGAACATTTTTCTCCTAACTCAACGGATTCTACGGATTTCACGGACTAGACGGATCCCTATATGCTAATGTTTATTTTTTTATATGCAAATTGAATTTATTATTATTAGTATTATTATTATCATTATTATTATTATTATTATTACTATTGTTATTATTATTAATTATAATAAATAATATAATTTTAATAATAATATTAATAATTTACAAATTATTAGAATTTTATTTAAAAAATTAAATGAATAAATAAAGTTAATGATAATAAAAACAATAATGAATTTTATTCAAATGTAAAAAAATAACATTAGCATATACGAATCCGTCTACTACGTGAAATCCGTAGAATCCGTTGAGTGAGGAGAAAAATGTTCATTGCTAAATATCCTAAAGGGGAGGGGTGTTCATTGCATTTTCCCTAGTTAAAAGACTTTGGTAAAAGTGGACGGATATGGTGGAATTGACGGTCCAGACGGATTTCATGAATTTTATTATCTTATGATTAGCATAAGGAAATCCGTCTACTCCGTGAAATCCGTACTTTCCGTTGAGTTTATAGAAATTGTGAAGACCTTTAGAAGTATCCGTGTCCATTCCACAGGATACCCAGATCCGTTGTTGGTTCATGACACAGGGAACCCAACCCCATAGATTTGATGAATATCGTCTACTATGTCACACAACAAATATAGGAACACTTAGTTCCTATATGTGCTGTTCCTGTCATAATTTTTATTATGTATTGAGTGAAGTGAAGTAGAAAAATGCAAATGATAGAGAAGTTGTTGGAATAACTACTTAGAAAATTTCTTGTG
Organism: Scolanthus callimorphus; assembly: GCA_033964015.1. Classification (NCBI taxonomy): domain Eukaryota; kingdom Metazoa; phylum Cnidaria; class Anthozoa; order Actiniaria; family Edwardsiidae; genus Scolanthus; species Scolanthus callimorphus. Next base: position 18,764,773 of record CM066920.1, read on the forward strand.
GTCCCCCCTTTCAGGGCCTCAGGTTTTGAGAGATCCCCCCTTTCGCTCCCCCCCCCCCCCCCCCCCACCACCACCGCCCAGGCAATAAATAATGACCGCTGCCTTAGTGCTAGGACGACTGAAATAACACACGAGTGTATTCTTGGTTTCGGCCTTAAATTCCCATTCATATTTTTTTCGATTCCCGTGGATGTGTTTTTCTTATTTTTTAGCAATGGAAAATGATATCCCATTCACGAACCTCTCTCGTCCCACTCTCTGCACCATTCCCATGCATGGGTTTATCTGTCCCATCGATAGGAAGACGATAATTACTTTGGATTGTAATGGTTTCACGGCAAAGATGACGGTCTACTACAAACTCTGAGTAAAACTAGTGGAGCCCGCGGAGCATGCTGGGGCTTATGCACGAGTCACGTAATACTCGCGTTAATACATCCCTCCTTTCCTTGGATATAAACTAATACAGGAGCTAAACGCTTGCTAGAGCTCAAAGTCCTCAATCATGAACGATAACGATTAACGCAGTCCTTGTCATGGACACATACACTTACGAGGGCACACAACGAGCACCCCCTCCTTAAATGTGTTTAAATGGCTTATTTTGGTGTTTGCAAGTGTTTCTGTTCCATAAAAATGAGTTTTAAAAGTTGCTGGGAAAAATTTATCTGTTCCTTTTTCCCAGGAGGCACCTCCAGAGATATTTTCCCAGCAGAGCTTCAGCTCAAAATTTTCCCAGCCAGCAAGGGGATACATAAAGTTTTTGCCAGCCAGGAAAAAAAATCACACCTTTTTAAAAATGTGTGTTAATACAACCTTTAACAAACAACAGTAAACACTTTTGACCTTTTCCCATGGTCAACAGACTTTTAAAAAAAATTTTTCGATGGTATTCTTGTCACTTATCTGTGTACTATTTTTTGTAATGCTTGTGAGGATAAAGCAGCATCCATCAAGAATGTTACATACCTGACATGGAACCATTGAGATTGAGCAGTGATTGCCGTATTTGCTGAAATCTTACTAGAAAAGTCCCCAAGTGTTTTAGGATTCCGATAATGCTTTTCCAAAGACCCAAAGGTAATGCAATATATGTTGCTTGCAATCATGAAACATGATATGAGCAGGAGAATTGATTTAACTTAATATGCGACAATTCCTAATCAAATTGCTAAGTTTTATTTGAGAGCACAATGCCGTCACAAAGCATGCCATGAGAGTTGAAAGAGCACAATGCTGTCACATCCCTGCATGGTACACAAAGCATGCCATGAGAGTTGAAAGAGCAAATGCCGTCACATCCCTGCATGGTACACAAAGCATGCCATGAGAGTTGAAAGAGCACAATGCCGTCACATCCCTGCATGGTACACAAAGCATGCCATGAGAGTTGAAAGAGCACAATGCTGTCACATCCCTGCATGGTACACAAAGCATGCCATGAGAGTTGAAAGAGCAAATGCCGTCACATCCCTGCATGGTACACAAAGCATGCCATGAGAGTTGAAAGAGCACAATGCCGTCACATCCCTGCATGGTACACAAAGCATGCCATGAGAATTGAAAGAGCACATGCTGTCACATCCCTGCATGGTACACAAAGCATGCCATGAGAGTTGAAAGAGCACAATGCTGTCACATCCCTGCATGGTACACAAAGCATGCCATGAGAGTTGAAAGAGCAAATGCCGTCACATCCCTGCATGGTACACAAGCATGCCATGAGAGTTGAAAGAGCACAATGCCGTCACATCCCTGCATGGTACACAAAGCATGCCATGAGAATTGAAAGAGCAAATGCCGTCACATCCCTGCATGGTACACAAAAGCATGCCATGAGAGTTGAAAGAGCACAATGCCGTCACATCCCTGCATGGTACACAAAGCATGCCATGAGAGTTGAAAGAGCACATGCCGTCACATCCCTGCATGGTACACAAAGCATGCCATGAGAGTTGAAAGAGCAAATGCCGTCACATCCCTGCATGGTACACAAAGCATGCCATGAGAGTTGAAAGAGCAAATGCCGTCACATCCCTGCATGGTACACAAAAGCAGGCCATGAGAGTTGAAAGAGCACAATGCTGTAACATCCCTGCATGGTACACAAAGCATGCCATGAGAGTTGAAAGAGCACAATACTGTCACATCCCTGCATGGTACACAAAGCATGCCATGAGAGTTGAAAGAGCACATGCCATCACATCCCTGCATGGTACACAAAGCATGCCATGAGAGTTGAAAGAGCACATGCCGTCACATCCCTGCATGGTACACAAAGCATGCCATGAGAGTTGAAAGAGCACATGCCATCACATCCCTGCATGGTACACAAAGCATGCCATGAGAGTTGAAAGAGCACATGCCGTCACATCCCTGCATCGGTACACAAAGCATGCCATGAGAGTTGAAAGAGCACATGCCGTCACATCCCTGCATGGTACACAAAGCATCTCATGAGAGTTGAAAGAGCAAATGCTGTCACATCCGTTTATGGTACACAAAAGCATGCCATGAGATTTGAAAGAGCACAATGCTGTAAAATCCCTGCATGGTACACAAAGCATGCCATGAGAGTTTGTTTTACTCAATGTAAGGGAGCGGTCATCAGTTTTGGAAAGCACGGAAAATCCAAGAGAAAGTTTGCTGGTGAGGCTTTGAGGATACCTTTCGAGGTCTGAGTTTCCAGGTAAAGTATCCTATGAGTGGCATGGAATGGCTTTTTCAAATATCCTTCCAGATCTCAGAATACTTTTAAAATACTCTTATCAGGTGGCCAAAAAATTGTGATCCCCCTCAGATGTGCGCTTAAAAAAAAATTATGATCCTCACTAAATGGGCGCCCAAAAAATTGTGGCCCTCTACCCAAATTTACTGGTCCTCCCCCACCAATAAATAATGACCGCTCCCTAATTTAAAGTATGCAATGGTTTCATTACTAAACTGACAAAATCTCCCAGTTTTGGAGTTTTCAGGGTTGGCAGGTATGCTGTAGTGTAGAGATTCCAAAGGAATTTCCAAAGGAAATATATTTGAAACAAGCCGTATTCGCCAAACGTATGGCACTAACCTTCTGTATACTTTTTCCGAGTTCTGTTTGCTAGTCAAAGCTTGAAGTTTACTATCTGTGGTTCTCATTCTCTCATAACTTAAGCTTAAGTTACATCTGCTGTCATCACAGTCAGCTGTCGAGTGAGGATTTCCTGACAATTCGAATGAAAGTATCCGTGTAAATAAATTAAACCTTAACCAGAGAAAAACAATGTAGAAGTATTAATTTGCTATCATATATTTACTTACTTTAAATTGGGCAATTTCATCTCCAAACATCCAGTGAGATGAGACTCGAGTCTTTTGAATTTTTTGGAACTGTCATTTTCGACCCGCCCGCGCAACTACCGCTGACCAAAATACTCGGCAGTCGATATTCAGTCGTGACTTAGCGTGACTTGATCGTCATTTTACGAATAGCCACGGAAAAAAGCCAGAAGTCCCAGCAAAGACGGAAATAGCTATTAAAATGTCTTCCCAGCAGAACATCGTGAAAAAAATTTCCCAGCAACCTCTTTGGCAAAAACTTTCCCAGCCAGCAAGAAAGGGGGTGCGGAACAGATATTTTGCGGAACAGATCCGTTGTGTGCCCCTGCACTTAAATGTCTTATAAAATGTCAACTCCTTACTATAAAGCACTAACTGACAGTTCAGATTTTTTCGACGGTAACGGTCCGCAAAAGTCGATACTGATGTTAAGCCAGGGTCCACGGGGTAGCTTGGTCATGTTTAGCAGCTCTTCTTGCTTTCTTGTGGTGTTTGCTTGACATGGAATGCACATTCGCACAGCATCTTCCACGGCTGAGTCGATACCGGGAACAATACCTTGAATAATGCACCCAGCCGTGGGGATTAATGAAATTCATAGGAAAATAGTTCCCAAGATTGGGTTTCTGCATATATTTCCTGTGAACACAGGACACGATGGCGCCTCAACAAAAGCACGCGAGCTGGGCGTTGCTCCATCTACACAACTCTACTGCCATGCCACTCGCGTTATGATCCTCAATACATGACGTGAAAACAGCTGTGCATGGCTAAATGTCAAACACTTTCCAAAGTAAACATACTCGATTTTTATTGGCCCTTTCGATGCGCTAACTCCTGGATGCTTAATTAATTACAGATATTTAACAATTACTGGATGAGGTTCAGCATGATAGTGAGATTTGTCCAACGCCGAGGTGTTATCTGCCGAAGCGAAGCTGAGGCGGATAACACTAACTCGAGACGTTGACTCGAGATCTAACTCGAGATCATGTGAAAACTGAATTCAATTATATTTTATCTTTCAGCAACTAGGAATTCTTACATAGCTAAACGAAGTCGACGACGAGGCCTTGCAAGGCGAAACGGTTTTTCAACTTCAGCTTACGTCCATTAGTATTTTCCTCTTGTATTCAATTCAAATAGCCATTGATGATGTTTAGATATCCTGTGCAATGATCTCTAAGTAAAAAACATAGCAGATTCAACGAGAATATTGGCTCAATTGGCTTTCGCCTTAGAAATGAAAACCAACATGGCGGCCGGACCTATTGGCTTGCGTTATGACGTCATTAGAGTGCATCAATCTTAATGTCTGGAGTTTGACGTCACGAACTGCGCGCCAACATGCCTTCGCTGTGTACTTTTAGCCAATCAGAATCGAGATAGTGGCATGGCTGAATAATAAACAAGATTGTAGGTCATTCCTGTAAGAACCAAGGACTTTCAAGAAACGAATACGACTGTATGCCACCAAAGAAATGACGAATGGTCCCAAATCGTTCAAGTTGACAGGCAGGACAGATATAAGGAAAAAGGAGATTCATACAAACACCGTTTAATTCCATTTGGGTACCCCGTGGTAACCCTACGTATATTTAACAATTATTCCTAGAGCCCGAGTGGGCTCTGAGTCAATAGCCCATGAGGCCGAAGGCCGAATGGGCTATTGACTCAGAGGCCATGAGGGCGAGAGGAATAATTGTTTTAGTCAAATCACACTAGCAGGTCAATTTGTATAGCCCAAAACGTTTTTTTGTCTGGTCATTTGCCATTTTCTGGCTTTCAAATCCGATACTTTTCGCTACTAGTAGGCTATAACTTATAGCCTAGTAGTAGCTCAACCAATCAGAATGCAGCATTGCCAATATCCCGCTAGTGTGATTTGACTAACATTGCTAACCCGAAAGTGGGCTTCGAGTGAATAGAAGTAATGAATTGCTTTCATGGCTAAACAAGTCTCCTCTGTTGCAGCTGTTGATGTGTAGACATTTCATATCAAAAAATTTGTATTGGCATTTTTGTTTAGAAATTTTGGTTTCGAGTTCCCAGTTATAAAACCGATAAAGTTCATCTCTCAATCCCGGTTTCCATATAGTTGCAGCCGTCGCTGTTGTCGTGAACAAAGTAATACGTTCAAACGATTATTGCGTAGGCTACAGGTCTGCAGCCACAGGTCTTTCGATTGCATCAATGGCGAACAACGTACGTATAGCCTTAATTTATTGGTCCATTAAAATCTACAATATTGAATGACATTTTGTAATTACCACGTTTTTCATCCCGCGATTCTTTTATTCACTTATGCGGGATGTCTGATCTGGGCATTTGGTATGATCAATTATTTGACACAAAGGTTCAGATGTGGCTTGATAGGATAGTCTCACTTCTTCTTCTCAGCCTTTTTTCCTGAGGAAACCAGCAAATAAAAAGCAATCATTCATTACTATAACAAAAGAAACAATCAATGAGATATAATATCTGATGAGAACTTTTATCGCATATACCCTTTCATACCAGGCCACAGAAAATACAGCCAATCAGAATGCAGGAATGCCGTTGTATAGCCGGCGGTATTCCACTCAACCTTCCCGTCATGCACTCTGCATGCAGGCCCGTAGCCCGGGATTTTTTTTTTTTTTTTTTGGGGGGGGGGGGGGGGGTGCTAATCTATAATCAAAGGCTTGCCGTAGCCAACTCGTGACTTAGGGACGGACCATTAGAAAAACCCGGAGGGGGGTGACAATTACCAAAAAAAAGATCCTGGAAGGGAAGATTGCCCCCCAAAAATATCCTACAGGTGGTCTTGGCCCCCCAAAAATATCCTGCAACTGTTGTATGACACAGAACACTGTGCTGAAAAACAAACTCCTGCAAAACTTGGACTCAATTATCTTTGAAAAAAATAATCTTGCAAACAATTTGTTCTGCCCCCCGTCCGGGTTTTTCTAATGGTCCGTTCCTATTAAACGTCAATGTGACGTAGCCCAGAGCCACGACATTACGTCAAATGCATGCATTCCGGGAATGTTCTTGTAGCACTTTTGGTCACGAATTTTTTGGATAAAAGTTTTTCCTTGTATGCTACAAAAAATATATTCCTTTTAGTTAATAAATATTTATTTGATAAATTGTTCACCAGGAATTACAGCTTGGAATGTTCACATTATATCATGTTTCTTTTAATATTGTATTATATATTATTGTCAATGGTTGCAATTCCAGTTATAAGCACGCGTGCTCTCCTTTCTTTAGTAGTGCCTTTGGAATCTAACACAACTACCAGGATGTAACGGGCCCATACAAGACATATGGTTCATGAAATGTAACACAACTACCGACATGCAGTGCACACGTTCGTTACAGCAGGGAAGTCCATTTTACAACTTATTTTTTGTCAGACTTATGTGTTAAAGTATGTTAACATTACAATGGCTGTGTGTGTACCGTATATTATTACTAAGTTTTACAAGAAAATCCAGACTGTAGGGAGTATAGCTGTATTGGCATGGGTTTTGTTTCTTGTAGTATTTTTCTGTTCTATTTCTGGTGGTGACATATTACATTGGCTGTACATTATTGCGAAGATTTACAACGAACTGCCATTCGTTTCGTGCTGCCATTCAGAGTAAAGTTTTGTTCTGAAATAGTATAATATTCTCATTGCTAGAATTAATACAATGGCTCCAGAGCTAATTAAGAAGATATGGAGAGAGGGGCGAGCTCTGGAGGCTAGGTGCAGGACGGGGTCCTGCAATAGAGTTGTGGGTGTGGCGTTGCAGCACCATTATTCGGGAGGTGGGAGGGGCGATCAAACTTCACTCTCGAACTTTATGTCAAACTGGTCGAAGGCAGAATGATAAGATGGCAGGAACGCAGGATTAAGTACTAGCGTGGTCATGTGATGCCCTTTGGTCACGTGGTGATGATTTTAATCGATCTTTCGCCATTCTAATTAATTATGCGCACTGAGAATAGTGTTTAGTGTTTCATACAGGTGCCATAAATTTTGACCCTAAAATTTCCACAGGGCCATTTATTTTATTCCAAAATTTACGTGGGCATTTATTTGCAGATTTGGAATTTCCACAGTTGTTGCTTCAAATTTCCACACGGGTTGTAGAAAGTATGGAATTTCCACAGGGGTAGAACAATTTTTGAAAATATGCAGTTCCTCGATATAGGGGGAGGTATGGAAATTTTTTGGGACAGCCCAATAAGATGCAAGATGTTGAAACTTGGCATGACGCTCCGGGACCCATTTATTATTATACTATCAGTATTGTAGTTACAGTCAGAACTGTAGTGACAGATTTGGGCGTCAATGAGTAAGCTTCTCAGCAATTTTGCAAACAACTATATTAGGGCAATAGTTACAGAGGTGGAACTTGTATGAGTAAAACGTCACCAGCATTAAATGTTTATATTTAGTTGCTATGGAAACATCATTTTATCTGTAGCCGATCAAAAACGGGGGAAACTTGCGGTCGAATTTTAAACCCTATAAAACGCGTGAATAGATAAATTTTATAGCAAGTTACAAGTACATGAGTCTAGACGAGACTGGAACTAGAAGATACCTTACGCAGCTCCAACAAGCTTGAAAAAACCAAAACCCAAATTGCAGACGACACCAACGAAGAGAAGGAGACTAAGTAAGTGCTGTAGAAGGGAGAAATGAGTGGAGACGACGAGCAACGTTCACTTTCATTGTAGAATTGCGAAGTCTTGTGAAAAGCAGAATGTAAACTAGAGTCGACCAGAGAACGACTTGCCAGGTTCGAGTTCTAAAACCAACTGATTATGCTAATCAGTTGATATCTTATATATGCACTGCTGGGGGCCAGTAAAAATATTTATTGTATAGCATTCGACTTCTTTTAGGAATGTCCTTATTTGAGTTCAGCATGCAAAGAATGTTGGATATGTGAAAATAAAGAAAGCGAAATGGCGGATTGCGGATAGCGAAATGGCGGATTGAGGATAGCGGATGGCGGATACCATTGTCTTACAGAATTCTGAACAATTTTCAAAATTCCCATATTTTTAAAAAGTGGCTTTAGAAAGTGGCTTACGATTATTTATTGTAGAGAAAGACCTCAACTTTCAGCACATGTTTGAACATGAAAATTAAAGCGATTGAATAATTATTTTTGGCACACCCAAACGGTGCTCGTTTATTCGTAATATTTTACATTTTCTAAAGTAGGTGTTTTCAGAAAATTGGTATAACTTGAAAATTGGAAATTTTAATTAAAACTCATTCATAGTGATCAAAGTTTACTCAGAGAAATGTCTAGATCAGCTTTTTCCATACGATTTAAATTGCAAACGATGTTATAATTTACCGCCATCCGTACCCGTGTTTTACAAACACCCCATAGAAATACAGCCACTGGCCCTACCCGCAGCGCCTTTTAGAAGCACTGTTGATTGAATACTTTCGCATTCAAGTATGTGACAGGGTGCAAACCTTGATCAGTTGACTCCACATTGGCAAGGCCGTGACAGAGCGGAAATGGCCAAAAAATGAAATGTCTAACTTCGCCATAGTTCAAGATTCCGTATACGATGACTTTTTTTGACCAAGAGTTTAAGAAATTTGAAGAATATGACTTTTGTATTGGAACGGCGCGACTCTGGCACGGCGTTTGCCGCAAGCCTTACCCTTCTCTTTTGGGCACGTTAGGACCAGTCAATCACCTCGAGTTTACCTTTCGATTTGCCTTTGCATTTACCGCCAGAAGCATGATCGTCATGACAACCAAATACACCATCACAGGACCGCCGTTTGGGGGCACACGCCTTTCTGTATTGGTATCCCTGTAATGTGAAAAAGAGCAGTAATCACATGCAGTTTTAGTACCTAATTTTTTTTTGTCGGGTATATTTTCTCGGCCTGCCTGTAAGACAACGAAAAAAGTTTTAAAAATACTATATTTAAATATGGTTCGCGTCACGCAAAAAGGGGCCGGACGCGACGACACAAAAAATGAGCCACATTCTACAATTGAAATGTTCTACCTTAAGTTAGAGTTAATTACCGAGATTCGAGGCAATAACCCCAATACATCCCAAGGGCCGTAGGCCCGCGGGATGTATTTGGGTTATTGCCGAGAATCGAGGTAATTAACGGACTTAGTTTACAGTTGACAAGGTTTTCAGAAAACAGGGACAAATGAAATGCATTCTTCTCATTGAATTTAACAGTTTTGAAAAGGAGTACAGTTTACAATTGAAAAAGATAGCGGATTCCAATAGGAACTATTGTTAGTTATTTAGCTGCTTTCATAGAAGTGCGTTCCCCAGAGAAACTTATTGCAATTAATTTTTACCATGCACAATAAAGTTGTGATACTGAAGAAAATGAACGACACCTTTTATTCAACCATGATTGACAAAGGTTTCCAAACAAAAACATATACGGCTTGAGTGCATCCAGAACACGAATTGAGTCTTTTGTTTCCGTACAACAGCCAGTCCAATCAATCAAGCGGCCTTTTGTAAATGCGCAACTCATTAAAGGCATTGGCTGTTATTTTGGTCGGTACGTAGCTGCTTAAAGCTCCTCTCTGGTTGGATAATAAAACAATGCCCTATACCTCAACACAAAGAACGAGGATAATAGACTAGAGACAAAAGAACTCCTTTGTAGAACGAAAATAATAGAGACAAAAGCAACTACGTCCTCACTGGTTATTTTCGTTTGTACCACGCCCTGACAGTTACAGCTACTACAGCTCAATTTGCATAACGTTGTGGAGCTGATTCAAGGCCCATCACCAACCGGGAGCCTTTGCGCCCTGTTTTCTTTTGTTTTCAAATTGATCCATTGTTTGTCGGTTGCTCTGATTGGCTAAGAGTCCGCAAAGGCTCTCGGTTGGTGATGGGCCTTTCAAGTTGGCGAAACTGAAGGCAAGTTTCAGGTATTTTGCACTCGTTGGTTGCTCTCTACGATTAGATATGCAATTAACCTGGGCATGATTTTATCTGTATTTTCAGGTTTACGTCTTAAACACACTCTATGGCAAGGAGACCAAGCAAGTAGACTGGACAAACGCTTCTCAATTATGGTTCAAGTGAAGGCGTTCTCGGAAATCGTGTTTTGTGGCGTTCAACGGGATTCGCATAAAGGATAATCAGGAGCAAATATTGGTTATAGACAGATAGTCAGTATAGATGCATAAACTGAGATTATTGGATGTTTTTTTCTCGGGATAAGTGTATGGATTTGAATTCACTAGTTAAATGTTTGGGTTGATAATTGAATTAGTCATTGTGAAAGGGGCACTGTCATGGTCTATCATGAATTTGGTCCAAACTTGGGGTCAATTTGAGTAGCTTAAATGCAGTCAAACTCGCTAGAAATCAACAAAATAATCGTCTACGTTTCTTAACTAACCTTTCAGCTGCTAGATCAATACAAATTTGGAGTATTTTCGTGTATAATCGAGCGGATGGAAAAATTCAATTCAATTCTATTGATCAACCCCAACCTTTCCCTGGAGAATTCAAATCCCTCCCCGACTTTTAGTTTGTTGAGAGTCATTATCCGAGTTAATACCCTACGGATAACAATGGAAACCGCGTCAACTGTAAACTAAAGGCCCATAAGCACCCAAGTCGCTTTGCAGGCTCACAGAGAATAAAACGCAGTTGAAAACTCTATGCAAATTTTCAGTTTGAACTTTTGAAATGAGAAGAACAATAGGAACCCCTTGGGACCTACTGTATCAGCCAATCACAGCTGTTGAATGACAATAGATCCAATTGAAAACAAAGCGCAAAGGTTCCCGGTCGCATATGGGCCTCTAAAAGTTTAACTTTTTCGGCCTTTCAACTGATAGTTATACTTGTAGTATTATTAAAAAGTAAAATCTCTCCCACTAATTCAAATACGGGACAGAGAAAATCACAAAAACTTTTAACAGCTCTGACGGAGATCACGTTAATCATAGTAATTATAGAGGGGGTATCACTTCATTTTGAGCGTGCATTGCCAAAATCCTCAGATCCACCACCCCCCAGGCGATAAAAAGTGCTGGTCCCTTACGACATATCTTGTAGCTGCATAATAGTTTTTTTTTTCAATATATTGATAGCCATGTATTTTATTCACTACAGCAAGACATTATGAATGTGAAATAAAAAAAATTCGTCCAGTGTCTTGACAAGGGAAAAAACATCTTACCGAGAAAAATCCCCCCCCTCAAGTATATCCTCAAGTATAATGGTCCGTCCCTAAATGTAAATATGTGTAGCTAAGCGAACGTTTAAATTAAGTATGTTACCTTAGAGACAAAATAGCTATAAAACATGGCGGGATGAGCTTTTGTGCTTTGTGAGTGCTGCAGTTTAGGTCGTGTTGGTTTATTTGTTAACTTTACTGTCCCAACAGGCTGTTTTGTTCTTTCTAGCGTGGACGTAACACAATCCACTTTAGAGGTATAATAAGAGTGCAGTGTTCCATGTTCTGGGAAGGTTGGTTTAGGGCCTACTGGCGGTTTGGCAGCCTGTTTTTTTTTCTTGCTGCTACGAGTCAGAGTAGATTGGCGCTTTTTCCATGGGATGATACACACTGGTCTTCTCCTCCTTGGATATGTGACTGAGGAAGAAATAATAAAAAAAAGTCAATAGGCTAAAAGAGAAAGGAGAGAAAGGACTTTTATCCGGGACTTTTACACTGAGAAAGGTCTTTATTGAGGACACTGGATTAAAGTTACGAATTCAACTTTTATCAGCTATTTATCTATCTTTAATAATAAAAACTATTTTATTTATAAACGAGTGTGGTAGTTTTGCGAGCTGTGAAGTTGCGAGCTGCGAGTTGCGAGTTACCGTTTCGAGTTTTCAAAAAAAAGTATTTTTTCAGTGTGGAATCCGAAAAGTCCATCCATAAACGAGTATCAACGAGTTTTGTGATTGGGTAAATTCAACACGGAAATTCTGGTTTCGAATGCACCCTAGGTAGAGTCTCCAAGCGTCACTCGTCAAACAATCAAAACCACTGAACCTACAGTAGGGCCCGGGATGTCCAGGGAGTCCGTGAGTCCAGTATCACGCGCCGCAGAGAGTAACCTGAGTATCAAGCCCTCTCCTGTTCTCCCAAGTTCACCTGAAAACTTTACGAGCGGGAATAAAGGGGCGTAATTTTATTTTCCATCTTATTTTCTTTGGAAAAAAAAACATATTTCGCCTGATACTCAGGTCGGATAATTAAAGCCGCAGCCCCGATCAACAAGAGGTACGGTTTTTATTGGCAATTGTCTGCGATAAAACGAATAATCTTCGAAATGTCACTCCTCACGAAGTGAATAGCAAATGAACAAGAATAAATCCACTAAATTCCGTTGATCTCCCACGGAGTTCTAGCAGGGAGATACAGCTTCCTCGGATAGAATGGTAGAACTAGATTGAACAAGAATGTTGCCGATCGAGCCACGTTTTCGTTTATACAAACAAATTTTGATTTTTTTTCATAGCGGAATTATGCTTAGCTCGGTTTAATTGTATAGGTTCAGTGACTCTTGATGCGAGACACACATGTACACGCACTGCAAAATAGTCTATGGGCGCTATCCTATGGACCCCATGCACGAGCTAGTCCTAAAAAATGTAATCCTTGTATTTTCGAATATTTCGCGTTTTAAACGACCTAACTCGAAGTGTAAACACTGAATATACTGGTCACACTGGCAGGAATCACGTAGGCCCTGTAACACCTCGATTCTGGTCACGTTGTTTTATCTCTGCGAGATGATATTCCCTTCTGGAGATATGATGTTTTGAAGTTTGGAATTTCCGCCATTTTGTTACGATTCTGGTCACGTTGTTTTATCTCTGCGAGATTTTATCCAATCAACACCAAATTTTAAATATAAGAGAACTCATTGAGCTTACAAACTTGTTCTTTTTAGAATTTTCAATTTAACGGACTTTGTAGGGAAAATGACGTCATCAAATGCTCATTAAAATTCAGCAATCAAAATTTGCCATTTTTGAGTGCGCTAAATGAAAGATCCCATCTAGCAGGCATCAAAATTGAAAACCATTTTACAATATCTTATTCCCTTCTGGAGATATGATGTTTTGAAGTTTGGAATTTCCGCCATTTTGCTACTAAAAATAGAACAAAATGGCGGAAAATCGAAACTTTGAAAGCCCATAACTTCTCAATGGATTAAGCTATCTCAAAAAAATTGTCAAATTTAAAGCCTACTTATTCAGATCTTTCATTTCGTACTCTCAGAAATTACCAATTGCGAATTTGAAATTTGAATAAACATTTGATGACGTCATTTTCCCGCCAAAAACCGTTAAATTGAAAATTCTAAAAAGAACAAGTTTGTAAGCTCAATGAGTTCTCTTTACATTTCGAATTTGGTGTTGATTGGATGTAAACTCACAAAGATATAAGAACGTGACCAAAATCGAGGCGTTATAGGGCCAGCGTGATGACATGTTCCCAGAGTTTGGCACCATGGCAGAGTTTGGCACCAGAGTTTATGCCCGTGAATGAGTGAAGTTTTGAGACTCTGGTACCTAGGGCAGGCCCGTAGCCAGGGATTTGTGTGTGTGTGTGTGTGTGGGGTGAGGGGGGGGTTCTCTTTTATTGAGAACCGGCTAGTCAAAATTTGCTATAAAAAGCAAAGTATAATTGAGGTGCTTTATTTACTGTGTACAAACGTGGGTATTCAACACTAGAATTTCCGTCTTGAATTTATCCTATCTTCTCTGTATTTCGCTCGGCGGGGAGTCGCGACTCTCATTAGCCCAGAAAAGGCCTCTGTCAGCAGGGAATAGCCTATCAGAAAACTCAAAAAACCTTGTTTACTCATTGACTTTTCGGATTGCGGACCTTCCAAACAGATCTTTTTTTAACTGGAACCCGCAACTCGCAACTCGCAACTCGCACGCAACTCGCAACTCGCAACTCGCAACTCGCAACTCGCAGCTCGCAGCTCGCAACTCGCAGCTCGCAACTTCACAGCTCGCAAAATACTTGGTCTCTTTATAAACTGCTGTTGTTGCTCGCTTGTAAGGATAACTGTTATTTTCCATTTTTTATGATACAAATTCCCTACCATACCCAAGTGCAAAACAATAAAAATGCAGCCGGAATACTAAAAAAACAAGCGCCATAGTATGGCTAGGTTAGAATTGTAAAGTGTATGGACTCCCTGTGTAATCTTCCTCGTGGTCTGTGGTCATGTGACCTAAGTCCACTGTTCACGGTTCATGCGCCATGGCCGCCTCGTGGAATAAATATTTTGTGGAATGATCGGAATGCTTATGATTAGTGTTTAGTAGCCTTTTTTGCTCATTACCTTTCAGTTTACGATATTCCAAGAATTAAAAGCGTCGATTAAAATTGGTATCCTCAAAAAATACATCTCGTGTGTTTTCTTTGCTACTAAAGCGACGCGTAGAGCAAGCATTCGTTGTCGGCGAACCTCTGCGTGGCATTACACCCACCCCTAGGCTATGTTTGCGGATTATTTTCCGGTTTGGGCAAGCCTGGACAGGCCCTGACGGTTCATTGTTTTCGCCTATGACGACACTTCCTGTCTCCTTGAAGCCTATGGCGTGACGCTTCTCATCTATTGTGTGACACCCATAGTGGATCCACAGTGATCCACCCGGTCCGAAACTCTTACTTTGTATACTACTAGCGACAGCGCTGAGGGGGGCATTTCAAGTCATGACAGGGTGAATCGGGATACTATAGGATTATTCAAAGCTTCAGGAGGCTAAATTCCGCTAAGAAAATGGCACGAAAAAAAGCGATATCGCGCGATTTGAGCAGCGACGAGGACGATTTCGTCTTTTTGAGTGCTATTTTCGGATATACTTGAATCGTATGATATCTCGTCTTCAATTTCCGCACAAAAGGGATATCATACGATTCTACTACATAGTGCCTCGACATTATACCCTTCAATCAATTCCAACCAACTCAAATGAAATGAGGCCTTTGTACTAAATGATTTGCTTGCCTGGACAATTCTATGTTTGGCTATTGGATTCAAAATAGCGCTATCATTAACAATTATTCCTCGAGCCCGAATGGGCTCTGAGTCAATAGCCCATGAGGCCGAAGGCCGAATGGGCTATTGACTCAGAGGCCATGAGGGCGAGAGAAATAATTGTTTTAGTCAAATCACACTAGTAGGTCAATTTGTATTGCAAAAAAATGTTTTTGTTCTGGTCATTTGCCATTTTCTGGCTTTCAAATCCGACACTTTTCGCTACTAGTAGGCTATAACTTATAGCCTACTAGTAGCTCAACCAATCAGAACGCAGCATTGATAATAGACCACTAGTGTGATTTGACTAATACAAGTTATGCAATTAAGCAATAAAAGTACTTTCCGCGTGCTCTCTGCTTTCTTACAAACACGAGGGGGATGTTGGGAGAACTGATCAAAACTTGAAAGACACGAGCCGAAGGCGAGTGTCTTTCAAGTTTTATCAGTTCGACCAACATTCCACGAGTGTTTGCATCAGAGTATGTAGACACTGGGAAAAAGTTCTCTATTGCTTTTATAAAATATCTTTCAATTTTTGAAGCGAAAGATTTAAAATGAATTTTATTTCAACATTTTGTGTGAATATATAAATTCTCCTTACCGCGCGACGGCCTGAACGGGCCAATCAGAGGGCGTGTTATATCGCATGTGTTCAAGTTTTTCACTCAGTTGGCTGCAAGTTTTGCGAAGGGGAGGTGAGAGAAGACTGCTTTCTAAGAAACATTTGACGACTTTTTTGACCTCTTCTATGGTGTTTATGGTAATTGAAGCATAAGCGAATGTCAATGAAGGGATGTACAGGTTAAAAATTGCAAAGCCGAAGGAAGTTTTCATACGACAACAGCCTTCGTGTTGACTTGCGGCTTTTGCCGAGTTTTGGAAAGGCGAATTCGGCATCGAAAAAGCTGGATAGCAAAAAAAGCGTCTTGTGTCAATCTTCAAATCAAGTAAAATGTTAAATACAAGACTGGAATGATACTATGGGGGCTTCAATTGCTGCTGATGGCATGAACGAATGTCCATGAACTGTCATTCGTACTGAATTTTTGAAGCAACTCAATTCAAAGTTTCGTCGACAAGTGCCGTCGATGTTCGCCGATCGCCGGTAAGAATTTCATGTTTTGTTAATGCTCCAAATCTTGTTACTTGCTAGCAAACGATTTTTTGCCTACTCGGCTTGTAAAAGATCATCATTTTCAAAAAAATGAATAGGAAAGTAATGAAATAAATTGTGATTTGTTCAATAATTTGGTCTTCGTTGTTCTTTTTCATTTTGGCTAGCCGATTCGCCGAAGAAAGTCTCCAAATCCAGAGTTTTAGATGGGTCGCTTAATAACTTGATTTGTGTTGTTTTTCTCCTCTTAGTACGAACTGTATACTTTAAAAAGTTCCCAGAAATCAAAGAAATTGTTTCATAAAGGGAGGGAAGAGGATGTCGGAGGACAAAAATATCATGCGTGGGTATGACTAAAAAAGTCGAAGACAAGCCAATTCTTTGAACTTGTGGAAAAGGATGGGACGACAAATGATAGCTAAAAAGAAAACAGCACTGCTTTCACAATTTCATTGCTTCAAGTGTTTGGATAATTTTTTGTCAAGTAAGAATGAAAAAAGAAGGTAGCGCAAACATCGTCCCGGGCGTGACGTCACAACCATGTTTACATACTCTTATCTAAACACACCTGTCGACCAATGAGAGCGCGCGTACTATCTTAGTTATTTTATAAATAGATTATACTGATAAGTTATAAAAATAATAACAATAATATTAATGAATTCCGCTGAGTATGATGTGGAGAATTATTCAAATAGTGGGAGTGTTATCCATCGGGGCCGAAGGCCGAGGTGGATAACACCCCCGAGATCTGAATAATTCTCCACATCACACGAAAGCTGAATTCATTATTCATTCAAACTTTCAATTGTTTTATTATTCACTCAAAATTAATCTCCCCGCTTAACTTCTTTAAGAGAGCAGGCAGTTTTGCCAGGATGCCTAGAAGTGCGACGCGTGACGCGTGCAATAATTTTTCAACTTATCCAATATTTGACGTCATCGATGGGATAAGTCGCTCGCCTTAAAAAACATTAAGAATTCGTCGGGGGCGTTCAACCAATCAAAAGCGGGAAAATATGTTGAATGAATAATAAACACATTTATATAATCTATTAGTAAATATACTAATATACTACACGGGAATCTCCATAGATCGCGCGTTTTGATTGGTTCGCTATCTCGGGATAATGCCACAATATTCCGAGATCGAAAGCATTATCCCGAGATTGAGAAGCCCGAGTGCAAGTGGTTCGGATATTTTTACTTTCTAAAGGAACTATCTGATTCGAAATGCAACGGAAAAATCTTTCTCAATTAACTTGTGTTGTCTCTTTAGTTTTTCAAGGTGAATCACAGAGAGAATGTATTTCTTGAACTTCGAAAATGTGCTGTTCGGGGAGGGTCCTAATTTTTTTTTGCGTGTCTCAATGGAGAGTCCAAATTTTTTTCATTCCTGTTTGGGGGAGGGTCATAATTTTTTCAGCCACAATGAAAAGGGTAAAACAGATGCCGATAGTGGCAACTTCTCTATCATTTGCATTTTTACTTAATAAAAATTCGTAGCGCTTCGCGCGCATAAAGGATGAGATATAATATTCTCTTTGATCAAGTGAAGACACTACCCTCACGCTGTTTACAAAGCGAAAGTGTAACTTGACAAGGAAAAGCAAACTTTCACAAAAGTGTCCTGCAATGATAGGTCACTATATGTTTGAAATAAGACCCATAGGTGAGCGTGAGTTCCACGTTGCAAGCATAGAATTCCTCGTTTGGACAGCGCCTCACGCACATGAATAATAATAACTTCGTTATTTGCGGCGCGCAGTTGTGCGCATGAATAATATCACCTTGTTGGCCCAGGAGCCAATCAATAGAAGCTTTCATCTAACCTATATAGTTGAAGTAGCGTACCCCCTGGGCTCCTGACAGGCTTTGTTAATAACTATACCGTACACAAAACATGTTAGTCTACCCTTTCTCTGAGGCTTGATGAAATGCGCAACGAAAGAAAAATGCGACCCCCTTCTTCTGTAACATGTCTTCAGTACTAGGTCAAATAGGGGACGGGAGAGATGGGATCATGTTAATCACTGTACTTATAGAGGGAGGATCACTGCATTTTTACCGTGTATTACCGAAAATCCTCTCACGTGGCAATTAGTCAATCTCGAGGTACCGTAGAGCATTTATCGAAAAAATGTCGGTACAGTCTAAAACTTGGGTGAGAGTAAAAATAGGCGTGGCCCGATTGTCACGTGATACTAGCTCCGTTCTATCAAACATTTGTACTGACATATATTTCAGTCTTTTGGTAGTATGTTTGTTATATTGGCTGCGCGATAGAATTCAACCTGTTTTTATCTGGCAGGTTCAAAATTGGTTCGCATGGGTGCAAAATTTCTGGGTCGATCCACCTTAACAAGGGAGGTCTTGATTTAACAGCTGAAGTTAATGAGTTATTACTCAAGAACAGACAGCCTATTCTTTAGAGCGTTCAAAATTATTATATATTCCTTCTCTAAGCAAACGGCAAGTAGATAGGCCACAATCGGCTCGAAAATGACTTAGAAATATCAGTTGTGATTAGTTCTTTTTATCTTTTCTGACTTCCTTTCGCTCTAAGGCACACCCTTTATCAGTTTATAACACAGAGAAAACACAAGGACTTCACGAACTGCTAACCTGTGATAATTCATAATGAAAATGAAAGAACAAGATATATCAACACTTGATTTGGATGTCGCATAGGAGTAAGTCAAAGACATGTTATTTCAACATCGTTCAAAGTTTATGTAATTTCACTGCAAGGTTTATATTAATTTGCTGTATATATGCTTTCAGATCGAATTGTATAATTTGCTAATAACTAGTAAAAATCCGATTGTCGTCCAAGTTCAAGTCCACGTTGTATCCAAACCCGACGCTCCATTCATATTCGATTTCTGTTTGCTACCCTGTTGGAGGCCCGAGGGAGTGGATAACAAGTAAAGGTGAAGAATGGCTACCGAAGCTAAAACATAGGTACGCAAAGCGTACGGGAAGCTATTTGCGTTTGTTCTGTGTTGAGTGTAGGTAACAAAAAGGAAATGGGGCTTCTCTGATGACGTTGAGAACGACGGTCGTCTGGCCTTCCATACAACATTGCCAACGTTTGATCACCTAACTGTACTTGTTTTCAGAGATTGAAGTTTTCTATTTCGATAACGGAAAAGGCCACAGTGAATAACTTTTTTGTTCATTATGGTGCATGCAGCCGTTAACGACGCTGGTTACCTAAGCATTGTTTTCTTTTTGTGAGATTTTATGTCTTCTGGCTTCGATGACGTCATTAATGATGTTTGCTCTGCGTGATGAATGTGGGCCATGTCATTTTAGCCCCCCTCCCTAACCCCTCAGAAATTCTTGCTCTACTTCTCTTCGAAATACAGTACATATCAAAAATAAGCCGTCGTTTTGCAAATTGCTAAAATGAGGACTTGGACGAGCCCGTGGGTTACCTGTGGATGCTCAAAATAGATATTTACCATCACTTCCAAATAAGGTAAATACTTCCAAATTTGGTTCTGGCCGTGAGCGTTTCAAAAACGACGGTTTTGATCAGGGTATTTTTGATATGCGGAAGAGCCTTTTGGGGGTTGTACCCCTTGGACAAATCCACGGAAGATAAAGAGTCTTGTTTTTATTTCACCCCCTCGAATAGGAACCTTTCGACAGTTCGGCCCCCTCGGAAAGGCAATGTTGCTATTCCCCCTAGAAACGCTCTTGCGAAAAAAAAGGGGGGAGGGTAGATTAGAAATGGAATGGCTCTTGGGCTCTTGGTGTATTTAGGCAGCTTCACTCAAGTTTGGTTGCCTTATCGCTGCTGGCATCGACGTCTCATTACGTGATACAGTGTAGGGAGAGCCGAAACTTTGGTCAGCACCAAAATAAATAATTCGTTTGAGTACAATGTAGGCTTTAAAATGACTACATTTTTTAACAATCTGTTCTTTGCGCATGCGCTGATGAGGCGGCACACATTTACCAACATTTTGGACCATGTTGACTTTAGGTACCTAGGCTTTGCACGATGATGATTCTTATACAGTGTATACCTTAAAATGACTAAAACAGTAGCGCTTTAAATTATTTTACTTTTTTCTTTGGAAAAGGCGCCGTATTTCCCACATAAATGACTTTAGTATTAACGAGACGTATAAATACTACAGGCAATTTTTTCTGTATTTCTCGTTTTTAGCTGCTGGTATGTCATGAAAGGGTCGAATTGGGTGCCGGAAATGTAATATTACCGTCACAGCGTTATTATTTAAGTTCAGTTCCACCAAATTATAATAATATATAGATTTAGGCAATGGCTAAAAGCGGAACTCCAATCATACACACCCCATGTCTTACTCGCATGGAGCTCACCTTTACAGTTTAAATCAAGAATATTCATGTTACCATTATATGGCAATGATAGTATTAGCGCGTTCTGATATGCTAACAAGTCGCAGTTCACAACCGGCAAAAGATAATCTCCTTGAAATAAAAATGAAAAATAAGATTTTCAGCGAAATCCACAACAAAGAAACCTTGACATAGTATTTGTCTCATTGTACTAACTAAATCTAACATGTGACAAAGGAAAATCAAGGCTAGAATATCAGTAAAGATTACTCAAAACTATAATTCGAGTTTAGCCGGATAAAAAGAAACCTCGAGGGAGGCAACTAAAGCAGCAAAACGTAAAAGCTACATGTAAAGTCAGAATTTTCTCATCAGGAATGCAATAACTTGCAAGCTAAAAATATAAATAGCATAAGAATAATTTCAAGCTTTGTGCTTACCGATAACTGATAGTGAAGTCGTTTCTTTCCTCCGAAAGTCTCCGTCGTGTTGAGTTGAATTCATTCTTACTTGGCAAGCTTTTGCACAAAGCCAATTTTCTTAAATATATTATTCGGCTAAAACCATTGCAATTTTCTGTAATTGTCAATCTTGTTCAATCCAGTTCTGGCTCCCTGTTCGTAGATCTCATATGAGTATTCGAAGAACACGTCGTTTGCAGCTTTTACGAAAGAAACTGTTGTTTTTCTTCAGAAGAACGCCGAAGTCTTGCATCGCCGTGGGCCGGGTATTCTGCAATCTAGCCTTTGAATCTTTTGCAACTCCCTCATAGTTTCTCCTTAATGACTAAACAACATTATGAAATTTCGGCGAAGGAATCGAATCCGAAGTATTTTGACAATCATTAGAGAATTCTTTTGAGCAAATTTGGCGTGGTTCGCACCCACGAGTTTGTCTCAGTTTGACACAACACAAATTATGAACTCGAGTGAGCCGACGCGGCCGCGTGTTTTGTGAGTTTTTTCGGCGGGAAAATGAAGGAGCGATTTCCGGTCCGTGTCCTCTGCCAAGCACCGCGTCAAAGCACAGCGGCACTGTGCTGGAGGACAAAATGACGCGGGCGCTCAGTGATCCAAGACGGACTGTGATTGGCTGTGTACACGGGTCGCCAAAAACGCAAGTGCGCATGCGTAAATAAGAGCCCGCGATGTTTTCGTAAGCCGCTGAACGTATCGTTTTGGCTTGGATGGGTTGCTTTCTCATGTGACGTTGAATGATACGTATGGGGCTCCACTCCGTGCCTTCGGCACGGGGAGTTCCGCTATTATAATAAAACGAAGTGTCTTTCGACTCATTTAGCAACAACGCGGAGTAAATAAAATGCACTTTACAATAACGCTGTTACACGTCTCTATTTTACGCTACAGAAACGTAAATCCGTCGTAAATAGAACCAGGCATCTGTCTCGATAGAAAGATGATGAAAGATGTGTTAGATTGCATGCCTGTAAATGTAGTTGCGAAGTCCCACCGAGCCGACTTTGAAGAGTGAAGTTTGCCCGAAGTTTGGGCGATTCGTAGGCTGCATTCGTTATGTATACTACAGGGGGGGCAGAGGATTTTTTTTTTGACAATGCAAAATTTTCAGATCCCCCCATGGCACAACCTATTTTTTACGAATCCCCCCTCTTTGGCAAAAGGAAAAAACATGCCCCCCCCCCCCCCCCCCCGACACATTTTTTTCAATTTATATGTCGAGGTAGGGTCGTGTCAATAACATTTTTCAAAAGATGCAGAACAAGGCTCAATGATAAAATAAAAATATACAAAGCGTAAAAATGCAAATAAAATTCGTAGTTGACTGTACTCTTTTGTGAGTAGTGACTTTCTAAAAAGTGATCTGGTGCGTTTCTCGATTGGAGCCTTACTACACATAGTCTGAGTATTATTTATTTTGTATTTGATTGTTTGGTATTTTTCCGTTGTGCGCGCGAAGCGCGCCGCAATTTTGACAATGAAGCTACAAGACTATTAATCAAAAGTCCAAAGGCGTTTTTGTCTAGCAGACAAAAATCACTGAAGAGTGAAGAGGACCTCGAGGAATTGTGGTAAAACAAGAAGTCCTTTTACGATTTTAGAATTCTTTATAATTCTTTATGCGCGCGAAGCGCGCAGCTTTTTTCAACATCAGTCGAAAATACACGAGAATAGTAGTGCAAGTGATATTTCTTCAGGAGGTTCAAACTCGGTGTTCAACAAATGAGCCTTCCTTCATTTACTATCAAACTGCACAACCTTGTCTTGAATAAATTACCATAACAAAAATATGCATCCCCCCTTCATGTTATGAAAAAAAAATAGACATCCCCCCTTTTCCAGTTCCTGAATTTTGAGATCCCCCCTCAAAATCCTCTGCTTCCCCCCCCCCCCCCCCCCCCCCCCATCCTCTCTGTAGTATACATAATGAATGCAGCCGACTATCTCACGGTCATGAGCATTCACCAAGAAATCGGTCGAATATTGTTCGAATTCGTACATTTTAAGCCGTGAAATCGTTGACGGGATACGACTCATGGCAAGTACATTAGCATCAAAACACCTGACACAACAATGTTCGATGAGTAAAAGTCACGATTTTCGCCTTTAGAGGAGATTTAAGTCCTTTCAAAACACAGTGAACTTGTATTGCCAGACAGTGAACCTTCCCTGCGGAGAACAAGACGCCTTGGACGTTTGACACATAATAAACAGTTTTTCACGAGTGATTTCTCACTCGTGGCGCAAGTCCCCGTGGCGCAGTAGGTAAGCGCGTGACTCGGGCAATCTTTTAAAGTTAAGTGGATGGGTGACCAACGGCTAGAGCGGAATTGGATCTCGGTGTATCGAGTGGGGGAGGGAAAGGATAAGCGTATGTATCGAGGGAGGGGTGGGTAAAAATGTAGCTTGTGCTATGATTGGTCAATTCAAAATAATAGAAAGGCAAAACTTCATGAAGTCAGATGACGGGCGTTTCAGACTATCCCGACGTACAATGAATAGAGTTAGTGGAGTGCAAGCCGGGCGTTTGGCGGGAATGGCAACCAGACAGACAGACAGACAGACAGCCGCAAACGGCAGGTCCAAAATGCATACCAGAAAATGCAGACCGGAAAATGCAGATCGGAAAATGCAAATAGATTGTCACTGGCCCAGTACATTTTTACATCCCCGATTTATTTTCATAACCGATATAATGTTTTGAAGTAGGCGGCTGCTCAAAAAGAGTAGCAGGCTGCAAAGAAAAACCGATGGCCGACATGCAAATTTCGTACTTCAAAGCAACAAGTTTAGTTTCCTCGCCTAGCCATTTCTGACTCATACTCAAGGATTCCAGTTTTATTTTATTTTAGCAAACAACGAGGTGAGCTTCAGGCTGCACTTAACAAATGAAAAATATTTATACCAGAGTGATTTTGTGAGATCATTGTATGCATATTATATATGTTATTTGAAAACATATCCTGAGAATTTGGTGGGTATTGATAAAAAAATAAAGAAGTTACACTCTTTTTTTTATAAGAACGTCTAATTTTCAGTTGAGGCAGGGCCGTTCTTATTTTTTGAGCAGTTTGAGGCTGGAAATGTTCTTACGGATGTTCTTACATTTCAGTGACGTCGGAACTTAAAATATGATAGATATTATAGAAGGATGCATACCAATAAAGTATTTAAGAGAGTTTATAAATTACATTATAAAATAACTAAGATAGTACGCGCGCTCTCATTGGTCGACAGGTGTGTTTATATGAGAGTATATAAACACGGTTGTGACGTCACGCCCGGGACGATGTTTGCGCTGTCTTCTTTTTTCATTCTTTATACATTTTGACAAAAATTTATCCAAACACTTGAAGCAATGAAATTGTGAAAGCAGTGCTGTTTTCTTTTTAGCTATCATTTGTCGTCCCATCCTTAAACCACAAGTTCAAAGAATTGGCTTCTCTTCGACTTTTTTAGTCAAACGCGTGTAAATTTTCAGGATTGTCAACATTTTCGTACGATTATACATGATATTTTTGTCCTCCGACATCCTCTTCCCTCCCTTTATGAAACGATTTCTTTGACTTCTGGGAACTTTTTAAAAGTATACAGCTCGTACTAAGAGGAGAAAAACAACACAAATCAAGTTAACCGACCCACCTAAATTTCTGGATTTGGAGACTTTCGGCGAATCGGCTAGCCAAAATGAAAAAGAACAACGAAGACCAAATTATTGAATAAATCACAATTTATTTCATTACTTTCCTATTCAATTTTTCAAAATGATGATCTTTCACAAGCCGAGTAGGTAAAAAATCGTTTGCTAGCAAGTTAACAAGAGTTGAAGCATTAGCAAACATGAAATTCTTACCGGCGATCGGCGAACACCGACGGCACTGTCGACGAAACTTTGACTTGAGTTGCTTCAAAAATTCAATACCATGGACATTCGTTCATGGCATCAGCAACAATTGAAGCATCCATAGTATCATTCCAGTCTGGTATTTAACATTTTGCTTGATTTGAAGATCGAAACAAGACACACGCTATTTTTGCTTTTTCGATGCCGAATTCGCCTTTCCAAACTCGGCAAACTCGGCAAATCAACACGAAGGCCGTTCTTGTATGGAAAATTCCTTCGGCTTTGCAATTCTTAACCCGTACATCCCTTCATTGACATTCGCTTATGCTTCAATTACCATAAACACCAAAGAAGAGGTCAATAAAGTCGTGAAATGTTTCTTAGAAAGCAGTTTTCTCTCGCCTCCCCTTCGCAAAACTTGCAGCGAACTGAGTGAAAAACTTGAACACACATGCGATATAACACGCCCTCTGATTGGCCCGTTCAGACCGTCGCGCGGTAAGGAGAATTTATATATTCATACAAAATGTCGAAATAAATCATTTAAATCTTTCGCTTCAAAAAGTGAAAGATATTTTATAAAAGCAATAGAGAACTTTTTCCCAGTGTCTACATACTCTGATGCAAACAGTCGGGTAGGTTGGGAGAATTCTCGACTGGTTATGCAGCCACTCGACCTTCGGTCTCGTGGCTGCATAACTGTCTCGAATTCTCCCAACCTCCCCTCGTGTTTGCATCAGAGTATGTAGACACGGAAAAAGTTCTATATTGCTTAAATATTGAAGGTCGTTATTATTAACACATTTGATTCTGGAATTCAGAACGCATCACTGAAAATAAATCTATTTTGCTCCTAACTGAGGCTCAGGCATGTTCTTAGCATGTTCTTAAAATTTGGCTAAATTTCAGGCTGAACGTTCTTATAAAAAAGATTCTTATAAAAAAACAGTGTATTGATGTTAGACTGAAGACCATGATTTCGGGGTGCTTAAGCCCCCCTGGTTACCATAGCAACACGATGATTTGACAAGTATGTCAAAAAATTTCTCAATCCACATAGGTTGTATCTAAGTAGATTAAAAATCATTGAAGTGCTTTTTAAAAATTGTCACCCCTTAGAGCAGGGGACCTTTATGTGACGCATGCGCAGATGCACGGCCTGATTTGTCTTCAGCTGAGCAAATGCTGGTTTGTTGTCGTGTCGACCGAGTTAATTTCTCCATTTTTATGCGGGAATAAGTAATGTAAACCACAAACGGAGTTCAAAAAGAAACAATATTTGTACTTGGGGAATGAATTTTGAGCAGTTTGAGCTTGAGATTGGTACGCTATTCGCTTCGGCAAAGCAGCTCTATTCAAGGATTTCGATTTAATATGGCGGATGTCTGTGATCTGTGGTGGAATTCCCAAGTTAACTTTCTGCCAGCAGCTGAAAGGTGAAGTGTCAAATTATCCGCTAAGGTAAGCTTTTAATTACTGTTGGCTTATGTAGGTCTCTCTTTGAGAAATCGCACCAAGGGGTTTTGTGGAATCTTTCGTTGAGCTTCCTTGCTGTAATGCAAAAAGCCGATTTCTTATCGTCTTGCCAGAATGTGCTTTCAAAATCTAGTCGTTGTGCCACAGAGTTGTCAGTGAAAAATGGAAGTACGATCATTTTGAAATTCGTTTATCTAACGGGGATGAAACAGAAAATGGGGGAAGTTATGAGTAGTATAGTATGCACCGAATTACGCTTTTTTTGAGGAGGAATACTAATTTTGAGGAGGTCAAAGGTCACGTCAGAGACACGTCAGGAATGTTGTGGTGGAGGTTAAAGGTCACGTCAGAGTCACGTCAGGAATGTTGAGGCGGAGGTCAGGAATGTGAAGAATGTAGGGTATTAGGTTACATGTAGCATGGGGGTACCCTCCCCCTCCTTTCCTTTTTTTTCAAACAAGGGGTACCCTCCTAAGGGAGGGAGATACCCTCTCCCCCTACCTAGAGTTATTTGGCGCTAGGGGTATCAGGTTACCTATAGTTATGTGGATATACGCCACTGGGGGTATCAGGTTACCTGTAGTATGGGGGTACCCTCCCCCTCCCTTCCTTTTTTTTAAAAAAAGGGGTACCCCCCTCCCCCTCTTTTTTTCACATGAGGAGCTTTATGCCAATACCCCCGACTGATTTGGTGCTCTCAGAGCACCACATCCGGGATACAAAATGTATCAAGACAAAGAAACTGTTGAAGGATAGTATAAGGAGATTAACGGATAACTGTCAAAAGTGCTAACTGATATATCGGCATAGCTTTGACGCAGCGCAAAAGCCGTAATCGACCTATAAATGTACATCTTCTTTTTGATATCTCAGCGCAAAAGTCGTGACCAAAATAAAGCATCTAAAATTGGCATACAGGCAAGTTAATGCCCCAGTATAAAGCGACACTATAATTCTATAATTATAAAACTTTTAGATTATTACTTTGGTGTCAGCGCAAATGTCTTAACCAAAATATAGCATCTAAAATTGACATACAGGCAAGCTAATGCCCCAGTATAAAGCGACACTATAATTCCATGTTTTCCTAAACTTTTAGATTATTACTTTGGTATGTCAGCGCAAATGTCTTGACCAAAATATAGCATCTAAAATTGGCATACAGGCAAGTTAATGCCCCAGTATGAAGCGACACTATAATTCCATGTTTTCCTGTGAACGTTTAGATTATTACTTTGCGGTATGTCAGTGTAAAACTGTTGTCCAAAATATAGCATCTAAAATACGCATACAGGCAAGTTAATGCCCCAGTATGAAGCGACACTATAATTCCATTATTTCTTAAACTTTTAGATTATTACTTTGGTATGTCAGCGCAAATGTCTTGACCAAAATATAGCATCTAAAATTGACATACAGGCAAGCTAATGCCCCAGTATGAAGCGACACTATAATTCCATGTTTTCCTAAACTTTTAGATTATTACTTTGGTATGTCAGCGCAAATGTCTTGACCAAAATATAGCATCTAAAATTGGCATACAGGCAAGTTAATGCCCCAGTATGAAGCGACACTATAATTCCATGTTTTCCTGTGAACTTTTAGATTATTACTTTGCGGTATGTCAGTGTAAAAGTGTTGTCCAAAATATAGCATCTAAAATACGCATACAGGCAAGTTAATGCCCCAGTATGAAGCGACACTATAATTCCATTATTTCTTAAACTTTTAGATTATTACTTTGGTATGTCAGCGCAAATGTCTTGACCAAAATATAGCATCTAAAATTGGCATACAGGCAAGTTAATGCCCCAGTATGAAGCGACACTATAATTCCATGTTTTCCTGTGAACTTTTAGATTATTACTTTGCGGTAGGCAGTGTAAAAGTGTTGTCCAAAATATAGCATCTAAAATACGCATACAGGCAAGTTAATGCCCCAGTATGAAGCGACACTATAATTCCATTATTTCTTAAACTTTTAGATTATTACTTTGGTATGTCAGCGCAAATGTCTTGACCAAAATATAGCATCTAAAATTGGCATACAGGCAAGTTAATGCCCAAGTATGAAGCGACAATATAATTCCATGTTTTCCTGTGAACTTTTAGATTATTACTTTGCGGTATGTCAGCGCAAAAGTGTTGACCAAAATATAGCATCTAAAATACGCATACAGGCAAGTTAATGCCCCAGTATGAAGCGACACTATAATTCCATTTTTCTTAAACTTTTAGATTATTACTTTGGTATGTCAGTGCAAATGTCTTGTCCAAAATATAGCATCTAAAATTGCATACAGGCAAGTTAATGCCCCAGTATGAAGCGACACTATAATTCCATGTTTTCCTGTGAACTTTTAGATTATTACTTTGCGGTATGTCAGTGTAAAAGTGTTGTCCAAAATATAGCATCTAAAATACGCATACAGGCAAGTTAATGCCCCAGTATGAAGCGACACTATAATTCCATGTTTTCCTAAACTTTTAGATTATTACTTTGCGGTATGTCAGTGTAAAAGTGTTGTCCAAAATATAGCATCTAAAATACGCATACAGGCAAGTTAATGCCCCAGTATGAAGCGACACTATAATTCCATTATTTCTTAAACTTTTAGATTATTACTTTGGTATGTCAGCGCAAATGGCTTGACCAAAATATATCATCTAAAATTGGCATACAGGCAAGCTAATGCCCCAGTATGACAGCGACACTATAATTCCATGTTTTCCTAAACTTTTAGATTATTACTTTGCGGTATGTCAGTGTAAAAGTGTTGTCCAAAATATAGCATCTAAAATACGCATACAGGCAAGTTAATGCCCCAGTATGAAGCGACACTATAATTCCATTATTTCTTAAACTTTTAGATTATTACTTTGGTATGTCAGCGCAAATGTCTTGACCAAAATATAGCATCTAAAATTGGCATACAGGCAAGCTAATGCCCCAGTATGAAGCGACACTATAATTCCATGTTTTCCTAAACTTTTAGATTATTACTTTGCGGTATGTCAGTGTAAAAGTGTTGTCCAAAATATAGCATCTAAAATACGCATACAGGCAAGTTAATGCCCCAGTATGAAGCGACACTATAATTCCATTTTTCCTAAACTTTTAGCTTATTACTTTGGTATATCAGCGCAAATGTCTTGACCAAAATATAGCATCTAAAATTGGCATACAGGCAAGCTAATGCCCCAGTATGAAGCGACAGTTTTGCATTATTTACTTGTGATAGCTAAAAACGTATCAATACCAGGTTATAGGCTATAGATACAGAAATACTTCGTAGGTGAAGGTGAAGTCGAAAGAAGAGAAAACCGATAGGTTCAGATTCAGGTTCAGGTTCAGTAAGGATCTCAAGGATTGATCATTTCTCCCAGGTCAAATATACATACTTAGCTTTCCCGCCATGCTTTGTCTATTATGCTTGGGAAGACAGTTTTGAGTCAATGGAATACTTACTTGGGAATAGCAACCTTACCGTACCACACACTGCTACAATGAAATGTTTTACTCGAGCTAATACCGCCTGTTGTACGTAGTGTCGGTAGTAACATTGAAGCAAACCTCGTGGACTAGAGAACTGCCGCCACTATCCCGCCATTTATTTACCGATCAAAATATGCAAATCCATAGATTCTGCAATCCTATCCTAGTTCTCACTGACAGATGCGGGGCAGTAAGCAACACCTCTGCTGATTCGTACTTCCCGCTTAGCGTCTTGTTGACAGATCTCAATGAAAGATATGCTCATTAAATGTGACGTCATAGGAGCGACCTAAAGCTCCTCATGGTAAGGGAGATACCCTCCCCCCCTCCCCCTACCTAGAGTTATGTGGCGCTAGGGGTATCAGATTACCTATAGTTATGTGGATCTACACTAGCACTTTCTACGCCAGCAAATGGCATGCTGGGGGTATCATGTTACCTATCGCTATAAAGGCAGGCGTCCCTCCACTCGAGTCATTCCCCACCACCCAGTCAGTCAGATCAAGGCTCAAGAAAAGGTTGACGAGATGAAGAACGCGGTGCAGAACGAAACAAGCGGTTAAGACAAAATTGTGATCAAAAGTGGGGGGATTGCTTTTGGCACACCGGGCATTGGTAGAGTTTGTCTTTCTCGTAACGTCCGTACACTTTATCTTGCCACAAGCACTTTCCACACCCAGCAATATCAATCCGTTAAGAACAGTGTACCCGTGGTCGATTCACCGCAATATCAATCCCATAAGACCGGTATACCCGTGACCGACTCCCCGACGTATTTGTAAATAAGCATTCTCTCTTTTTATATTTGTCAACGCCTTCCAATTATTTCAGAACAACACGCAATATCAATCCGTTAAGAACAGTGTACCCGTGGTCGATTCACCGCAATATCAATCCCATAAGACCGGTATACCCGTGACCGGCTCCCCGACGTATTTGTAAATAAGCATTCTCTTTCTTATATATTTGTCAACGCCTCTCGCTTATTTCATAAAAACACGCAATATCAATCCCATAAGACCGGTATACCCGTGGCCGACTCCCCGACGTATTTGTAAATAAGCATTCTCTTTCTTATATATTTGTCAACGCCTCTCGCTTATTTCATAACAACACGCAATATCAATCCGTTAAGAACAGTGTACCCGTGGTCGATTCATCGCAATATCAATCCGATAAGACAGCGGTACCCCCTTGGTTGATTCCCTGACGTATTTGTAAATAAGCATTCTCTTTTTTATATTTGCCAACGCCTCCCAATTATTTAATAACAACACGCAATATTAATCCGTTAAGACCGGTATACCCGTGGCCGATTCCCCGACGTATTTGTAAATAAGCATTCTCTTTCTTATATATTTGTCAACGCCTCTCGCTTATTTCATAACAACACGCAATATCAATCCGTTAAGAACAGTGTACCCGTGGTCGATTCCCTGACGTATTTGTAAATAAGCATTCCCTTTTTTTATATTTGTCAACACCCCCCAATTATGTCATAACAACACGCAATATCAATCCGATAAGATCGGTATACCCCCTTGGTGTATGCTTTCGATATAAGTGCTGTCAAATATTACATAACATACTACCACTAGCGGTTATTAAATACACGCTTTATTCCGATTTATACATTGCTTACAAGTCTGGTAGAGTTTTCCTATTAACTACTAATTTGATCTTATTTTATATGGAGAAGAACGGTGAGAACGCAACCGATAGCGTCTCAACGTGGATTTTAGATACAGTCCGTCTTTATTGGCATCGTCATCCAAATAATTCTTTAAGATATTTTGTAATTTTGGCTTCTTTGGGGTTATAGCCACTGAAGGTGGCGGTGTCAAGGTCGTCTCTGGAACGGTCGGTGTCGGCGGAATAAACGATGTCTTGGGAGATTCTACCACCTTTGCCAAATAGGGTATAGTGGCTGGCTCGGGTGGTGATAACGGGATACTTGGGGGAGTAGTGTAGGTAGGTGTTGTTACTGGAGGTTCTACAACCACTGGAGGGTTGTGACTTGCTTGATGCTTCATTCGTAACAATTCGTTTTGAAGCTGCGTGTATCGTATGACCTTTTCACCTTCACTCATAGTTTGACTGTGAAGGATATCGTCCATTTTGTCATGTAGTTCTCTCATTCGCCGCTTCTCTGGAGAAATATCCATATTTTGATAACTAAGAAATTTTAGGAGCTCTTTCCCAACGGCGTCATCCTTTTTCTCGATGGCTGTCACTTCCCCAGGAAGGACATTGGTGCGTAGTCTGCAGCTGTCGTTGGTTGCTGGTTTTAAGTCAACAAACAGGTAGCCAAAAGGTTTCCTGACGGCCTCTTCATACTTGTCAAGAAAGTAATGAGTGTTGCGTGGGTACATTTGTTTTGCCAACGTCATCACTTGCAACTGGTCTCTTGGGTTCTTGAATAGGACCAAGTAGTGGCTGTTTAAGGATATGTTTCGATTGACTTTACCTTGGTGAAATAGGTTTTGTAGGATAGAAATCACTGACAGATTTCTGTGATGGGATCCCTTTGTGAATAAGTTTGCAATCCTGTTGTCATTCCCGGTTTCAATCATCTGATCGTCAATGACAATGAGGTTTCGTATATGCACGTCAAAGTACGAGTCTTGCTCAATGTCATTTGGAATTCCTTTTACGAATTCTATTTGTGGCATAGACATGGCTAAAGCGGTGTAGGCCATTGAGCATAGCACCAGACTATGCGTTGGGGTGGGGGTGAGATTGTTTTTTGTGCTTGCTCTAGTAGTTTCTGTACCCAAACGGTTTTTCCGCTTCCGGTCATTCCTGCGACCATGCAGGTAAAAGGATGCTGGAGTTGAAAGGGACCACATGCTTCGTGAACACCAAAACTGAAAGGTGTGGAAGGCTCTGGCTTGCTTGTTTCACCTGTAACAATGTTTGGATGATATTTCTTTTTGTGTCTCTCCATATCATAATGACGTGAAAATCCTGTTCCACACTCTGGACAAACAGCTTTCTTTACCATGATGTTCACACTTCAAGCGTTTGCAGGTAAATGGTAACGATTCGGGAAACACTTCTATTTATACTTTCTATTGCAGCCGTTTTAGCGGGCGTTGACGGGCGTGTCTGGTGTTTTAGCGGGCGTTGACGGGCGTTGACGGGCGTGACGGGCGTTGACGGGCGTTGTAGCGGGCGTGACGCGCGTTGACGGGCGTTGTAGCGGGCGTTGCAGCGGGCGTTGTAGCGGGCGTTGTAGCGGGCGTTGTAGCGGCGTTGCAGCGGGCGTTGACGGGCGTGACGGGCGTTGTAGCGGGCGTGACGGGCGTTGCAGCGGGCGTTGTAGCGGGCGTGACGCGCGTTGCAGTAGGCGTTGTAGCGGGCGTGACGCGCGTTGCAGCGGGCGTTGACGGGCGTCTCTTGCGGGCGTCTTGCGGGCGCTACAAACTACATAAATAGTAGCTTAATTGACACTTCGTTTCATTTGTTATCATGTCTCGGGTAGTGAAGAACAACCTTGGCTTTCTCCAAGCCTTGTGTAGTTGCCCGCCACATCAGCGTCAATACCTTCTCGACACAGCCACCCCAGAACAAGTTCATGCTCTAACTCAGGTTGCCGATAATATCGGAAAGGGTTACATTCCATTAAGTGACAATGAGTTTAGTAACGTAAGACGACATGGGGAGGACCTAGGCGCCTTGGCTAGTGGTTCCACCCCTTTCAAAGAAAAAAAGCAAATCTTGTCACAAAAAGGGGGTGGGTTTGTCAAAGACCTACTCGTCCCTGTTTTAGCATTGCTGCTCTGATGGTATAAATACAAGTCACGTTTGAAGATTAATTCATTTGTGGTTGGCTTTTACCATGAAACGTTCACTGGACTCAGATAGCGATATGTCTAGCGATGACGAGGATGAGCACGAGGAGACAAAAGATAAATCTCGAATCAAAGACGTGTTGAGTCAGATTTCAAATGCTGTTCCCTATCAAGGTGCCCGAGACCTTCTGCACAGTATAGCCACCTCTAAAGATATTCTGTTTTGGTCGCCTAACGGGGAAATCATTCGTCGTAAACGCAGAATGCCAAACACAGTTATTGCTGAACTTGTAGAGTTCGTATTACTACCTTTCAACGAAGATATTTCACCTCCAAGAGGCTTAACGTCTTTTCTCGAGGGACTGGCAGAATTAGGAGTTGATAAGAGATTGATCCGTAATAAAGCAGCTTTGAACGATGTAGTTACTTATGAAAGCAAGAGACACAAAGCGACCAATCTAGCAATGATGAAACGGACGGTAATAATTACAGTGTTGAACAAACTGACCAATCTAGCGACGATGACGAAGAAGAGCGATCCAGTGATGAGGAAGCTGAGCAATCCAGTGACGAAGAAAAGAGTCAAGAGGGAGGTGGAGTCTCGGGTGACATTGAAAAGAAAGTCGATGGTTTATGCAGTCATTGTGAAGGGAACAACTCTTATCGCATCGATATTGCTGGGTGTGGAAAGTGCTTGTGGCAAGATAAAATGTACGGACGTTACGAGAAAGACAAACTCTACCAATGCCCGGTGTGCCAAAAGCAATCCCCCATAGGAAAAGGTTGGAAAGGGTCTTTTCTGCGGTGTTATGATTGCATGGCGGGATCGTATTACAACAAGAAAAAAGATGAGTGGAAACCTCTACCCAAGTCAAGAATACTAGTGAACAAACTTTAGACTTTAGACCAATTTATTAATCGTAATAAAGCGTTTTACACTATAAACACATGTCCCTGCTTTTTCTGACTTGATAGTGGCTCGTGGTGTCAACCCAATTTTGGGTTACTTTTCTTTGGAGATTTCTCCACCTTGCGTTTTTCTTTGTTAACCAGCAGTTTCATACGGTAAAACATCTTGAGCCATCCATCGATATCATGTTTTTTCCTCAACAAACTAATCTGGTCAAGTTTTGCACACATTTTCTCATACTGCATGCAAGGATTTGGTGGACCACCCCAATGCGTGTAGTCATAGCACCTCATGCTTGCGTTGAGTTCCTTTAAATTATCCGCCAGACTGTCAACCAAATCTTTGAGGGCAGTAAGTACAGGTAGCGTCTGTGTCACGCGTTGAAAATCAAACTCTGTGAGCCTTGGTGGGTGCACTCCAACCTCTTCATACTTTTGGACGATTCGAGCTACTTTTCCAGAAGGCATTTCCTCCCCACAGTGAAAAGTCCACAAATTCAAACCCGTTGGTACTGGGTTCGTTCCTTTTTCTTTTACACGTTGACCAAACAGTCCACCGTCGTTAGTCATGCCAAAAGAACCTTGTTTGAAATTTGCAGGTAAAGCACCAAACGTGAAGGGGG
Organism: Scolanthus callimorphus; assembly: GCA_033964015.1. NCBI lineage: Eukaryota > Metazoa > Cnidaria > Anthozoa > Actiniaria > Edwardsiidae > Scolanthus > Scolanthus callimorphus. Next base: position 18,800,184 of record CM066920.1, read on the forward strand.
GTAGAAGTAGCTTCTTGGAGGGATTTTCGCTCGACGAATAAGAAGAGGGCAACGTGAGCCACTGAGGCAATTTCCTCTTTTTTGTTGGGGGCTTATTTCCCTTGTCTTCTGATGGATCCATTCGCAACGCTGAGTCGAGATCTTTCCCATCACTTTCGATCGCAATTTTGTCTTCACTGCTTGTTTCGTTCTGCACCGCGTTCTTCATCTCGTCAACCTTTTCTTGAGCCTTGATCTGACTGACTGGATGGTGGGGAATGACTCGAGTGGAGGGACGCCTGCCTTTATAGCGATAGGTAACATGATACCCCAGTATGCCATTTGCTGGCGTAGAAAGTGCTAGTGTAGATCCACATAACTATAGGTAACCTGATACCCCTAGCGCCACATAACTCTAGGTAGGTGGGAGGGGGAGGGTATCTCCCTTACTTGAAAAAAAGAGGGGGAGGGGGGTACCCCTTGTTTGAAAAAAAAAGGAAGCGAGGGGGAGGGTACCCCCATACTACAGGTAACCTGATACCCCAAGTGGCGTATATCCACATAAATATAGGTAACCTGATACCCCTAGCGCCAAATAACTCTAGGTAGGGGGAGAGGGTATCTCCCTCCCTTAGGAGGGTACCCCTTGTTTGAAAAAAAGGAAAGGAGGGGGAGGGTACCCCCCATGCTACATGTAACCTGATACCCTACATTCTTCACATTCCTGACCTCCGCCTCAACATTCCTGACGTGACTCTGACGTGACCTTTAACCTCCACCACAACATTCCTGACGTGTCTCTGACGTGACCTTGACCTCCTCCTCAAAATTAGTATTCCTCCTAAAAAAAGGGTAATTCGGTGCATACTATACTACTGTTATGCGTTTTTGGTTCGACAGTTACGCACATGAGTTTCAGTGGTGGTTGTTCCTTGTCTCCCACTTTCCTCACGGGGAATATTAGATCTGGAAATAAGTCACACGCAGTTTCTAGGACCCAGTTTAAATGAAACCATTTGATTTCCTTGAGATCGGGAGCAAAATCGGGTCTTCACTCGAGTTCTAAAATCTGCTTGAAAATGTTGTCTCATGAATATTAATTAATTGAACATTTTTCGAAAACTGCTCGTTGTGCCACTGAAGTATCTCTCGAAAACAAAACTACATTCTATATGTCTTCATTGTGTGGTGCTAATTTTTTGGAAATAATGGGGGAAGTTTAGGATTTTTTGGTGTGTTCACCTACAGGACACCTATGCTTGGGCATGCTCCTTAGAAATATTTTCACTGAAATAGCTGTTGCAAGAACTGAAGTGCTCAGTTTGTTTGCCCAGAAAGCAAAATAAATTGAGATCTGAGCTGGTATAAAAAAGCACTGCTAGTTGTGTATACTTACTGAATTTAAAAATAAATTTGGTGAGAAATTGGATTTTTTGATAAACCATTTGACTTGTGAGTGGAAATTGTAGATCATGTTACAGTGAAACGAGATGTTCTCTTCCCTACAATTTTGCAATATTGCCTAGCAACATTGATGGACAACTCTTGTTGTAACTTGTTGTGCATTGTTTGTTGCAGGTTCCGAAGGTGTAGGTGTACATGTATATGCCCAATTCACAAAAGGAACATAAAGCCATTCTTGTCTGGATGACACAAAACAACTGCATCCTGCAACCAAATAGCAATTTCTAGCACAAGTGCTGGTGGTTCAGGGATGCAACATGTTAGATGTTACAGTATTACGAGAGCATTTCATCGATTGATTTTCAGAAGTAGAACTATAGCAGGGGCTACTTTTAAGAGTTTTCACTACAGATAGTTTACTGCTCAGAAGAACATCACAGTGCTGTATCAAAATCCTCTTTGATTCAATTTTTCTTGTGAAAATTATGTTGCCACCTCAAAACCCAATGTTGTCAACAGGTGTAATTTTGTCAACTGCCCAGGTTCCACTATTACAGAACTTGTCAGAATACTCTGTTAGTTATAAATAGCACAATAAAAAGTTCACCAATTTGGAGTCTCATCCTTTTCATGGACATAATCCACCATTTAATCCCAGGGAAAGGTGGTGAAACTGAGCTTGTATTTCCAGGGTGGGTACCCTTCAGTCTGGGTATTTACACATTGTTTGACAAAATCCCAGCTTGGTTAGATACAAAATCTGGGGTTGTAAATCATCAGTAGTCAAATCGATTGAATTCCAGGATAGGTTATGGTGAAAGTTGTCCAGACATTTTCTAATAAGGTTATCACACAAACTAATCAACATGTTTGTTTGGTCACCATGACGTTTTTTTTTCATTATACTAAAACAGTGTGACCAGGTTTTTCAAGCAAAATTTATGTAATTGCATGGTGCAGAACTTTTATTTCTCAACCCGAAACTATGGCATCTTTCCACTTGATCTAATTCCACTGGAAGGCCCCGAAATATCAGGGTAAACTGATAGGATAAAAAAGGAAATCGTTACGATTGCTAAACAAAACAACGTCATTTTTCTTGCACTTGCAGTCTGAATTTCAGTCTGACCCAGTTTAAACAGTCGCAGATGAAGGTCCATAGATCCTAAAATCAAACAATTTTTTGTTTGCAATATACAGGCAGCTGAATAAACGTTTTATTTTATCCTTCCCGCTTTCAGAATAAAAACAAAACAAACGAGAAATAGAAATAGAGCGCTATTTGATTTCAAATTCGTGATACTCAACAGTTCTTTTCTCTGAGTTGAGTCTGCAATGTAAACTTGGAGAGCAGCGGTTATTACGCATGGCATAAACAAAAAAGTCCCCTGTTACCCCTTAGTAGGAATAGGGACCGATTATGACGCATGCTGGGAGTATTTAGGGGCCGACCATTTGACTTTGGGGGGAGGGGGAATGGATGATTTTTTTTGCAAGAATTTTTTTTTACGTCTCTAAGATATTGTAGGATATTTATGTCGTAAAATTAGTAGAGGATTATGACCAATATGCTGTGCAGGAAATTTTTTTAGGCCCTTTGGACCGTGCAGGATATTTTTTTTCAAAATCATCCCCCCCCCTCCACCCCCAAAGTCAAATGGTCGGCCCCTAAATACAAAAAGAAACCTGGCGGAAAATAAATTACACCTTTAGAGGTAAAAACAAAAGAAAGCCATCCCTACCACTGGAAGCCTTCTTCAAATTTTTTAAGACACAACGTCAATCATTGAAGACATCTACCGACCCTCCCTCGGGATGTGATTTAGAACAAGAAACCAGCCCCATCCATGAAGAGGGACCACTTGACTACCAAATTGAAGCTACGGAGCTTAGCACAGCAATCAAAAGAATTAAAAGAGGGAAATCCCCTGGTTTCTATAATATCGTGAATGAATTAATAATGATTTCCCATGCGAAACTAGAGGAACCACTCATATTACTCTTTAATAGAATTCTAAAGTTAGGGAAATGGCCCAAGAACTGGGGCCTAGGATTAATAGTCCCAATACATAAGAAAGGCAATACTGACGATGTAGAAAATTATCGAGGGATCACACTCTTACCTAGTTTAAGCAAGGTCCTAGCTGCTATCTTAAATAACAGGCTCTATAACTACTTAGAAGAGATGGGTCTACTGCGAAAAGAGCAGGGTGGGTTTCGTAAAAGAATAGCACAATCGACAATATTTTTGCGCTCAAAAGCCTTATCGACAAATATGTCAAAAGCAAGCCTAAGAAAAAGAAAAATCTTCTTTTCAGCTGTTTTAATCGACTTTTCGAAGGCTTTTGACACGATCCCTAGAAACAGACTTTTTGAAAAAATAGCAAAAATGGGTATCACTTGTAAATTTCTATCGGTTTTAAAAACTATGTATGCATGCGACCGAGTCGCTGTTAAGGGGGACGGAGAAATCTCCGAAACGTTTATAAGTGACGTAGGAGTCAAACAAGGGTGTGTCCCCTGCGAAATGGATTCCAAGCTTCTTTGGAAAACATTTAAATTGAATGGAATTCCATCGAATTCAACTGTTTTCTAAAGGATTCCAAAATGCGTTTTTAAACGCCTATTTCTGTCAGGGAAAGACTTCTGGAATTCCCTTGAATTCAATGCAATTCCAGAAGGATGCTTAAGGGAAGGTGTCAAATGTTTGGAAAATAATGGAATATAGTTGAACTCTCGGCTTAATTAACAGACTAATCACAGTTCCAGCAAATTCCAAACAATTCCAAACTAATTTTGACAGCTCGAAACATAATGCAGACTCAACAACCAAAGAATGCAATGTTTGGCGGTTGAAAACACGCAACACAAAGGCGGGCTCAAAAGAGGTCTAGGAGAGTTTAGGAAGTTCACATTCGTTCATTAGACCTTATCATAGGATTGTACAACGTGGGAATATATCCTGTATATTACAGGTAAGTAAAGAGAGCACGTACCTTATCAATGGATTGAACATGTTGAGTGTAAACGGATTTCTAAGGCTGCTCAGACTAGCTGACGGGCGCAGCCGTTTAATAGCGGAGCTCCTTTGCGGCCGAAGGCCGCAGAGCGGAGCACCATACCTAGAAAAAAGCGTCCAAATGATCGCAAATATAGCGCATGTATGATATCCCCACAGGGTACCCAAAGCATCACAGGTTGCAAAGGGATGCGAGTGAATTTTCGACGTCGAGGCATTTTCCCGCCATTTTCCCGTGATTTCTGTGAAGCCCTACGTCACAACTTGGCGTGACGTCACAACATGGCGCGACAGGGGAGGGGTGGATGGCGCGCGCTCATGACGTCGCAACATGGCAGTATGGCAGTGAGGGGGGAGGGGTGGGTAGTCGGGGGGGGGATGCTGCTCACGTGACAGACTACAGGAAACCCAAACATTTTGACGAATCTTTTGATAAAAAATTATCGACTGTAGCGTGTACGCGACTACAGAACTGTGCTACGCAAATGATAATTTGTTTACAAAAAGCCAGGGAGTACAAGACAATGTCTGAGCCGTGTCTGAAGAAATCAGAAGAGTGTCTTCCTATCATCTAGAAGTCCAACCAAATTTTAGCGCCGAATAGAATTGCAATATGGCTGTGCATTTCCTTGCGAAGTCATTCTTCATCTTCTCTCCATTTCTTTCACAAAGCCGAGGCGTTTTAATAACTGGGCAGTGACTTTTTGAAGAGTGAAATTAACTGGGAGAAGCCCTCATTTCCACTACGGCAGAAGCTGCGAAGGGACGGTTTTATTTGTAGAAATAATTAGCAACACAACACAAGTCGGGTCTTTAATGGCGGTCGAGCAATTCGTGGTTCAAAATTCCTGGATAAAGCAGTGTGTATTGGGAGATGGCAGGACTTCACAGTTCCGAGGTTGTTTCTATACACGGGAGAAAAAACTACTCGGGATGAAGGTAGGAGCTAAAAGTTAGTATACTGTGTTAGTAAACATCAAGCCCCAACAAGCATTTAATTATATAACCTTTGAATCCTAACTAGAAGGGCGGCTAACAAAGCCGGCGTGACATTGAAACGCGAACTTGTTTTAGCTTCAAAATAAAATATGCATTTGAGTTAATATGCGACCCCGAAAATCTCTAGAATTCCTTTAACTTTCTAATAAGGCTAACTATTGTTTGAGCCGTGTGTGTTGAGAAAAACATTAGGAAAAACACGAGGTTTTAGCTAAAGAAAAGTGAGCAGTGAGTTAAACAAACGCCTGTCACATTAAATAGAGACTAACATATTATCATTATTCTGATTCACAGATAAAAAGAACGCTGAAAAACGTACTGTATTGTATCGAGCGGCACACAAAAAAACCCCTGCTCGCTGCTGATCCTGCTGTACGTTGGCTGGCAGTCAAAACTACTTTACTTTACTTGAGAAGATGGTGATGGAGCCGTGTTCTCTTTGCTGCCTTGGATCCTCGGCAACAGGACAATGACTTATGGTACTGAAGTTGTTTACTTTAGCCTAGTTTCCATATAGTCTTATCTGTCTCATCTGTCGTATCTGTCTCATCAGTCGACCGTGAAACAATGAAAATTGGAATTCTCTATTTCATATCCTCTTATTTCATAGTGTACTACTCTGTTGCTGTTGTTGTTATTGTTTATTTATTTATTTATTTTCTTTATTGTTAGTTAATTATTCTCCTTTGTTTGTCTCTCCCTTAACTATAACTCCTATGAATTGTACATGACTATTATCTGCTTGACCACTGTTACCTAACTCGATTAGCTCTGCTATTTAGGTAACTGTGATCCTCTAATTACTTTAATTCATAACTTTTCTTGTACTGTATCCTGTTACTACAGAGGGCATTAAAGTATTGTTGTTGTTGTTGTTGTTGTTTCACGGTTGACTGATGAGACGTCAGATATGACAGATAAGACTTTATGGAAACTAGGCTTAAGGGTTTCTTGTGCACAGCAGAAGTTATTGAATTGGCACTGTCTACTATTTAGAGTGAATACATAAAACCTTATGATAATATGCTAGTTAGCTTCTTAGTAAAAAGATACCAGTAAGAACAATAGGAAAAAAACAAAAATACAAATGTTTTAAGTATCATCCTTCATTAGCCTTGATGCATAATGCATGTCGAGACAGGTGGAATTACATCCTAGTGTGTGTGATATGTATGTGCCCTCTGATTGTTTTTCTTGGTGATAACCCATGTGTATGTTTGCATTTCACTGTGCAAAACAGTTAGGGACTGGTCATACATTAGAGGGGGGAGGGGAGGGGAGGGATGGTGCAAATGATAAAGGAGGGTCATTATTTTTTACGCAAATGTTGTTAGGGTAATACAGGGCCATAGTGAGTATAGGGTCAGGGAGGCCTGTGCCCCCACAGTTTTTCCCCAGTAAGTTCCCCCAAACATGCAGTAGTAATTTCACATGCTGGGCTCTAAATTTCCAGCGCGCATCGTGCGCAAGAGAGTTTAAACTTTCCCCAAAAGCTGACTTAAGTTGTTTATATGTTGTTGTCTCTCCCCTCCCCCCCCCCCCCCCCCCCCCCCCCCCCCCCCTAGTTTTTTAGTGTTTGGAGACTAATGCTACAGCTGAACTACACTGAACTTGGCAAGATGTTATTATCTGGGATTTTAGCAACATAATGTACAGATCTATGTTAAACATAAATACACACATAAGAGAAATTATAAAATTCTGACTCCACCAATATTTCAACTGTACAAGATACTTTAATAGTATCACTCTGCCCTACTTTATCTATCCAAAAAATATTGGTCAGAATTTTAAAATTATCTTGTGTGTATTTATTATTAATTGAGAAATAGTCTGTTGAAGTTTTAGGATATTTGTGAGTATTTTATGTAAAACATACGTACAGATGAAGTAACTTTCGGATACTTTTTCCCTAAACAAAAGACATAATCGAATCTTGCACTGCTATTATTACATGAATATGGATTTTAGAAAGCAATAAAAATGTCTTTTTAGCAATATCTAGATCCAGTGAATGATGGGGGAGGGTCACCATTAATTATGTCACCACATTTTGGAGGGCCAACATTTTTCCTGCATCTTGTCAGGGGAGGGTTTCCAAAAAACATGTAGACCAAAATAGAAATGCACCAGCCCTTCTCAAGTGTATTAAGGCCTGGGTCAGCCCAGAAAATCGACATTACAAAATTTCAAATATCTTTTCTAATCATTAATGATGGAGCATGAAATTTTCAGGATAGTTAACATTCATCGAGTGAAATGTTTTAGTATGGAATTTCGGCTGATACACTCGTCAGGTGACCAGTCACATGACATTTTCACTTTTCAAAGTTTAAAAATTTCTCCGGTGGTGAGTTTCACTCCTTTTTGAAAAGTTACTAGCTAATAATATTTCTCTCTTTGGGTTCTACATAGTGACGTTTTTACATGTGGAAAACGTTTGCTCCTTTAAGGTGCTTTAAGGGGCTGATATATTAATTAGGTCACGTGACCTGATTCCGACCCTTATATCTCGTTAACAGTAAATAAAAGTTCAGCAGCCAAAACGGTACTATGTTTCTATTGCCGAGGTCTATCCATTTTCACCAAAGCTCTATTGTAAAGATGTTTTCTCCATCACCGGAAAAGCAATTTACTGTTTTGTCATGTGACATACCTTGTGACGTCACTCCATACTAAGTTATAGCACCAAAATATTAAGTTCGTCCAGTTTTATCACTGTGCCAAAAATTAGCCTTCCTAAAATAGATTAAAGCAATTTAAGGCACATTTTGCGTTTTTGGGGGCTAGCCCCAAGCCCATTTTGAATCCCAGGCCTTAATGTGCTTGAGTTCCCCCTCTAATTTATGACCAGTCCCTTAGTTGTAATTGCACAGTGCACACACAGTTGGGTTTAGACATAGCTTTTCATACCCTGTCCCAGGGTGAAGTTTTCCGTGTTTTCGAACCAAGTTTCAAGTCGTATTTGGGTTATATTTCAATGGTAGTTTGTTTATACTTGCTGCAGGTCGACCTCATAGGATAATCTGTTTCTTGCTGAAACTTCACCCTGGGGACACTGACTAGGATTCTCAGTTCTATCAATCAAAGGCGGACCTTCAGGGCCTTGGATGATGAATTTAGCGCCTTCTCATTGGCAGCAGGATTAGTTCCGGAACAAAATCGTGCCAATCATCTCCCCTTGAATAATACAATGTCATTCCAGAACTAAACCTGCTGCCAATGAGAAGGCGCCAAATGCGTCATCCAATGATAGGAGGCCCCTGAAGCCCCACCTTTGGGACTGACGTTTTTGATTGATAGAACTGAGAATCCTAGTGAGTGTCCCCAGGTGAAGTTTCAACAAGAAACAGAGCAAGACTAGAATCACTGAGGCAAAACGAACTACCATTGAAATCACCCAAATACGACTTCAACTTGGTTCGAAAACACGGAAACTTCACCCTGGGACCAGGGTAAGCTTTTCATGACTATTTATGCAATTAAAAATGGTATAACTTTCATTGAGTTGGTGTGATACAAAATCATGTAGCACCCCTATTAGTGATACCCATGGGAAGTTATTTTGTTTTGATTAATTGCTCTAGATTTCCATGAACTGATGGAAGATTTCTCATATGAATCTCCATCTTCATAATCCATAAACTTATTGTTATGTGTAATGCATGGTACATGACATAGATAGTACTGACTGTGTGTGGTTCCAAAAAATATCCCCCCTCCATGGAAGGGATTGGAAACGCCAGAGTGGTTGGGGGGTCAACTATCCTGACTTTTTCCATACAAATACTATATTTTATTTTATTTATTTATTTATATATATATATATATATTTTTTTTGGGGGGGGGGGGGGGGGGTACGTTTCAACACCATTCCATGGGAGGGGGATGGATATTTTCTGGAAGGTCCAAACAATGCCAGATTATCAAATACTCATCTCCCATGGTGGGTTTCGCACACATGGAAGGTAGTTTTTTTTTATTTCAAGGGGGTGGGGGAGAGGACTGGGGAATTTCAGCACTGTTTTCAATAAAGTGTTGGCCCTCCCTTGCATTTTTAGGGAAAACATCTTGCCCCCCATCTGCAGGGGTCTAGGAAAGGTGCAAACCTCCCCTCACCTTGGTATAAGTTATGAACTAAGAGGTATTAAATGGACAATTAATTAAATGGAAAGTAACATGTAAGAGAATGGTGTGCCCTCCCCTGAAAAGCTTTCATATAGGTATGGCCCTACCCTTGTGCCTCCCTACCCCCACTCCCCACCACTCGAGAAAAAAAAACGTTCCTTCCCTTACAATTGGAATTTGCAATAAATTTTACACAGAAATTCAGTCAAAATACCAAAATTGACAACCAACTACAGTATTCTGAATTTCTCTGCTTATTCATGTTGGGTATTTACTGGGGTGACACATTTTAATAAAAATACACTGAACATGTAATAATATGGTACATGTATGGTATGTATATGTTGAAAAATTAAAACAGCTCATGACAAAGAAAAGCTTTTCTCTTTTTTACACTGTTGCACCTTGTTAGAATTATTCCATTGTGAGGGGCTAGTACCTAATTTTTTTTTACCTTTCTTTCGTGCTTATTTTCATCTGTATCTCTGTATACTGCACATATTTAGAGACATTTTTTCTGAAAAGATTATTATAGTGACAAACCATGTACACAACCGGGAGCTCCGCTTTTAGCCAGTGGCTAAATCTATATATTATGTATTATACCTCGAGTTTTGAACAGCTTTAAGCCTGGTTTGAACGATTTCTAATCTTATAGAACTCTTAAAATGCTAGCATATCATATTTTACATGCTTTTGGTATTGATATTTAGTTTGGAGAGTATATTTGGGGCTCCGAGTTGATGTATTTTGGCTGTGCTAATTCTGCAGAGGTGCACCACATGACTTAACGGGCGCTAGTCGTTATAATCTTGTGTTACGGCGGCGTAAACATTTTAAGCGACGAACTATATGAACTGGTGCTTTCCCTACAGCAATGTTTGCATTCTAATCTAAACCTCGGGTCTCGGTGGCTCGACATTCTCGGATTATTTACCATTCGTTAAGTTGGCATCTGGCCCCTCACTTTCGTGTCATCCCGTGCGAGGGTCGATCTGATCGTTCAATCGTTCAACGCGAATAGTACAAATATCAAGTAATAGTATTTCTTCGTCTAAATGCTACTTTATACCATAATATTTCAATGCTTTTCGGATAGGTGTGTTGGATATTCCAGCGGAGTTATAAAATTTCTTTTCATTCGAACGTGTAGGTTTTTGCGTGAGTAGAATATTAACAGCTAAGATGGATTAAGTTACTGCGGTGTTAATATTAACTCAAACATAAACACTTATTATGTTATAGCTAAAGAGCAAGTCGGCTTAGAGTAGGCAGGCTGTAGCAACAGTTAGGATAATTTAACACCAAACAATTTAGGAACAAATGTATTTTTGTCAACATGGCCTTTCTTTCATACAATTGTTTTTTCTTAAATGTGTAGCGGGAAAAGGCGTTGTGATGTGCACACGGCATCTTTCTCATCCAAAACGGACTAATTAGCCTTGCGGAGGAATTGCTAGGGCAAGTTCTATTAAAGTTTTACAAAATGAAATGCAAATTTACGTAGATAATATAGGTTTTATACCAAAAGTAAATGCATCGGTATTAGAAGGCATGTTTTCCGAAAGATTCTATTAATTTCAAATATATTCCATTAATTTCCAATAGATTCCAATGAAGTTCAAATAAATTCCAAAAGATTCTATTAAATTGCAAGAGAAATGAGACAGTTAACGCCAGACAATTTCGTGTATTTCAATTCCATTGAATTCAATGGAATTCTACGGATATTTCCAAGCTCTAAAACGATGCTTGGAATTCCAAGGAATTCCATGGAATTCTATGTTCGAATTTACCATGAAAATTAACACCTTCATTCCATGGAATTCCATGGAATTTCCATGGAATTTCATGGAATTATTCCATGGAATTCCTTTCAATTTCCATGGAAATCCATGAAATTCTAATGGATGTTTCGCAGGGGGTCCTTTCAAGCACACTTTTTAATATATATTTAAACGATCTTTCAGAAACACTCGCCGATATATCTGTGCCACGCGGTGAACGACTCGAAATCAGAGGCGCGCCAGTCAGCCACTTACTATATGCTGACGACATAGTCATCCTAGCAAGAAACAATGAAATACTACAAAAATACCTTGACCATCTAAGCACCTTCACGGAAAACAACGAAATGAAATTAAACCTAGAAAAAACAAATGTAGTCATTTTTAACAACACTGGAAGTGCCATGAATAATTATACCCTTAAATATCAAAACAAAATTCTAGAAAACGCTAAGGCGTACAAATACCTCGGGCTAACCTTCAGCGCGATAGGTACATTTAATGTAGCTAGGACAGAATTGGAAAAAAGTAGCTCTTAAAGCACTTTTCAGACTTAAAAGAACAATCGGGGATAATTTTATGACCGACATACAACTAACGCTACGCCTCTTTGATACCTTAATCAGACCTATCCTGTTATATGGGAGCGAAGTATGGGGGGTCGATGTAGTGAAAAAAGAACGAGATCCAATCGAGGCCGTCCATACAAAATTCTGCAAACTAGCCCTTGGAGTAAGTAAAAAAGCAACGAACAGCGCATGCAGGGCCGAATTAGGAAGATATCCTCTATCAGTCGACGCCAAATGCAGAGCATTCAATCGTTTTACTAAGCTAAACGAGCCCAGAAGCGGCTTTATCTCAAACGACACAATCTTTGACTGTCTAGAAACAAACAATAAAACCGATTGGACAACAAAATGAAAGAAATAGTCTATACAATAGGCTGCGGCGAGCTCTGGTTAGCTATAACCGGAACCCGTCATATAAGCATCCAATACGCCAAAACATTTTTTAAGCAAAGAGTTCAAGATATCGAGTTTCAGAACTGGTTAAACGAAATGTCAGACGAAAATAAGAAAAATGGACACAAAAACAAACTCCGAACCTATCGCACTTTCAAAGAAATTTATTCCTTAGAATCATATTTACTAAATGTTCACAACGTCAAGCACAGAACTGCCCTCACGCGCCTAAGGATTAGTGCCCACAAGCTAGAAATAGAGACCGGGCGGTATGAAAAACCATACAAAAAGCCCGAAGAGCGCATATGCACTAGATGCAACTTAAATGTAACCGAAGATGAACGGCACTTCTTACTAAAGTGCTCACTATATGAGGACCTCAGAACAAAGATGCTTGACGTTGTGAAACAAAAAATAAAGAGAAGCAGAATAAACGAAGACGAACTCTTTCGCCTCCTAATAAACCCGCCCGCAATAATTCAAAAGGAGGTGAGCGGATTCGTCTTCAACTGCGCAAAAATGCGTGAAAACAAATAATTTTTTTTTCCTTCCTCTCTCTACTATACATTCACCAGCCTTACAACCAATGTACTCTAAGTATAAGGTGGCGGAGAATAAAATGAATCTGAATCTGAATCTGAATCTAAATACTCCCAGCATGCGTCATAACCCCCCCCCCCCCCCCCCCCCGCCCCTTCAGAAGTGAAATGGTCAGCCCCTTAGATGCGATCTATGGTGACCCGCGCGTAGTATCAGATAACATCACGCAAGACATAGTGAAATTCCGTGCACTGCAGCCACAAGAGGACACACGTTTTTGCGAACTGGTACACTTAGCAAGACGAAGCTACAACGCGTTAAAAGAAGTTTGCTCGGCAAACGACTTGAATAATAGCCATCTGCTGGCAGTGAGTGAGCAAAAGCTTTGCCCAGATGACCGAAAGGTGTGGTCACGTGACTTAGAAAAAGGAAGGTACCCCTGCAACACTAGAAGCGCTAATTAAATGGCTAACCGTAGAAACAGCTCCCGTAAGATCTGGCAACACAACTAACCAGCGTCAAGTTAATTTTCTAGGAACTGGATATGAGCTGAATAATCTGTTCGGCGTGATATTGCGTTTTCGCGAGGGCGCAATTGCTATCAGTGGAGATATCTCAAAGATGTATCACAAAGATGTATTCCTGTGGAATACATTATGATGTATTCCTATGGAGAAACATGGAGACGGATAAGGAGCCCGATGTATATGTTAAAACTGTCCTTATATTCGGGGACAAGCTTGCCCCAGCAATGGCGTTGAAATAAACCGCAGAAGAAGGATCTGACCTCTACCCGGAAGCGGCTAAGGTGCTTACAAATAATGTCTACATGGATGACATATGCGACTCAGTACAAACAAAGGAAGAGGCCCTGAAACTGACACGTGAGGTGAGATCGACAAGGTCCTGGAAAGGGGAAGCGTCCGCGTTAAAGGTTGGGCTCTCAGCAAGAGTGACACAAATGACGACAAAAGTAGACAAGAAGACGAGACAAGAAACATCACGGCATTACAAGGAACAGCTGAAGAAAAGATTCTCGGAGTAACTTGGAATGACAGAACCGATTCATTCAACTTCAAAGTGAAGAGTGAGTTGCTCAGTCACCCTGCTTTTACGGCCCAATGGGATATACCGCACCGGTAATCATCAGAGCTAAGGTCGGAATACAGAAGGTATGGCAGCTAGAATACGATTGGGACCAGCAATTAGAGCCACAACTGGCACAAGAATGGAGAGCTCTCTTTCGAGAGTTGGAAGGATTGAATAAATAGGCGCTTCTTATCTCTCACGCCTCAAAATGTTGTGGGACTACCTACACTCGTAATTTTCTCAGACGTATCAAGAGAGTCATTTGGCGCAGGTGCATACTTGAGATGGAATACTGAAGGCGAAAGATATAAAGCCCCGTTTGTGGCAGCAAAATCCAGAGTGGCGCCTCTGAAAGAGCTAACGATACCGAGACTAGAGCTACAAGCAGCTTTGCTCGCAGCACGAATGTGCAAGACGCTCCAGGAAGAAAGTCGACTCAAGTTTGAGAAAGTAATCCTATTCACTGACAGCATGATAGTGCACCCTTGGATTAGAAGCCGAAGCTTCACGCCCTTCGTCTCGTAACAGGAATCAGTGAAATCCAAAATAAATCAGATCCATGCCAATGGAAGCATATACCTGGTGAGCATAATGTCGCCGACGATATGTCTAGAGGCATTGCAGCTAGCGACTTGAGCGGCAGATGGACCAGCGGTCCAGAGTTCCTTAAACTTTCAGAAGAAGACTGGCCAATAAGTGCACCGCTAGATGTGCCCCTAGAAGAGGCCAAGGAGCGACGCAAGGCCAACGTTTGTGCGGCAAGAGCTGTTGATGCTACTGATGTGATTGGCCCAACCAGATTCTCATCCTGGAGAAAGCTCATTCGCGTAACGGCAGTGATTCTAAGGCTAGCCGAGAAGATAAAGCAAAGGAGACATGGACAAGGAGGAAGAGAAGGCCCGCTAAACCCCAACGAGTTAAACAAGGCAGAACTTTTCTGGATTAAGAAAAGCGCAATAACCCTTATGCACGTTTCAAGAAAGGCGAGTTCATGTCATTGAGCCCGTTCATTGATGACAAAGAAGTAATAAGAATAGGTGGACGAGTAGACCAAGCGATAGTGTCATATGACACCAAGCACCCGATTCTGTTACCTAGCAACCACAGAGTGGCGTTTCTGATAACACGCCATGTTCACATGCATGGGCACCAAGGAGTTGCTACCACTACGGCAAAGATAAGAGCCAGTTAAGAGTACTGGATACTGAAAGGAAATAAACTGAGCAAGAAAGTTTAGAGAGAATGTGTGTTTTGCCGACAGATGGCCACACCAAACGGAAACGCAAATAATGGCAGCTCTCCCACAGTACCGTTTAGCGCCACACACACCAGCATTTTACTACACTTCGTGTGATTATTTTGGTCCCATAAATGTCAAGATTGGTCGAAACAAGAAAGACAAGTATTACGGAGTCATCTTCACGTGTCTCAACACACGAGCGGTTCACCTGGAAATGGCAGTTGACCTCTCAACGATGGACTTGCTACAAGTCCTGCGCAGGTTCTACTCGATACGCGGATACCCAGCAATAATTCTGTCGCAATTTGTAATAAAGTTGTCGTAATTTGTAATACCTGTCGCAATTTGTAATAAAGTCGTCGCAATTTGTAATAAAAAAGCTGTCGCAATTTGTAATACACCTCCGTCGCAATTTGTAATAAACAAAGCTGTCGCAATTTGTAATACACCTCCGTCGTAATTTGTAATAACCAACTATCAAATCGCCTAGGTTTGAGCTGCAAATGAAATAGCAAAGTAAAATTCAACTGAATAGGGCCGCTGCCAAAAATGATTTTTGTATTTCTGCAAGGTTTCATTCATGGAAAATGGAAAACTTTGCAGACAATTCACAGAAATGCCGCGTAATGCTGGAATGGCAACTTCTCTATTTCGGTTTTCCATACTCTTTCCTCGGAGCTTTTACCTGCACATCTGTGAGAGTTTTGCACGAGAACTACTGAGTTTTGACTTTATAGCGAGTTTCGAAGCCCTATTTTTATTGATCCATATACCGTAACACAATATCAATCTTTATAGCTCTGTGGCACCTTCTTGATTTGCGGATGGGACTTACAACTTTGGCTGTAGAGCAACTTGCGTATCTAATGCGCAGTGATCGGGCAAAAATGTTTGTATAATACCACGTAAATGGTGCATGACGAATATTATGAAACTGGTTGCTTGTCATCCTTTCTTTCATCCGGAAGCTGTGGCACCAATTGTAATTCTTGATAGCTATTTATTACAAATTGCGACGGAGGTGTATTACAAATTGCGACAGCTCTGTTTATTACAAATTGCGACGGAGGTGTATTACAAATTGCGACAGCTTTTTTATTACAAATTGCGACAACTTTATTACAAATTGCGACAGGTATTAATATATAGATTTAGGCACTGCCTAAAAGCGGAACTCACACGGCGACAATAATACACACAACTTCACTGACCATCTGGCCAATCACTGGAAAAGGTGACCCTGTAGTACCTACAATTTTACCACATTTTCACTCAGTTATCTAATTTGCACGTTCTCTAACACCCCACCAAAACTATAGTGGTTGAAAATAATATATTAGACACAAGCTTTTTGTCCCACTTTCCTTTTTTTCTTCTATTTTTTATTTATAAAATAAGTATAATGGCATAAGACGTTAGTAAAGTGTTGTTTTTAAAAAATACATTTACATGTAAAATCTCTTTAAGAAAACGATGAGATGTGTAGGTGTTTTGAGATATTCTCCTCTAAATGAAATGCCACATGCAACTCTTGTAAAATTTTCCTAATTTAATAGTGCTTATTGCTTGAGCGTCAGCCAACAATCATGCCCCTCCAAAAACCTCAAAAACAGGACCAATAGACCAAATTCTATATTACTAAGTTCCTACTTCAGTGCAAGAGTCAGGAAAATAAAACAAAATACCTCACATCAGCATCGAAAAAGGAATAATTTATATCCTTTGTTTTATTCCCTGAGGCTCGTTTAATTATTGAGGCAGAGTCGACCTTTGAATGACATTACCTAAAAAAAACTTCCTTCGATATTGTGTGGTTCCAGAAAATACCAGGGAAGGGTGTTAAAAGTGACCAACTCTGGAATCTCTCCCAAAAAAGAAAGGAAGATCAGGTAAATTTTACTGTATTTCAGGCCCTGTGCTCACCCCAGGGCCTGCAGGCGTTTTAAATGGTGCCTCATTCCTGGCATTCCTGTTGTGCGACTACTCAAACCAAGGCTACCCAGGCAAATTTTCTTACAAATTTTTTAATCATGATCAAGCATATGATCAATAGATACAACACATTTGTGTGTTCCCTGCTAGCAGAGGCTTCTTTTTCTCTGCATTTCGCTGGCTGAGGTTCGCGAGGAAAAGAGACTTCTGCGCTGGGTCGAAACTCCCTTTGTTTTGCAGCTGTCCACAACATCGCGAACCTCAGCCAGCGAAATGCAGATTGACAGCCAGCGAAATGAAAATTGACACACCCCATCCCTAAAATAAAACGTTGCCTTATAATGCATAAATAAAGCATTTAATTTTAATTCAATTCAATTCAGCCAAGAGACACATAAATTTTATGCTGGTCTTCTTGTCTTGAATAAAAAAACTTGTGTCACATAACATCCTTAACACGAAAAGCCACGCTGGTCATAGAGAATTCACTGTAATTCCAGTGAGTGTGGTTCAAATCCAAAATTACAAGGAAGGTAGATCAAATAGCATCAATCAGCAGGTAAACGTAAAAAAAGAATAACAATATAAGGGCATGCCCCTCCCCTGAAGCGCACGGGAAGTGTGAATCACAGGAACCAATAGGCGATTATTTCTGTGACATCATTTGCAGAAGGAACAAAGAATCAGGCTACTTGGCAGAGCTAGAGAATAATATGCTTTGAACATCAATAAGATGCAAAAATTAGATTATGAGCACATGCAGTAAGGCTGAATTTAGAGAAATCAAGTGGGCTAATAAGCATTTTCCACCAATGATTTAAAGGCTGCATATAAGCTTTGAAAACATAATGAAAAGCACAGGATAAGTTCATTTGTTAATTTTTATGCTTGTTGAGGCTTTTTCAAAACCTCATGAAACCAATTGGGCAAAACGCTTGTTAGCTCACCTGTTTCTTAAAATGTGTGGTTTCAAAAAATATCCGTACCCCCCCCCCCCCCCCCAATGGAAGGGTGTTGAAAAGTGACCCCCCTCTGGAATTTCTGAAGAAAAATACAGTATTTGTATGGAAAAGATAAAGTAAACTGACCCACCCCCACCCCCACCCCTCTGGAATTTCCAATCCCTTTGGGAAGGGGGGATAATTTCTAGAAACACACAATTAGAATTAAAAATCAGTCTGCAAGAAAATTTGCTTTGGTGGCCTTGATTTGAGTAGTTGCACTTTAAGAAGACAATTTTATACAATTTGCCAAATGACTATTCAAAATGGCTTTGTTCCCTTTCAAAATGCAAACATGGACGAGCGGCTTGGGAACAACCGACTTTGAACTTGACAAGCTGAATGTGATATCTTTAACATGACATTGAATATTTTATTGTTTGCTTTCGACCAATCAGATTTGTGATAGTGAGCTCAATGTATATGAAAACTGTTTTAGGCACTACCATCTCAATAACTATGATTTATATTTTACCCATCTGATTGCGTTCATAAGCAATTATTGGTTGAGGTTGAGCGTGACATTGTGAGTAAGCAAAACCGAGGCATGTGTCATCTGCCGAAGGCTGAGGCAGATAACACAGGCACGAGGTTTTGCTAACTCACGATGTCATGCGAAAACTGAATTCAATAATTGTTTTATAATACTTAAAAAAAATACAAATTGATACAATGCCAACATGGATTTGTTCAAATTGAAAATGAAGACATGGATGAGGGGCTTGGGAACGGACTTTGAACTTGACATGCTACAGTAAATGCAATATCCACTGCAGATATTGCATTTAGCATGTCAAGTTCATGTGACATAGAGAATTGATTGTTTGCTCTCGGCCAATCAAATTTACGATAGTGAGTTATAATAACAGTGCTTATTATATCCATTTCGAAATCACTAGCAAATCCTGAAATCTGATTGGCTCTCAGCAGTGCGATTGAGCACGAATCACATTATCTGGAGCCCGAATCGCATCTTTATCTCAGCCAGAAGAATGAATGTTACAGAATGTTACACTAGAAAAAAATTAACCAATCAGATTCAAGTATTACAAGGCGCTGAGCAATTAAATTTGCAGGAAAATAATAGCAGAAAAACAATTTTCCTGCACTTTTGGGTGTGGAATCTCCCCTTTCTCCTTTTGCTTGATAACAAAAATCACAATAAAACAAAACTTTGAATAACTTTCATAATTTACAGTACCTTGAAGAATATTTTGACTTTTCCTCAGGCAATTTTCCAGAGTTTGACATCAGTTTTCCGCACAACATTGACAGTTTTGAAGCAAATAATCCACCACATCCTGCACCAAATCCAAATCCTGAGTCCAGTGAAAAAACATGAGGCTCACAGGACAATCCAAATGCCATACGAAATGGACATTATTTGCGTAAAATGCTCCAGCACTTGAAAATAGATTCGTAATCGTCCAATCACTCGAGTCGTAATTGCTCCTTGTTTATCTGCTGTTGATTGTCTTGTCTCTTTTCCTGGGGTTTAAGAGCCCTTCGAGCATGGAATTCAATGTTGTTGTTGTACGAAAAGGTTTGTTGGGAGTCAGACAAGAGATAACAACACTAGATTTCATGCCTAAAAGGGCTCTTAAACCCTAGAAAAGAAGACAAGACAATCACCATATAAACAAGGCACAATTACCTTTTAATATAATTTCTAGTATTTTTCTCAAAAAGTGACCTCTCTCCTGTCCGATCAGCTCCTTCTGCTATCTTGAAAATCAGGATTTTACAAAAATGCCATTGCACCCAGCAAGTTAGATAAAGTTCTTGGCAAGTTTTATGCAGAAGTAAAAATAATGGCGAAGACTATGAGCCAGAGTCCCTCAAGATCATGCCAAGCACAATAGAGATGTTTTTGAAGGAGAACAACAATCCACTCAGTATGTTTTTCAAGCCACAAACTCTCCAATTTTTCCATAGACTTTTCTACATACATAATGAACTGTTTTGCATACAAAGAGATGTCCGGTGTTCCTGGTTTCTCCTTTTCGAGGAAAACCGTAAAATAGAGCTTATGAATGATCGATACCCGAGATAGAGATAAATGGATATAATAAAGTCTACATGATGTCCCCATGAATTATAGCAGCGGCAGGTCCAAAATGCATACCAGAAAATGCAGACCGGAAAATGCAGACCGGAAATGCAAATAGATTGTCACTGGCCCGACAAGGCCCGATAGATTTTTACATCCTCGATAGATTTTCATATCCCGATCTAATGTTTTGAAGTAGACGGCTGTTCAAAAAGAGTATCAGAGGCTGCAAAGAAAAACCGACATGCAATTTCGTAGCTTCAAAGCAACAAGTTTAGTTTCCTCGCCGAGCCAATTCTGACTCAGACTCAAGGATTCCAGTTTTATTTTATTTTAGCAAACAATGACTGAGGTGAGCTTCAGGCTTATGTGGTTCGAACGTCTCTCACATTGGGCAAAAAGTAGCCGCCGGTCGCCGGCTTATGTTTACAGCTCGCTGCTCAGCTCTGCTGCGAAGGCCAAATGTAAGCTAAAATAGCGCTAAAAGCATCAAATCGTTTCTTTTCTATGGAAATTCCTGAAATTTGCCGGAGATGAAAATGAAACCCCCTTGAGAGTCTTGAGATGTAAAAGATAAAACAACTGTTATAGTATAACGGCATCCTTGAAGCATCCTGACAGTTCAAAATTCTTTAATTGCATATTTCTGCCTTTTAAGACAGATTGGCAGTGTTGTAATATAATTTATGTGCTAGCCATACCGTCAAACGATGAAAGAACAGTTATTTTGTGTTTTCAGAGAGAAGAGACCTGGTATGCATTTTCCGGTATGCATTTTTCAGTCTGCATTTTCGACCTGCCGATTATAGCAGTGTCTAACCAGAGAGCTAGATGAGAGGAGTCTAACAATGGGCTATTTAGGATAGATTTTACATAGTTTATTGTGGAGTCTCTATTGGATATGTTTGTGTGTAATCGATTAAAATGGCTTCAGCTTGAAGAACATCACGAATCACCCTTAAAACCGATAACCAACACCTTCCTCACACCAAACATCTATTTTTAGTTCCAATACTCAAGCTTTGGTACTATTTAAAAATTCAGAACTAAAATATACGCTAATTTAAGTAGTTAATAATTTAGCTTTCGTGTTTCATAAATTCAGCCAATAAATTGTTTCTCTGGTTTTCGTCTTAAATGGAAAAGCGTCTCATTTTAAACAACAGCTTTACCTGCTTCAATTTCTTCTTCAGTTTCCTTCCTTGCTAAACGCCTGTAAAGGATTTCGGGTGGCATAAAGTTCCATAAAGTTCTATGGCCTTTTCCATCTAATGTTTATCCCGGGAATCAGCATGCACAAAGTTCCCTCTTATACGGGTGGCGAATGGTCAATGCGAGAATTCCGAGAACGCGAGAACGCCGCTTTCAAAATCCGAGATCGAGAACTCGATTTGAGATTCGCCATATAAACACAACAAACTGGAAAATCCGAGATCCGAGACGACCTGAAAAAAAAAATACGAGATCCGAGAACGGCAAATTAAAAAAGTACGAGAATTCGAGAACGCCTAAAATTTGGCGAGAAAACAGTTTTTTTGAAGGACCATTCGCCACCCCTTCTTATCGAGTGGAATGTTTTTCTCGTCGAGCACGCGTGAAGTTAAAGAGTCGATTGTTGAGTTAAATCCTTGTTTTGGACAACTTAATCCCCTCCGTGCTTTAGTTGAAACAATCCTGTGCAATTCTTGTTCTTCTCTTTGCAATCAAAAGCCGTACGTAGCGTGATTAAACATGTGAAGTTGTTGATTTTCTCATCGATTACTTCACAGTCTACACTTCAATTTCATTCCACTCTGCCAACAATCACGATCAAAAACGTCGCTGACATGTAAAATATATACTAGCGATTGCTATTTTGGCAGAAAAGTCGATTTACATTTGACTTTGCCATGAGAACTTGAATAATTTTCGCTCCGACATCTCCTGGCTGTGTCGGCAATGGGGCAGGCTGAGGAACCTGGCCTGGGTACACACGCGGACCACGTCCGCGATACTTAGACCAGCGGCTGTCCATCGGAAATTATAACCACGCGAAAGGTGCTCGATGGGTTACTTTTATTTCATTTTTGTTTCATTTTATTTCATTTTGTTTTAATACCACACATTAGCCTATGGGGCTCCACCAGAGTTCCGCTACAAATTGGGATAATTATTACAAATTGCGACTGTACAAGTGTAGGGCTCCGTGAACATGGTGAACTGATAGAGAACCATGATTCTGACCAGTAACGAATTTAGCTATAGGAATAAGGACAACGCTCTTATTCGGGGCGGAGGATGTTTTGTTAAAAAACTAGCGATTGACATTGATTGACATTTAATGATTGGTTAGTCACGAAAATTAATACCAGTTAAGGCACACCCTTTATCAGTTTATAACACAGAGTCCACGTTGTATCCAAACCCGACGCTCCACAGAGTTTTATAAAGATATCAGGTGAAAGAATGAACTACAGACTGTGATACTTATTTCAACAATTTCTTTCCAAAGAGGTCGGAAAACGTCCGGTGAAGTGCGACCTTTCGTGTACCAGACACACGCAAAACTGAAGACTGATGGCAACGAAACAGGTAAACGCGCCCTTAATGAGACAAAATGTGCCATTGTAAATAGCCTGCCAACGTCATACCACGTGACTAAGCACTCCCCTTGCCCTTGCCTCCCAGATACTTAACAAGTTTGGCCACCTAGCGATATTGCCTTCAGGAGATATATTGACTTTTCTAACTTTGATGACATCATCGATGACGTCATGCCACGTGACCTCGGTGATGCACCCTCCTTGCCTCCAAGATAACTGTACCCACGTTTGGTCGACTAGCGATGTTGCCTTCTCGAGACATTGACTTTTCTAGTTTTGATGACGTTATCGATGACGTCATGCCACGTGACCTTTGTGGTGCACCTCCCTTGCCGCCATGATAACAAAAACCAAGTTTGGTCGCCTAGCGATGTTGCCTTCATGAGATATTGACTATTCTAGTTTTGATGTCCTCATCGATGACGTCATGTCACGTGACCTTGGTGGTGCATCCCCTTGCCCCCAAAATAACTTTACCCAAGTTTGGTCACCTATCGATGTTGCCTTCTTGAGATATTGAATTTTTTCTAGTTTTGATGACGTCATGCCGGACGAACGAACGAACGCACAAACCGGAAGTCCATGGCAGAATCAGTTGATGCATATACACTTTTGTTTTGTTCCTTTTTCTCCTCTAATATATAGAATTAGGCACTGCCTATTTTTTTTAGAAAGGATGACGTCATCGGTAACGTCAAATCACGTGACTACTTGGGTTTGCTCCTCTAATGACCTAGACAATTCTACCCAAGTTTGTTTGTCTCAGAGTATTCCCTTTACGAGATATTAATATTTCGAGCATGGATGACGTCATCGATGACGTCACATCACGTTACCACGTTGTTTTGCTCCTCTAATGACCTAGACAAGTCTACCTAAGTTTGGTTGTCTTAGAGCCTTCCCTTCATGAGATATTATTTTTTTCAAGCATAGATGACGTCATCGATGACGTCACAACACGTGACGACTATATTTCACTCCTCTGGTGACCTAGACAACACTACCCAAAGTTTGGTTGTTTTAGAGTCTTCCCTTCCTACGTGAAATCAATGTCTCACTCATCTTTCCTTGATGGGTTTCCTGTGGTAAGAGATCGCGGGCGCAGCCGCAATCAGCCGTCATCCATGACGTGGCATCACGTGACCGTGTTACAGCACTCCCCTTGTAGCTTTCCTTGTAGCACAGACAAAATATCTCAAGTACAGTTTTTACCCGGAAGTGACATGGAAACTCTCACCCTAAAATTCCAGTAAATCCTAAAATCCAAATTTTTCTCACACCTGATCGATAAATGGAGTACCAAGGTACTCTCTGGTAATAGGTTTCAAAAATATCCAAGAAGGTAGGTAAAGATTATGATTCTTTGAAAAATGGTAAAATTTTGGTGATGAGCTTTACCATAAATTTGACCCAAATCTAGCCCCTGGCCTCTCTCTACCAAATGACTTACACATCTAAGTTATATGCATAGACTGAAAGGGGCATCATAGTGGTTTTCGAAATCGAATGTCATTTGGCAGCGGAGTTTGCAATTGTGATTTTATAGCACTTCATATATGCCTACTAAAAAGCACAGGTCGAATATTGATTCAGTTAAAGTAGTAATTCATTGCTACGTCATATATACACAATAGATGTGAGCTAAAAAAACAGCTCATGCACGAGAAAAGCTGTAATTAGGGACCGGGCATTATTTATGTCGGAGAGGGGGGTGGAGGAGAAAATACCTGTGATCCAAAAAAATTTCAAGAACCCCACCTGATAGCATTGATTGTTTCGGGAGCCCCCCTCTGATAGACTGAAACATTTCAGGACCCCCCTTCCCCTCCATCCATGTCAGTCAAAATGATTCAAACAGGTCCTGAAGGGGGTCCAAATCCCATTTCTCAGTGTAAAAGTTTCGCAAGATCCCAGTCCTGAAGTTTTCCCAGTCAAAGTTATCAAAATCCCAGCGTTAAAAAGTGACTTTTAGACATGTGTACAGAGTGTTTGTATTGCAGTCGTAGGGCACTCTTTACAGACATTGATATTTCATTGTTGGTTCAGTTAAAGGCAAATTGACCCATTTCTAGTTCTATTGGCCAAATCCCAGTGACTCCAATCCCATTTCCAAGCCTAACATAAGGTCTCCCACAATGGCTATCATGGCAAGTCACTAAAACCTCCCCTTCTTTTCTGGCAGTATCTGGGTCTCTTACAATGATCAGGAGTGTTAATAAATGAGTAGATGGCGAGCGCGTAGCGCGAGCCGAAATTTTTTTTAGACTTTTTGCTGATATAGACAAAATAATTGTTTCTCAAGACCCCCCTTAACTGCCATTTTCGCCTTTCGCCTTTCCCTTATGGGGCACAATTTCAATTATGCCCTTCATTTTTTATGAGAGCGTACACCAGCGAGTTTTGCGGATACCAGGCATGCAATTGTGTTTAATAGTTTCAAACTTCACACGTCCACAAAACATATAAAAACATTGTGTTCATATAAGCATTTTGTCAGAAGCAACAGCTCTTAAAACACTGTAAGTGCTAATTACCACACGAGTTGTAAGGTTGCATTGCATTATGGGATTCGCACAAACGTACACAATGACTGAAAAGTTTAAAAACTTTTCGCTATTAGCTAATATCAAAAGGTAATCACTTTGCATGTTTTTACGGTCATGACTTGAAACGCAAACATTGTTACATTTATAGCGGAGCTCCTTAGTGGCTGAAGGCCGCAGAGCGGAGCATCATACCTAAGGAAAAATGTCAAAATGATCGCAAATGTACGATATAAAATCCACAGGGTACCCAATACCTGAATAACGCAAAGGATGGCAAAGGGGTCGAAGTCATTTTTCAACGTCAAGCAGAATTTTCCGCGCGTGTCTGTGAAGCCAGCCTCTTTCGCAGCCATCTCCTGATTTTTATAGTCGCCTTCGCCTGGCTTGCTGTCGCGCGGCCGTGACGTCACAACGTCGCGCGGCCGTGACGTCACAAGATGGAGCCAGGCGAAACAAACTGAAAATGAGGGGGAGGGGAGTCGGTGGTCAGGGGGGAGGACATTGGGTGGTCAGGGGGGGATGCTCACGTGAAAGTGACGTCACATTTCAGTGAACCCAAATACGGCAAGTATTATGCTTCATCACTGATTATTCGGTTTTCCGATCGCCGGCAATGAATAAAATACTACTGCGAGCGACTGGAGAACCAACTAGAACCGTACTACGCAAATGTGTCGGGACTACAAGTGTAGAAATCAAGAAAGTTTCTTCTTGTTCAAAAAGAAGGCGGATAAGTGAGGGTTTCTGGCGAAATTATAAAGTGTAACTGGTCATTCGCCATTCTTCGGGGTTTCATTTGACAAATCTGTGGCGTTTTAGATACACTGTAAGCTAACAGCGTTTTTTTCAAGGAGAAAAACTACCTAGGAAACTATACGGCACGGAAAACGTGAATTTTCGTTCGACTTGTTGTTTGGCTTCTTTTGTTTGATTTAGAGAAATTATTTTGCGGCCATGCAACATTCGTGGTTCAAACTCAGGGACGTCAAGTCTCCCGAAGATTTTTCGCTCCGTCTCCCGGGAAAAACCCAGGAAGACTGACCTGGATAACACTTTGTTTATAGGGAGATGGTAGGACATTCCCAAGTTCCGAGCAGGAAAAACACTGAAGTTGTTTCTACACGGGAGAAAAAAGCTACCGGAAGAAAGGTAAGCTAAAGTTTGTCATGCGACCCTAAAAATCTAGAGAATTCTAGTAGTATTATTATAGTTTTCAACAACGAAGGCTAATAAAACGCTTCCATCCTGTGTGGAAAGGGAAAACATCAGCTTATTTTTTGCAAGTGGCATTCAAAAATCCAAACTAGAGAGAAAAGCTCCGAAACGCCTGTCATTTTGCATAAAGCAAGACATCCTTTTCTGATTCACAGATATACAAACATCCACCAAACGAATTTTTCGATCGACACGATGAGGAAATCTCTGCTCGCTGCAAATCCCTGTTGTGGCAATCGATGGTGGTGGAGTCTTGATCTTTTTACTCTTGGATTTCCAAACGGCAGGAAATTGACTTATGGTACCGAAAAGTAGTCTACCTAGTGTTTCTTGTACATAACAAAAGGGCAGAAAAAACGTTAAAGGCTTTCAAAAAAAAATTGTATTGTATCTCTACTCTGATTTCAACATAGCCGTCATGCCTTCACTTACAACCTAACTGGTATGTATGAGTGTGATTATGTATGTGCCCTTTGATAGGATGACACCTAAGTTTACATTTCCCTGTGCTGTTGCACGGTTTGGACACAGCTTTTGGTAAATAGAGATGAAAACACCAAAAATATATGGTACAAATTTGCATTGCCATTACAATATCTAATTATGCCATGTGGCATACTTGTGTCTAAAATGTACCCATTATGGGGTTATCTGAGGCAGGAATGAAACATTTTCTTTTCTCTCTCAGTGATATATTATTGGTTTCCGTTTGACATAATTTTCAATGCTTTGGATAGAGATTAATGTAACTGCACCTTCACTATTGCTTGGATTGAATATGCTGTTCAAACTAGCATCTAACTAACATCAAATCACAAATCACACTAGTGTAACTAGGGTAACTAGTGTGATTTGACTAAAACAATTATTCCTCTCGCCCTCATGGCCTCTGAGTCAATTCGGGCTAGAGGAATAATTGTTAATTATACACGATTAGAGCCCCTGAAGAACATCCGCCGACTGCAAACACTGCAGGCCAGAGAGCATAGCAACTGCCTTTGGGTGGAAAGAAGAGTGATATAGACTGTTGTAATAGGTTTACATTTACCTTTAACATTTTTTAACAGATATCGTAATAATAACAGGTCTTGATTAATTTTTAAAATCTGTATTGTGTGTTTTGAACTGTACTTAATAAGATTCCCACCTAGTGTTTCAGGAGGGTGAAATTGGAAAAAGTATTTGGCCGTAATCTGGTGCACATTATAACCTTATTTTTTAATTTCTAAATCCCAATAATGGAACCAAGTGTCACAAGCAAACTTTCTCAATTTTTTTTTCGAAAGTCATGAATTATTAATAAGAACGACACCAAAGAAATAATAATCATAGGATCGTAGCCTGTTGAACAGCCACTAGTGGTTGTAACTTATTTGCATAGCAACGACCATGAAAGATATCTTAAAGCTCTGACAAATTTACAAGCAATGAATGGCATCTCAGCATTTTTAAGTAGTTTACAACATCAGCATCTGTGTTGTATCAGATCTACATCACCTGCCTGCGACTCATGTTGTAAATCTGATACAACATGGCTGCTCATGTTGTAAACTATCCAGAAAAAATAATAACTCTTAAATACATACCAGGTAAAATTTTGTTACTGCACCACAAAGGGGCCCCTGAAATTTTTGTGCAATTGAAAAGGGGGTGGGGGGGGGGAGGACTTGAATTTAATGTTAGCAAATGAGATGTAGGTCAGAAGTTGATTATTGTAGATTTACACTCTGTGATGCATAGCAATTTGCTAATATCATACACAAGCAAATAATATGACTTAGCACCTCTCTAATAGCAATCCTCCTTTCCTGTTACTGTTATTCTCTTATCCATTTTATTTCACATCATTTAAGCCTTTTTAGTGTGTGGTAAGGAGGAGGTATCTTTATTTTTGTTATTCGGCATAGAGGGGGAGGGGGGCAAAAACTCTGTGTGGAAAATTGTTTTAACATTTCGAGTGTTTCTGATCAAGCCCCCTCCCCCTGATAAAGAATAGATGGAAGAAAATGGGAGAAATGTTCACTGCAGTGCTTTTTTTCATGTGAACGGACACGAAAGGGCAGTTTATGTATAACTTACAGCCAAATCATATTTGGCAGCTGGTAATGCATTTTTGGCAGGTGTGTGCCTAAATCTATATATTACCAGTAAGGTAACTCCGTTTATAAGGTCTTTTAAGGAGACCCATAGGTATTTAAAGGTACATTTTATGTGCAACCTGGTTTACCAACGAGTATAAATCATTCCAATGAAATAAAGATAATACGGCAAAACGGCAAGAGCTTATTACTTAAGAGCCTGCATCTAGCCGTCATGGTTTTGTACACACGCACGGGAGTAGATGATACTATTTTTAGAACGGTCCAAAACAAGCAGATCGGTCCAAAACAAGCAGATCCGTTGGAAATACGCCCGGGGGGGGGGGGGGGGGGGGGACTCTAAGGTTAAAATGCTAGGGGTGACCGTCGGGAAACTCGAATTTTGACCCTAAAAAATACCTGGTCGGAAAAAATTTCCACCCTAAAAAATACCGCACAGTCTGAAAATACCCTAAAAAATACCAACATTTTTGACAGATTAAATTTTATTATGGCCGTTTATTTAATATACATCAAATGTATCCTCTCGACTTTCAAATACACTACCTTATTTGCATGAGAACCCCCTAAAATACCTATTTTTCTTACCATACCGTCTTTTATTTTCGAACCCCTAAAAAATACCAGTTCGCTGATTTCGAACCCTAAAAAATACGACGGTCACCCCTAGCATTCAAATATAGGGAGTCCCCCCGGGGTAATACGTCAGAAGCGTATGCAAAACAATTGCGAAACTTGAAAACTTTAGAGTCAGAACTTGCGGGCGTTTTACTCTTTTTTCGCTTATTTTGTAAATCTGGTAAATCTGCTTAACACAAGTCTTGGGAATTAATGACCTGTAAGTCTACTGGTAGAAAACAGAAGTTTTTCTTGATTTCTGACTGCTCCTTGAAATTGAAATCGCAATCCGCGAAGACCGAAATCACACAGCACAATGGTCGTTGTCATTAGTCATTGCGCGGTATCCATAACAACATGACAAAATCTCGCAGGAAATTCGAATCTAAAAATAGCATCATCTACTCCCGTGCGTCAGACATTCCCAATACCGTATGCAGGCTCTTGGTAATAAGCTCTTGAAAACGGTAAATATCGCACAAAGTTCACATTTTTAATTAGATTTCTCAATGAATGGTTTCGCATAGCAACGGTTGCCATGGAAACTCGAAACTTGTGGACTTATCACCAACCAGCCCTTGGCAGCGTAATGGAGTTGATGTGCTCCATAGGTGAGGACAAGGGGAGCTGGGGGCTCAGCTGGGGACTATGGCTCAGGCCATATTAGATTTCATCAGCTGACGTGATTTTATTTAAAATAATTTCAAGTGTTTTTTTTCTCCCGCAACGTTCGGAGTGTAGGAAGAAAAGACGGCTGAAATTCAGGCTAAAGGATATTAAGATTTCAAATATATTTCATGGAATATTTCCAAAAACATGGTCTCTCGTTAAAGATACCCTCTATTTTTTAAGAAAGAACCATCCGGCACCCCAATTATGTTTATTCGCAACCGCAATGTAGGGATATTACTATCACAATTGAATTTTGCAGATAGCTGTTACTGTTTCATTCATAACGAAAACAAGTTTAAGATAAACAGGTTTCTAAATCAGTTAAGTAATTTAATTGAGATGCTAATTTGATGACGTAATAATAGAACGAATCTCAGACTTGAGGAACTAATGGATGTTTGAGACACGCTATCCGGTATGTATCTTTTATCTGTATTTCAGTCATTGAGAATTGAAAACTGATTGATATTAATCTAATTCATAGGTTTCGAACTTCACTTTCGCCGCTATACTGTATGATTGGAAATAAATAATGGGCAATATACAGAAAGTTGTGATCGTGGGTTTGTACCATTACTAAAATCCGTTCCTCAACGATACATTCGAAACCGGTCGTGGAATCTACTACAGACAAAGATCGCGACGGAGATGGCGGAAGACGCTTAGAATCAAAGAAGAAACGCCAAAGCTACGGTAACCCGTAAGAAAAACCTTTTGATCGACGCTCTAAAGGATGACAAAGGTATTGAAGTGATTGAAGATCATTTTGCACAGTTATCAAAAGCGTGGGATCATGTAGAAGGTAAGCATCAAGCATATCTAAGCTATTTGTCAGACGAAGACGTAGAGATAGCGGAGATGTGGATGGCAGAAATTGAACGATCTTACAACGACGCCAAAAGTGACAAGATGAATTACGTAAATTCCAAAAAGGATGTAGAAACAAGATCGCGCGCGCTCATAGAAGACGAACAATTGAAAGGCAAGCAGCGCGAGCAAATAGAACAAAGAAAAGAACAAGCTCTAATAAAGAGAGAAGCTGCACGCAATCTATTTGAAAACGTGTACAATAATTTCAATGACATTATCCAGTCTGGAAGTACTATAACGACTACTTATATCAAAAGTGTACATGCGCAAATTGAAAAGGAGTATACAAAATGCTGTCAAACACAAGAAAAGCTCCTAGAAATGCTAGATATAAGCGCCGCTAGCGTAGAAATGAAATGGATGACAACTATTCAAGCGCAATATCATAATATTATCCATTATGCTAACTTGCATTATGGAGAACATGAATGCAAGGATGTAAAACCTGTAATTGATGCTAAAAGTAAGAATAGCAACATACAATTCGAGAAGGTAAAGATGCCTTCCTTTAACGGCAACATAAGAAACTACCCTCAATTTAAGAAGGACTTCATGACGCAAGTTATGCCGGAGCTATCAGTGCAAGCCGCTCCATACACGCTACGTTCGTGCCTGGGTCCTGAACCAGCCGCCCAAGTTAAGAGTGTTGACGACGACATCAAAGAAATGTGGATCCGACTAGACGACAAATATGGAGATCCATCGACAGTCACTGACGTTATTATTAATGAAGTAAAAGGTTTCAAAATAATGAAAGATAACGAAAGCAAAAAATTTGTAGAATTTGTCGACATGATAGAAGATAATTATCGAGATCTGAAGCGGCTAAGTCTAGAAAAGGAGATGACGACCACCAGCTCTGTTAGTATCATTGAAAGCAAATTACCTTGTGCTATCAGAAAAGAATGGGCTAGATTTGTAAGCTCCAAAAACAGCAATGTCGACAAGACCGATAAATTTCCTAGCCTTCTAGAATTTTTACTAGAGCAAAAACGTGCTATCCAATATGATTCGGCAGAATTACGAATGGGCTTCACGGTTCAAGGCGCAAGTCATCATCTGGATGGGAATGCATCGGGACAAAATAATTGCCTTTTACACGAGAACGCCAAGCATCAGACGAGCGAATGCAGGAGCTACTTGTCAAAATCAATTGAAGAAAGGAACAAAATCGTGAGAGACAAAAGAGTCTGTCTGTGTTGTTTGAAAAGCGGACATCGCTGGAAAAAATGTTGGAAAAGGAAAGATTGTGGCATCAATGGTTGCACTGAAAAACATCATCCGACCCTACACGATAACCCACCTGCAAGCCCCGATAACGTAGAAAACGTCTCTGGCGCTACAAACACCTGCAACAGCAAGGCCAGTAACAAGTCCTGTCTACTTCAGATCCAAAGGATAAAAACAGCTAGAACATGGCTCAACGTGATGTGGGATAACGCGTCATCACTAAGTTTCATCACGAACATAGTGGCTAAAGCACAAAGATTACACGGCACCAATGTTCAACTGTCAATTGTGAAAGTTGGGGCAAAGGAAGAAAAGCTGATGTCAAAGAAGTACAAGCTCCCCCTAACTGATGTACATGGACAAGCAGTGGTTCTCGACGTCTATGGAATTGAGAAGATAACGTCCGATATAACAAAGATCAACATTGATGAAGTAACTCACATCTTCGACATTTCAAGAGAAGAAATCAAACGCCCTACAGGAACTATTGACGTCCTTATCGGCTATGACTATGCTGGTTTCCACCCGGAAAAGCAAAAGAGTTCTGGTCACCTCTTGTTACTCAAGAATCGCTTCGGTTATTGTATTGGCGGCACGCATCCGTCACTTGAAGAAAACACGCAATACCACAGGTGTGACGTCACGGAAGTCAACCATGTCAAAGGCGTTGAGATAGAAGATTTCTATAATGTAGAAAATATGGGAGTTGAATGCACACCGAGATGCGGAGGATGTAAGTGTGGTAAATGTCCTCTTGGAGGAAAAGACTACACCCTCAAAGAAGAGAGAGAACTAAAACTTGTCGAAACGAACCTCGAATACGACAGTAAAGACCAGAAATGGATTGCAGCATACCCATGGATCAAAGACCCGGCAAATCTACCAGACAACAAAAACGTCGCAATAGCAAAGCTTTTTTCAACTGAAAGAAGGCTCCGCAAGAACGCAAAACACGCTGAAGTGTATCAAAAACAGATCGAAGACATGATCGAAAGAGAAGTAGCGCGTAAACTGAGCAAAGATGAGATACAAAGCTACAAAGGACCCGTACACTATATCAGTCATCACGATGTGCTAAAAGCAGATTCGAAAACCACACCAGTGAGAATAGTGTTTAATAGCAGCGCAAGTTACATGGGTCACGTACTGAACGATTACTGGGCGAAGGGACCGGATCTCCTGAACAACTTGTTAGGTATTCTCATACGATTTCGTGAAAACGAAGTAGCTTTTGTAGGAGACATTCGAAAAATGTACCATACTGTAAAAACCAAATTAACGGAACAACATGTGCACCGCTTTCTATGGCGAGACATGGATTTGAAACGAGAACCTGACGTGTACATAATACAGCGAGTGTCATTTGGAGACCGACCCTCAGGAACGATAGCTACAGTCGCAATGAGAAAGACAGCAGAAATGGGCAACTTGGAGTATCCTCAAGCTTCAAAGGTCATCATAGAGAATTCGTACATGGATGATATTATCGACAGCGTTGCAAGCAAAGCGCAGGCTGAGCAACTCACTGAAGAGATAGAAAAACTTCTACAAAGAGGAGGATTCACGATTAAGGGTTGGACTCTATCGAATGATGATAAAGCTGATGATAGAACCTTAAGTCTAAAGAACGCGCCAAACGAGTCTACAGAGAAAGTGCTTGGAATAGCCTGGAGCCCTGGTCAAGACCAATTACACTTTCAAGTTAAATTTGATGACCTCACAATACAGTTAACGAAGAGAGTGATACTATCAAATATTAACAGAATCTATGACCCACTTGGTCTCGCCTCTCCTTATACAGTCAGAGCCAAGATTTTAATGAGAAAGCTGTGGATGAGCGAAATCAAGCTGAGTTGGGATGACATCATTCCAGAGGAATTTCAGAAAGATTGGTTGACATTCTTTAACGATCTTCAGAGCATGGGGCAGACTTCGTTCCAAAGATGTTTGAAGCCAAGGAATGCAAAAACTGATCCTGTCTTAGTGATCTTCAGTGATGGTTCTGATAGTGCATATGGCGCATGCGCTTATGCGAGATGGCAAACGAATATCAACGAATACGAGAGCAGACTGATCATGTCAAAGAATCGACTCTCTCCAGGAAAGAAAATGTCCATTGATCGGATTGAGCTTTGTGGAGCAGTTTTAAACAAGCGGCTAAAGGCATTTCTACAAAATGAGTGCAGATACCGATTCTCAAAGTTCTACCATTTAGTGGATTCTCAGATCGTATATGGAATGATTCAGAAAGAATCGTACGGATTTAACACGTTCGCTGCGACGCGAATTGGAGAGATACGGGAAGGGACCAACCCCCACGATTGGTACTGGATTGAGAGCAAACAGAACGTGGCTGATTGGATCACACGAGGCAAGAAACCCGAAGACATTAATCTAAAAAGCATATGGCAAGTCGGTCCTGATTTCCTTAGACTTCCTGAACGGGAATGGCCAATTTACAAACCTAACAATCAAACAGAACTTCCTGAAAGCATCAAAACAGTCTTGATCACTCAAGATAAGACCCAAGATAGTCTGGAAGAAAGAATCAACATTAACAAATATTCAAGCTACAAGAAGCTGATAAAAGTTACCGCAAGGGTATTATCATTGTACAACAAAGAACCACACCCAAGTTTAAAGAACGCCACCCGACCGCTAACACCCGCAGATATCGACAGAGCAGAAACGTTTTGGATCAAGAAATGCCAAGACACGATGGATACAGACATGAAGCGAGGAAAGTTCAAGAGACTTTGCCCTAAGGTTCGCAAGGATGGAATAATTGTTGTCGGAACTCGTGCCGAGAAATGGCTGGAAATGAGTTACAACAAGAGCGAAGTTATCCTGTTACCTTACGAACACCCTTTTTCGCGATTATACGCAGAACATGTCCATTGCAAAGGCCACCATGGAGTATCAACCTCAGTAAGTAAGATCAGAGAAAGATTCTGGATTACTGACATTCATCGCATGGTAAAGTCAATCAAACACAACTGTGTGATTTGTAAGAAGTTGGATAAGAAACTACAGATGCAAGTAATGGGAACCTTACCAGAAGAACGACTAAAACCAACCCCACCATGGCACAACACGGGCATTGACTTATTTGGACCATACAAAATCAGAGACGAAGTTAAAAAGAGAACATTTGGGAAATGTTACGGTGTAATCTTCAATTGCATGAGTACAAGAGCGGTACACTTGGACATAGCTCCCGATTACAGCACGGAGAAGTTTTTACTTGTGCTAAGACGCTTTGCATCAATCCGTGGATATCCTTCTAAAATATTTTCCGACAACGGACCACAGCTGGTTGCCGCAAACAACGAACTTAAAATCATAACGAAGAACTGGAATTGGGATGACCTAAAAGAGTTTGGAGTGACTGAAGGTCTACAATGGGAATTCTCCCCTGCCGATGCTCCTTGGTATAATGGTACTTCAGAGCCCCTGCGAAATGGATTCCAAGCTTTTTTGGAAAACAGTTAAATTGAATGGAATTCCATCGAATTCAACTGTTTTCTAAAGGATTCCAAAATGCGTTTTAAACGCCTATTTCTGTCAGGGAAAGACTTCTGGAATTCCCTTGAATTCAATGCAATTCCAGAAGGATGCTTAAGGGAAGGTGTCAAATGTTTGGAAAATAATGGAATATAGTTGAACTCTCGGCTTAATTAACAGACTAATCACAGTTCCAGCAAATTCCAAACAATTCCAAACTAATTTTGACAGCTCGAAACATAATGCAGACTCAACAACCAAAGAATGCAATGTTTGGCGGTTGAAAACACGCAACACAAAGGCGGGCTCAAAAGAGGTATGGAGAGTTTAGGAAGTTCACATTCGTTCATTATACCTTATCATGGGATTGTTCAACGTGGGAATATATCCTGTATATTACAGGTAAGTAAAGAGAGCACGTACCTTATCAATGGATTGAACATGTTGAGTGTAAACGGATTCTCAGACTAGCTGACGGGCGCAGCCGTTTAATATGTATTATACCTCGAGTTTTGAACAGCTTTAAGCCTGGTTTGAACGATTTCTAATCTTATAGAACTCTTAAAATGCTAGCATATCATATTTTACACGCTTTTGGTATTGATATTTAGTTTGGAGAGTATATTTGGGGCTCCGAGTTGATGTATTTTGGCTGTGCTAATTCTACAGAGGTGCACCACATGACTTAACGGGCGCTAGTCGTTATAATCTTGTGTTACGGCGGCGTAAACATTTTAAGCGACGAACTATATGAACTGGTGCTTTCCCTACAGCAATGTTTGCATTCTAATCTAAACCTCGGGTCTCGGTGGCTCGACATTCTCGGATTATTTACCATTCGTTAAGTTGGCATCTGGCCCCTCACTTTCGTGTCATCCCGTGCGAGGGTCGATCTGGTCGTTCAATCGTTCAACGCGAATAGTACAAATAGCAAGTAATAGTATTTCTTCGTCTAAATGCTACTTTATACCATAATATTTCAATGCTTTTCGGATAGGTGTGTTGGATATTCCAGCGGAGTTAAATATCTTTTCATTCGAACGTGTAGGTTTTTTGCGTGAGTAGAATATTAACAGCTAAGATGGATTAAGTTACTGCGGTGTTAATATTAACTCAAACATAAACACTTATATTATGTTATAGCTAAAGAGAAAGTCGGCTTAGAGTAGGCAGGCTGTAGCAACAGTTAGGATAATTTAACACCAGACAATTTAGGAACAAATGTATTTTTGTCAACATGGCCTTTCTTTCATACATTTGTGTTTTTTTCTTAAATGTGTAGCGGGAAAAGGCGTTGTGATGTGCACACGGCATCTTTCTCATCCAAAACGGACTAATTGGCCTTGCGGAGGAATTGCTAGGGCAAGTTCTATTAAAATTTTACAAAATGAAATGCAAATTTACGTATATAATATAGGTTTTATACCATAAGTAAATGCATCGGAATTAGAAGGCATGTTTTCCGAAAGATTCTATTAATTTCAAATATATTCCATTAATTTCCAATAGATTCCAATGAAGTTCAAATAAATTCCAAAAGATTCTATTAAATTGCAAGAGAAATGAGACAGTTAACGCCAGACAATTTCGTGTATTTCAATTCCATTGAATTCAATGGAATTCTACGGATATTTCCAAGCTCTAAAACGATGCTTGGAATTCCAAGGAATTCCATGGAATTCTATGTTCGAATTTACCATGAAAATTAACACCTTCATTCCATGGAATTCCATGGAATTTCCATGGAATTTCATGGAACTATTCCATGGAATTCCTTTCAATTTCCATGGAAATCCATGAAATTCTAATGGATGTTTCGCAGGGGAGGCACTAGTAAAATCTGTGAAGCGAGCTATTAGCATAGCGATAGGAGAGAATGTGATGACCTTTTCAGAGCTACAAACTGTATGTTTCGAGGCAGCGAATCTCGTAAATGAACGTCCTATCGGAAGACATCCCACGAACCCAGATGATAGCGTATACCTAAGTCCAAAACGACTTGTTACTTGGAAGATCGACGACACGCGTCCCTAGCGGACCATTTAGAGAAACCCAAAACCCTCGTCACCGTTACGAGTTCGTTCAGAATGTGGTCAAAGGATTCTGGAAAAAATGGACCTGCAACTATTTCCCAAGTCTACTAATACAAGCAAAATGGCATACAAAACAGCGTGACGTACAAACAGGAGACGTCGTCCTTATTCAAGACTCTAATCTAACGCGAGGAAACTGGAGATTGGGGAAAGTCACAAAACCAATACCAAGCAAGGATGGACACATTCGTAAAGCAGAAATCTCGTACAAGAACCCCAAGCCTGGCGAGCCAGTGAAATGCTATAAAGGCAGCGGATATGTAACCGTTGAGCGACCAGTCCAAAGGCTAATAGTAATTGTACCGAAGGACACTGATATCTCGAAATGACTTTGATTATATTCAACTTATTTCTACTAAACTTTTCATAACTCTTTCAGACAAGGTGGCAGTGTTTCATTCATAACGAAAACAAGTTTAAGATAAACAGGTTTCTAAATCAGTTAAGTAATTTAATTGAGATGCTAATTTGATGACGTAATAATAGAACGAATCTCAGACTTGAGGAACTAATGGATGTTTGAGACACGCTATCCGGTATGTATCTTTTATCTGTATTTCAGTCATTGAGAATTGTAAACTGATTGATATTAATCTAATTCATAGGTTTCGAACTTCACTTTCGCCGCTATACTGTATGATTGGAAATAAATAATGGGCAATATACAGAAAGTTGTGATCGTGGGTTTGTACCATTACTAAAATCCGTTCCTCAACGATACAGTTACGAATTAAGAAAATAAAACTAAAGACATTGATCTGTACTGTAGACTAGACGAACTTTCGGAAAATCGTACTTCATGAGGCATTTTTTAGTAAAAGCTGGCAACAAGTGCCATCTTATGCGAAATTTTACGCTGAATCCGAATTTTTTTGTTGCCAACGCAGATTTTGCATTTTAAGGTGAAATGACGTCATGATTGACAGCTGTCACACAAACTTCTACAATGAATTTTTTGTAGAATTTTCTTTTCAAATTTTAATGGCCAGTGAAATTCAAATGTATAAGTGGCAATGTGATATTCAAAAAATGTATCTATATTATGGGATAAGGTGATTGATGGGCGTAGAACGTGATCCAAAATGGCGGATCCAAGATGGCCGCCGTGCCGCCATTTTGGATATCTGTTGATTGTTTGGGGCCATCACGTTCAAAGGCTAAACTTAAAAAAAACTAAAAGACAAAACTTAAACGATTTTGCAATACATAAAAAGTAGCAACTGACGATTATGGTGGAAAGACAATAATATATAGGCAAATATATTATTGTTATTAGTGAATTTAAGGTAGGAAGCGCAATCCACAAAATTATAGCAACTTAGTCGTCCCTACTGTAAAAGTTCTCACTATGACTATTGATTTCAAAGCATATCACTGAGTCAACTACATCTACGACTATTGTTTTAAATGCATGCAGAATATTCCTCTTACACACACAGGAATAATGATAAGAAAAAAGCAGGGATAAAGGGGGAAATCATTCTATGGCAATTTAGGCGTTGATCCAGCCTTATCCGATTTTTTTTTATAGCCTGGTAGTAGCAACTTTGATCTTATAAGCAAAAGTAGCGAATGTAAGACTTTAATTTGTTCTCGGAGTAGCTTTCCTCTCTATGCTTGAAAGCCCTTTCCTATTCCAACCCCTTTCTTGTTTGGGGTTTCCTCTTGAGGTTTTCTGCTGGTCCTAAGGTTTCCGCTATTTTTCGATTATGCCACGGGGGCAGCAGATTGCATCATCGTTGTGAACGAACTTTTGATATAAGGACTTCAAAGGCACAGTTTTGTTGTCGGACCAAGGATGATCCCCGGCTCCTAACCTCGCTGACGCATGCGCGAGATTTAATACAGAGCCGCTGAGAGAAAGACCTTTCAGCGCATGCTCCAACGCTCAAAATCAGCCAATCAGCGATGGCCCTCAAATGGATGTCACCAGAGCCTCCCCTGCGAGCAGACGAGCCAGGGAGCTGTGGGTACGAGAATGGGGTGGTGGCTGGGTGGGCTGATCACAATTTTGGGAGATCGAGAGGAGGGCCAAAGCTAAGCGTGCCGTTGTTGAAGGGGGGAGGGTGATGCATGCGTCATACTTCTCTCTTAGACACTCATGTTTCAGACCCTCTCCTGATAATTATTGCACAGTATTTTATAGAAAGAGAAGCTCAGTGTTTTAAGAGCATTTTGTCAGCCAGCGGAATGGACCACAGGATGGCCACCTACTTTACTGCGGTTCTAAAATTCAGCCGCGGCCGCGCGCACAGATAGCCGCAATATATAAGGAAACTCTTTTGACCCACGTGTATACCCTTTAAAACTTTATAAGCTTGGGCAAAAGGTGCAAAACGGAGTAATTTTTACAGTTAATGCATTGGAACATTTAAACTTTGTTTTAAGAAATCTCCGCACCATAATCTCCACGAAAAATATAACATAAATCGTAACGTTAGGATCCCTACTAAACGAACATAGTATCTCATGAAGAGGGAGGGGAGCTGAGGGGGGCCTGGCCAAATTTATGTCTGGCCTGAGGGACAGAAGTTAAGTTGTCGATGCTAAGAGGGGGTCAAGCCTACTTTGTAGCCGAGCGTTTTCCTCATTTCTGGGCCCCTCCTTCCAGATAAATTACACAGCCCCTTACCTTGTTTTCGTGAACGGCTGCACGTTCACGAAAAAAGAGATTCCGCGGAGAAATAATGAAGAGCAGATTTACAAACACAAATCGCTATCGCGGTATTGATACAGAGCAATCTTGGGCAGCCATAGCATTGGCGATTCTCATCCCACGGCTCAACAAGACTGATCTATATGATGTAGCCGAGGAGTCCTTAGCCTTGTGACTGGCGAAGGGAGGGAATCATTGAGCAACGAGTGGACTGATTGGCTTGCGAGGATAGTTTCATTTTGTATACACCTATTTCAATTAACGTTAAAACGTAAAACCATGAACCATGCATCGTAATGAAGGCGCTTTATCTCGTATTTTCTACGAATTGGGCAAACTAAACTACACTAAAATCACTCAGTGGCATTTTGTTTGCTACTTTGAGATATAATTTTATTGAATTGTTGCGATTTAGGCACAAATTATCATTTCCAACTATGAAGCATGGTTCATGATACATGGGTTTAGGAGCAACGTTAATTGAAACAGGTGTATAATAAGGGGTAGCGAGGGGTCCCTAAAATAACAAGAGTCTCGCAAAATTTTAGCAGTCTCGGAATCTCGGAATTCTTAACGTGCGTCTCGGAACCTCGGATATTCACTCTCAAACTTCTAATACAGTAAATATATGAGCTGAAATTTTCTCTCCGTCTCGGGCTCGGATTTTAAACTGCCAGTCTGGGCGTCTCGGATTTACCCATTAGGAAATCGCCTTAAGCTGCCTGCAGGGGCGGATTTAGGAAAAAATCTGACCGTAGCGCAATCATTGATAACTATGAAAAAAAATTTTTTGGGTCGGGATACAGTTGCCATAGAAGTATACACCAGACAGGTTAATCTACGTATTAGAGAAAACTATTCAAAATAGGGTTTACATGTTGGATTTTTAGAAAATACCGTCCAACAAACGCGTTTGCCCGCGCGTGGTTTTCGATAGTGCACTGGGTTACTAGTTGTCAACAAAGATCTCCCTAACCTGTAAGAACATCTATAGAAATCTGTGTTTCATTGCACGGCAAATTTCTAACAATTAAGGTCGTCGTGAGTTCCAAACTCACTCAGGGATCACTCAGACGAGCGAAACGAAACTGACAAACGATCGATCGAATTTTCGAGGGTGCCGGCAGTTTAGTGATTTCGGTAGTATAATCTCAAGCCATGTCAAGCTGTGTTCAAACAGTTTAACTGAAATAAATTAAACTTAGTCATAGTCGTACTCAGCCGGATTTGATATTAGGAAAAGATGTTCTGTAATTTACCTCACGCAGAAATGCTTTTCTAACATTTCTAGGCGCCTTCTTGGCTTTGGAAACTGTAACTCTTCTACCAGAGGAGATCACAGCTCGCAGGGTATAACTCTTCAAACTCATGACTACAAAGTGCATTTGTGTTGTATTTTCATCAAAGAATGTTGACATTTTCTTTCAACATCACCGAGCAGAGAAAATTCGCGGAGAAGATCCGTGACTCTCTCCCGCGTTAGAATCCATTTTCACACGAGACGCTAGGCCAGTTTGTACTCCATTCTGATTGGTTAACTGTTTCAATACGTCTGGCAAAAAGTTATTTTTAGTCGCCTGACAGGAGTGGACAGGAGCCGTTTCACCAAAAATAGTAACAAGACCCCCAGCAACAGGCGCTGGATTTACTATTTTTAGCATGCAACAGGAGCAACAAAGTCGCTAAATATAGTATCATCTCTCGGCGGCAACGAA
This sequence comes from Scolanthus callimorphus, assembly GCA_033964015.1. Lineage (NCBI taxonomy): Eukaryota > Metazoa > Cnidaria > Anthozoa > Actiniaria > Edwardsiidae > Scolanthus > Scolanthus callimorphus. Next base: position 18,842,114 of record CM066920.1, read on the forward strand.
CGCCGTGGTTGGCTTGTTGAAGATCAATCGATGAAGTTCGGCGCTCGCTCGCAACGGAGATTATGCAAAACGACAGATGATTCTGGAAAACTGAGAGCGGCAAACATAACGTAGAAAATTATGTTTAGCGCATATAGGATAAATGTAGAAGACCAGAATAAAACAAATTAGAAGCTATCAAAGCGACTAAGGAGGACAAATTAATAAAGTCGCTCAAATCTGACCGTAGCATTTGCTTCGGTTGCACTGGTCTAAATCCGCCCCTGAGCTGCCTACATGTTGAAGGTTCAAACTTGTTTTTGTAATACACTAAACAATACACAAGGTGGTTCCCTTAAGATCATATTTACATACTATGTTCCCAACAGGGGAAAATGCTTTTCAAAAATTATATTCCAAAGGTCTAAATTAATTACAGATAAAACAATCGAGGCTGGAACAATACACAAGAAGCTACCAAATCAAACTAGCAATGAAATACAAAAGAGAATATGCGATGAATCCGTGTAATGTGAGTTTTGTGTTGCAAACGCCAGGATGTTTGGCCGCCTATAGGCAATAGACGAGCTTAGCACGCTCATACAATATTCATGGTTCATCGTTTGTGAAAATAAATACAGAAATGGGCGACGCGAGAAATTTAGCCCTGGTTTGTTAGTTAAAAATATGAAGAAAAAGAAACAAATTAAAATGTCGAGAAATATATTCAACCGCATCAAAAGAGTAAATACAGATTATAGTGAAATGCTAATAAATGGCATACCATTATTTCTTTGAATAGCCTTGTCTTCTGGGCACCCATAAAATCCATCGCACTTGAATTGAGATGAAACACTGAATGACATCTTACTAACATTACAGGAAAACAAACTAGCCAGGGCCGAGCTGAGGAATCTTGTGGTTTGTAGCGTTGAATAGCAATCTAAGTCTTGCGACCGTAAGCTCAAAGAGTCGTGATCGTGCCCGTCATCTTGTAGTGAGAGCCCACACCAATCTGACTCATACACAGGTGTTTCCCTTGACTCGTAATCCGAAGTCCCTTTGTCTGAGTCTAATTGATATTCATTTAGGGGAAAATAAGTTGGAATATAGTTATGGCTTCGGACCAGGAACGTATGCCCAAATGAAAGCCTCTTTAAGCTCATTATATCCAACAAGAAGCAATAGGATTCTCAATTTTTCGCACACAAACTTGTAGTTTTACTTCATTGAGAAACTTCCAGCGTCAACCAATAATATTGTGTTATGTACACATACGTATGAGGAACGAATAAGTGCTAGTATCGAGACTGAGACATGGGGACGATATTGGTATAAATTGTTAATCACCTACTAAGGAATAATAGAGGCAGAAAAAATCACGATGCGCAATAGTAGTTGATCTCGGCAGAATTTGAGAAACAAAGGATAGTGCTTGTTTACTGTCTTGTTTATCACAAGCGATCGACTTAATTCAGTGGAATTATATATGAGTAAAAATAGATGAAGCGCAAAAGAGAATAATTAACAATTATTCGCCGAAGGCGAAGTGAATGGAGCCTGAGGAGAGTTTTAGTGTATACTACACGGGAACACTCCAAAAAATATCCGAACGACACTAAATGAGGCATTTGCCGACATTTTGTAGCCACTCAACACATGGTGGAAACTTGCTGCTGTTTTAGAGAAGCAAAACCGCTAGAAATCACTTGTTTTAAAACCTTAATATTGACTACGATAAAGATTTAAGGCTGCATTCATTATGTATACTACAGGGGGGGGGGGCAGAGGAATTTTTTTTGACAATGCAAAATTTTCAGATCCCCCCAAGGCACAACATATTTTTTACGAATCCCCCCTCTTGGTCAAAAGGAAAAAACATGCCCCCCCCCCCCCCCCCCCCCCCCCCCGCCATCACCCCGGAGACAATATCAATTTTACATTTTCTCAAAAAATAAAAAACAAGGCTCGATGATAAAAAAAAAATACAAAGCGTAAAAATGCATGTGGCTTTACTTTTTTGTGTCGGTAGTGACTTTCTACCAAGTGATCTGGTGCGCTCCTCGATTGGAGCCTTACTACACATAGGCTGACCCCTGCGAAATGGATTCCAAGCTTTATTGGAAAACAGTTAAAATGAATGGAATTCCATCGAATTCAACTGTTTTCTAAAGGATTCCAAAATGCGTTTTTAAACGCCTATTTCTGTCAGGGAAAGACTTCTGGAATTCCCTTGAATTCAATGCAATTCCAGAAGGATGCTTAAGGGAAGGTGTCAAATGTTTGGAAAATAATGGAATATAGTTGAACTCTCGGCTTAATTAACAGACTAATCACAGTTCCAGCAAATTCCAAAGAATTCCAAACTAATTTTGACAGCTCGAAAAACATAATGCAGACTCAACAACCAAAGAATGCTTTGGCTGTTGAAAACATGCAACACAAATGCGGGCTCAAAAGAGGTCTAGGAGAGTCTAGGAAGTTCACCTTCGTTCATTAGACCTTATCATGGATTGTACAACGTAGGAATAGAAGTATATTACAGAGCCCCTCCCAGGGGGGGGGGGGGGGGTATACGCTCCCTTGATCCCCAGGTTTTCCTATAGTTTCTCCCTTGATCCCTACTAATAAATTCGAAAGCTCCCAAAAATATGTGTTCTCCATGCTCCCATGATCCCAAGAAATGTCGTTTCGCTCCCTTGATCCCTAAAAATATTTTGAATTGCTCCCCATTACTCTTGCTACATAACGATTACCTCTATTTTGGGTGTGGAACTTAGCTGTACTGTGTTGATTAGTCTTTCGGGAGAGACGATAAAACGAGGTCGAACTTCGTAAGAGTAGGGGATCCAGGTGCAATTTGCTGGTGCCTGGAAACGTGTCCATATTGTATATAGACGCACTGCAAAACAAATCTCATGCTTGTAATCTTCGGGTCAGCAATTTGCACCATCGGTTGTAACCCACTTAGTCCTCCAATTCTCCTTGTCAAGGTTTGTTTCCTATTCATAGTAGAAGAAGTCTTCATCAAATCTCCTCCCCTTACAAAACAGAAATATATTTTGCATATATTCTTCATATATTCTGTTATATGTCACATATATGCTACATATATTTTGCTACTGACATATATTCCACATACATTGGGCCACATATATGAAGCATATATGCAAAAGGTAGGGCAAGATTTATAATGGGGGCATATATATGTCACTTATAGAAAAACATATATGTCAGATGTAGGCAGATTTCTATAAGCATAGACAAGAGAAGTTTTAAAATTTCACATACGTGAACTGATCATTATGTGAAAATACTAATGCGTTTTTCAAGAAAAAGAAAAATGAACAAACTTCTCAAATTCTTCTCAAATTATTTCTTGAAACTACTTCTATTTGATAAGGTAACATTTCATTCTGGCGTATTGTCTGATATAATCGCACACATTTTGTCGATTTATTAAAAAAAAAACACGAAATTGCAAGCGCCGGTTTTAACCCCTAAGAAGTACGGCGGTCAATGGCACCAGTGTGGACAGATGATTATATTGTGATGATTATTTCTCGAAACCATTTCTTTTTCATGCCGTTATTTAAAAATAATTTTCATTTTGTGACTTTTTAAAAAATAGAATCTACTAGAATCCTGCGCCGCGTTGCAATAAACTAATAACAAACTAAAATACATGATAAGAGTGATATGCTCGAGCGGAACCTGGGCCGACTCCATCTCGCATCTGATTGGCTCCATAAAAGGCGCATTCAATTAAATTCGTTAACGCTCGTGGCTCTTATTTCGTTTAAAACGTTATACACGGAATCATGGTTGTTGGGGCTCTCTTGAATACGGCATTATTTCTGGCAAATTTGATGCCCTGAAACACTCAGTTGATCATCGTCCTAGTACATAATTGTTTTCTGGCGTTTTCTTGAGGGTACTACCGATGAAAAGCAAGGTATCACTTCTTTGTTGAGGTGAGTTAACAGCGCGGGGCTATAACGTAACGTTTCTTGTTGTGCCGGGATAAACTGACCACTAGAAGTTGCACTATGGGCCGTAATATTGCGAAAAAAAAACATAATCTTTAAAATGCAGTCCGTTTACATGTAAGACTGTTTAATTCACCTCATTTCAGGCATTGTATTGATCGTATCCCTTCCTGCACGATCTGCGTATATTACCGGCGGCTCTCTCGAACCGGCGGCTCTGTTACTAGTAGTCAATGAACTGAAGCAAACCATTGTTAACTACTTTAAACCGGCTTTTGTCCAATTAAGTTTACTTCTAACATTAGTAACTAGAAAATTAGTTGCCTTTTGTCGTGTTTATTGGGTATAAGAGTATACTATATTGTTGTCGATAAACTCGCTAGTGTTGTTATTTGAACTCGCGTTCCACATGAGCTTATATTACTTTCGCTCACAAATTCGATCATTTAAATGAACTTACTTTCTTACCTTTCAACTTTGTTGAATATTCCCCTAAAAATGGGTAGTAAGGGTTTGCCATATTCGATTGATAAAGGCTACATTTGTATGATTTCTGCTACCGCGATTTCCGCGCATCAGTTTATAATTAAATGCGCGCTGTAGCTGATTTCGACACTTCACAGCTCCAAGGAAAGAAAACTGCCATATGCGTTTCCGGTTTATAGAAAGTTTTAGCTGTAAACCTCTGAGAACTAATCATCAGCTCATGATACTCAATATGCCTAGAAACTAGTGTTTTATTTTATTATGTTTTATAAAGGAACGTCCTTGGCATATCACGCAACTACATATACATGTCGCAGCTATGTTCTGGGTTTTAGTGGTGTGACAATAAACAATCGGGAACTAATTGGATTTTTTACATTACATTTTTACAAAGTGATTTTCGACAGGTTCACCTATTAAAAGAAAACTGAAATGGCTGCGTTGCTCGGATTACTACAAAACCGTACAAAAACATGCCAAATATCCATAGCTTTTTATTCGCTCGAAAGTTATATTTTCCAAGTCAAAAGTTGCCCAATCACTGGTTGTTGTGCAGGTTTTATAAACCTTTCTTACACAGACTGCGGTGTATAGTTTGTTATTTCATGTGTGACTATTTGTTTTGTTTTTCTCAGCATAACTATACTTTTTAACAGCAAGTAGCGGGATTCGGGGCTTTATAAGGCAGAGGAGACGACGACCAGCAACTTTTTTAAAGGTGCCGCGTTAATTCAACATTTGGCTTTCAGCCTCGTAAAAACGTGTATAAAAGTGAAAATTACAAACAATAAATACATATTTATTGTTTAATAATTTTAATGATACAGATAAAAAGTAGTTAAATGGTACTCGCCCCTGCTCTTCAATTATTTCTTTGGCTTCTGTAGTGTAATTTCTATTCTAAGCATGTTTGAAAGCTTTATTTTATATTTTCCTTGAATGAGGGGTTAAGAGTATAACTCTGATGCTCAATATATACGCAAATCACGTTGCTTAAGGGAAGAGCATGCAGTTCCGATTGACCCTCGAAGCTTACCAAGAAGACACAGGGAATTGATTTAGTAGATATATATAAAACATGCTCCCTAAATAAGCGTAACGAACTCGTGTCAGCATGTCGGCACAGGGCAAAGGCGCTACAGCGCAACAGCTAAACAAACAAAAGTGTTTAAATACTGCGAGAGGATACAAATTAAACACTCCTGACGAGCGAGGTTTCCAGAACCTTACAAAACAGGCCTGTCGAACCACCCAGCCTGTATGTTTTGATTTTCCCTAACCGCTTGTACTAAAGCTCTGCCACCGGTATCGAGCACTTTGTTGGAAGTGACTGCGAAAAAAACACATATATATAAAACATATATTCCAAGTATATGTGCCATATACACAATATGTGAAATATATTTAACCTATGTGCCAAAATTGGGCCAAATTCTGATATGTAACATATCTTTTACATATATGCCACATATAAATTTCGCATATATTTGACATATATGCGGTCATATATGTGACATATCTTTTGAAATATATTTGACATATGTATGCAAAATATATTTCTGTTTTGTAAGGGTCTTCCTCCCCCTTGACCTTCTAGTCCGTGCTTGCTCGCTCTGTAGTTCATTAGTGGTTTCCATTTCAGCAGACAACTCAGCTGCCTCCATGACAGTGACACGTTCAGTCGTAGTTTGTAGCTGGTCAAGAAGGAGGATGAGATCTCCCTCCTCCAGTTCTAATATGTCATTGTTTGACTTATAATTTGATATAACGCACATAATATTGTTCACTTCAACATATTTCTCTGTATCTTCTGTGAAAGTTATGGCATTAGATGGATCCTGATTGTACACTTTAGCTCTCACCCTCTTTGCGCCAACGAGTGCATCCTCTTGAAGGTAGGCTATAACGAACAAGGCACTTGAGTGACCTCGTACACATACAATCTGGCCTTGCTCATATAATGTTACTGGTCTGTCCGTCTGTGGCGTTGAAACAGCTGGCGCCTGACTTAGCGCTGAGAAATCCATTGGCTCGACAGGGGGAGAGTCAGCTGCATAGAGATTGATTGGAAGGGTGCCAGGGTTGTCCTTCGTGGTCATGTTGCGCACTGTTTTCTGGGGGACACTCTGACCATACATCGCCCTCCAGTTTCTCATCTCATTGACCTGTCGTGCAGAGAGCTTTCGAGACTTTGGTGGGCGAAGCTTAGGAAGGTCCTTGTAATCCGTTGACGTGAAGGTATGCGGATAGAAGGACTTTGGAGCTGTGAAATAAGCAAATGGCGTATAGCACTGCCTCTTTAACCTCTCTTTGATGGCCCTACTAAATCTATAATCAAATTCGAGTTGCATGGGCATGTCAGTAGCACCACTTCTCATTTTCGAGAAAGTATTTTCAACAACAAGCGTCAGGACACTTTTTATGTTGAATTTGTCAGCGAGTCGTGGATCAAAGCGATCTAGGATATCATTCTTAATATCGCGGAGAGACTTCAGTATTCTTCTCTCATCCTCCATAACAACAGATGAAACCGTTCCTTGGGGGCCTTGTGTTACAGCTGTGGTATCTGTCAAATCCATGACCGCATCAACGCATTTTTTGTCAAAGCGATAGACTCGATCTAGTCTCTCAATTGCTTCTGAGATCTTGACAGTGACGGAGGTGCCTTTCTTTGAATGAAGTCCAAATGTTTCTCCAAAAAGATGCAAATGCTTCAAATAGTCCACCAAACTACTGACATTGCTTGACATGCGAAGAGTACTCGTTGAGGTGTCCACAGTAAACAGTGTCTCATAATCGAAGCAGATGCCTGCTGGCTGTGAAAACTGGGCTTTGCTTCCATCTCGTGTGCCCCGTCCACCACCCACCAACACAGAACATTGCTTAACTGTAGGTTTAAAAACCCTGATACATGAGTCTCCAGTGTCACTGAATGCAAACGAGTGGTCATTGTAGCTGGTTAAGCTATGCACCTTGTTGCAGAGTGAGCCTCCATTGTTGAGTATCTTATCTATCGAGCCAACATTGTTATCACCAAACGTAATTTCATATATACCACCGTCGTCTTCATGGGCAGAAACATACAATGCTCCATTCAAAGATACTATCCCATAGAGAAGCTTGGAGCTAAGCTGAACAGAAGAGATTACTGTACCCTTCAAGCTGACAAGGTTGGAATGAAGTTGTATAACATAGACAACACCGGTGAATGCGGAAACGTACAGGTGTCCGTTGATATCAAAGCACAAAGCCACTGGCTGCTTTATTTCTGTGTCCAACTCGACATGCATTAGGCATGCCTCGCGTGTGCTGTGATGTACATGATTTGTTTCAGTTATGTCATTTGTAGCTCCGTTATTTAATGGTGACAATGCTTTTCTGTGTTTTTCTTGAAGGTATTTCTTTGGTTTCCGTTTGCAATCATCACTCCAGGCGCCAATATCTTTCAGCTTTCCTGTGAGCTTCTCGACAGTTAATTTGTCGACATCGACAATAGTATCGCCTGTCAAGTCTTTAAACGCAATTGCATTTCTTTTTGACTCGGCACAGTACAGTACATTGCTGAATACAGCCACTCCTATAGGTCGTTCCAAACAATCCAATTCCACAGTCACATTTGCAGGGTAATGATTCGCCCGTACCTTAAAAACCTTTCCCAGGACAACATCGCTGACAAATACATGCCCTAAAGGACCCATACAGGTGCCAATAGGGGCCTTTAAAACTCCGATTTTGTTATCATCTCTTAGTCTGTACTTTTCGGGTACTACAGTGTGTGTCACTGTCTTGGCATTTTCTTGAAGAACCTGTGTTACTAATGGAGAGGAAATCTCCATAATGGAATCAACATCTTGACGATCCCGATTCCTCACAGAGCTAAGTGGCAGTAACTGCGCCAATTTCGAATGTAGGTCATTTCGCAGTTCTCTAAGTTGGACCAAGTTGATGCGGTACTTGTTTACTAACAGGAACCAATTTGAAAAACTTTGCCGCTTTCTCTTTGCAACGTGTACGCCATCTGGAAATGGTGAAATAATGGACAATCGCGGATCAGACTGGTCTTCTTTTTCTTTCAGTAGTTCTTTCTGTGCACCGGCATTTCTTGATTCAGAATCTTCAGAGACACAGATCACTGCTGCTTTAATGCATTGCATCTTCTTCTCCAGACAATCATCACACGGTCGCAAGGCTGACTCGATAACTGTGTGGCCTTTTGCTTTACATTCATCGCACACAGCTTCTAATTCTGTACAGTCATTGCAATGACTGAAACAATTTGTAGGAACGCTGTTAGTATCAGTTCTGCTGTGCTGCAAATGGTTTAGGCAAACATTGATCTCTTGTGATTCTTTCTTTATCATTGCCAAAGTATCTGCAGCTGTAAGTCCTTTGCTCAAATGGTTAACACCGATAGGCAGAGCAAACTTTGCATCAAGAGTGGTCAAGCACATGACTTCCGCTTCTTGAACCATAGACTTTTTTAGGGTGTTTTTGTTCGGTTGTCCCTGTTTGATAAAGTCATAATCCAAGTCAAGAGTGCTTCCGATTAGTTTCCCCTGCTTACTGTCATACAACAAACCAGGCTTCAACTGCATTCCATCTTTAGCAAGTGCAACAGGGATTACCTTCACGTTTTCATCTTCATAAAGAGTTAGAATATGGCTGTCAGGTCCACTTGATATCTGCAAAAAACTCTGGAGGTATTTAGCATTTATCCCATTCTCTGTTGAGTATCCGCTGTACATTTTATCGCGTGTTGTTTTTCCTGGGAGTGGCCAATTCCATTTTGTCCAATCAAAACCAGACACTGCACTCGATCGGCCTTCTCCATCATGGCCTGGCCCCCTCAATAAATTTACCACTTTTCTTCCACCGTGGTATTCTATACTTTCAAGAAACTGAAGTACTTCATTGTCCCACTGGAACTGAAGACTATGATTTTCTTTTCTCCTTACAAGCCAATCTACATAACTGACGGCGTTTTTAAGTAAGATGTAAAACATGCTTTCCTGGGAAAGAATACCAGAATTGAGAAATGACTGTAGTTTCTCAGCAACTGGGTCAACATTCTCAACATGCACTTGTTGGAATCCAATCTTAATTTCATTAGCTAAATAATCTTTACTTATGCCAAACTCGTCTTTGTCATCACTTTCACTTCCGGAATCATCAAACGATGAGGGATAACTATCATCAGAACTCTCTGGTATAATGTCAATGTCAATTTCTGACATTTCGCCGCTATTTGTAAAAACTGCCAACTCTGCATCATCACAAAGATCATCAGAAAACTGTCTGTAATCCAAAAGAAAACATGAACTTTACAACCTTATATTTCACTGAACGCCCACTGGCAGGGATATCTTGTTCCTTTCCTTATAGCAGTGACAGTCATTAAATGAAAGTAGAGAAAGTTGCAAAGTCTGCAAATTGATTGCAATTCTGACTTAAGACAGGTTATTTTACAACTTCGAGCAACGTTAGCCCAAAAATAGTGTTACTCGATGATTTCTATCCGAATTTTGTAGATTTGTGGTCCACATTTTGAAATATCACAAAAGACAGAAGACTGGGTTTGCGCCACGCCAGAAATAAATGGTCAAAAATAAAAAATTCTATAGAATCTATAAAAAGGCTATTATTGCAATTACCATTTTAGGTGCGAAAAATACATAATCTGTAAAAACTTAAATTTATTTTCTCAGCTTTCTGTGGAATTTTTTGCTGGGACGATAATACACAAATGCTACCATGAATACCTTTCAAATGAGACTAGATTCAAAACAACAACTTTTGTAATTTTGAGTAATAAGATTTTTTGCCGCTTTCTGGCAAAATTGCTCAGAAGTCTGTCAAGTCTAAAACAAGCTGTCTTAATTGCTTCTTCTCCTCGTATACTCACTACCTATCAGACAGCTAATGCCATGTTAACATCTGAATAACAATAAGTATAAAAATATTTATAGGTGCCCCATCTCTATGATATGCATGACTGGAACAATTCAAATCTAACATATCATTGTCAATTTCAATAGCAGGATTGTCCAAGTCAAAGCCATCATTATCATCATTGTCCATATCACTCAGAGATTCACCAGAGGGCTGCTCTTTCTTATCTTTTGCCTTTTTTTGAAACGTTGCTGTTATGCAAGGCTGTGTGCTCTTTGACGTTTTTCTTCTTGTCTCAGAGCACTCTTTCCAGTGCCCTATGGATAAATGAAAAATCATTATCAATTAATTGGTTGACATGAGGTAACTGCCATTTTCATATAATTCATCATAATCCTGTTCACTCTCACCTTTGACATCTAACCCTCGCAAAACCATACCCTAACAAACACAATGATGTGTATATATTCTGTGTCATTGAGTCATGCACATTCCGCCTCAAAGCTGTCTATTTTAAGTTGCGATCTTCAAGAATGCAATACATGCATCCAGTGTAGCAACTCTACACTTGATGCGAGCAAATAGTCGAGTGGATAAGGTGCCGACTTCGAGTCCCACACTGGACCGATTTTGTGTACTAAATAGCTAACTGGCTTGTCCCCTTCCTAGTAAGGTTTTTAATACAGTTTGTTGTTTGTTTATAGTAGCTATCTAAAGCTGGCACTCAAAGGAAGTTATTTATTTATTTTATTTCATTTGTTACAGAGAATAACAAAGGAGATCTAATGACTTACTTGCTTCAAAGTACTTTAATGCACGAGGTTTGTTCAGCATAATTCTCTTCTGACATACACACTGTATCCATCTCTCGCTAAAAGCTGTAGCCCTAAACTTGTCATGCATGTCTACAAGAATAAGAAAGAATGAACTTGCTCAATACAATCACGTAATATTGTTACATCTCATAGGATATAAACATAAAATATGTCATTAACACACAAGATAATTTAGAAAACATGTCACAGCTGTATGTGTCTACACTAAAATTCCGACTTTGACAGAGGTGGGGGTGAGAGGGGGACTGCCCCCCCCCCCCTCTTTCACTCTGGCTATGGGCTCTTATGACTTAATCAGGCATGAACTAACCTGATTTGAACTTGTTCCACTTTGTAACCTGCCATTCTTTTCGTTCTACATTATTTCCTTCTAGATTGTTGCGCAAATCTCTAAAGAAGTCTTCATCCTCCTTCCTGTGCGTCGTCATAGGGCGACCAGGCTTTTTCTTCACAGTCTTAACAGTCTTAACACTGCTTGCGTCAACTGACTCAACTGTTACAGGATTCACTGATTTGTTAATGCCTTTTCTTGAGCATGCCTGATCACTGCTGGTAATGTTTGTTTGTCTCGAGAGTACTTCATGAGCATTGATTATTTCAACTTCAAATATCTTCACTGAAAGAAATACAAGTCGAAAAAAACATTAAAGATAATTTTGATTGAATAGAGCACTGTACCATAGACACTCTGAGGCACAAATATTATGCCCAAAAATTTGACTGCATTAAAAAATATTATTTGTATTGTAAGGCCTTTGTTGAGGTTTTATAAGTTCTGATTTATTTTCCCTTATTATTTACATTCAAGTAATTGAGTGCCCAAAGGATAAATACTCCTTTTGTTGGCAATAATTATTAAGTTCTCTTGTGTATAAAGTTGACAAAGTTGTCAATGACACTCTAAGGCCTGGTTTCCATAAAGTCGTATATTCTGTCGTATCTGTCACATCAGTCGACCATGAAACAATGGAAACTTGAATTATTATTTTGTTTCACCGTTGACTGATATGACAGATACGACAGATAATACTATATGGAAACTAGGCTTAACAACATCACATGCATATCCCATGCAGGGGTGTAGCCAGCACTTATGAGAGGGGGGGTTCCAAAATTCAAAAATTCAAAAACTCCACATAGATTTAGGGGAAAAAACTAGCGTTTGAAGAAATTTGCTACATTTTATTGGAGCTTTTATTTGTTGTCTATTTTCATATTTACAATTTCAGTAGTAAGTCGGTCCAGAACAGAGGCGAGCGGGGTTCTGCTGCGGGAGAGGGGGGGTTCCGGAACCCCTTGAATCCCCCCCTGGCTACGCCCCTGCCATGACTAATCCTTTGCCAATCTGAGCTCAAGTTTCCAGTGCAAAGTTCAGTGAAATAAATTGATATGGTCTATATGCAACACATATTTTCTAACCAACAAATATAAGTGGAAAATAACTTATATGACTTACTTAATTTACTTCTAGGACAGGTTTTACATGCCGATTTGCGTCAGCTCATAGTCTAATAATGTAAATATGGTAAATTAATTTACCTACGATCACCTACCTATAAGTTCTCGCTGTAGACCAAGAACCTTCGGAAGGCAATTCTCCCATTGCTCTTGACAATCAATTGCAAAGATCCTGCCCTTTGGCCACTCAGGTAGCTTCGGAATGAAGTCTTTGACGGACAATTGAATTTTAAATTTTCTAATGCCAAGAGCGCTGGTTTTGTCCTTGACCCCGTAGCCTTTCTCCAGGCGCTTTACTACTGTAGATAGGAGCTTATCTTCAGACAAGGTGAGCCCTAGCTCGAGGCTCCATCTTTCTGTCGGTTTCTCTTGGCCATTGTGGTAAATAGCTGCAGTAACTGGCACCAGAGTAGTGGGTTCTCGGACGGCAACTCCCTCATTGACCTCCTTCTCGGCCGCCATATTGAGATTGGTGAGAATGACCAGAATGCCCTGCCATAAAGCCCTGCCATCTGTTTCAACTTTCCCATGATGCATTGCATGACACAAAGGGGGTATTTATGAATACTAATACTGAGACTGCTAAAACCTTTGTCAGTCTCTGCTTTTCTACAAGTAAACAGTCCCGGAACAGAGAAATAAATCCAAAAAATTGACTTCTATTGATCTCCCTTGATCCCCAAAACTAAAGCCAGTCTCCATTAATCCCTGAAAATAATTTGACAATCTCCCGATATCCCTAAAAATAAATTCCTATGCTCCGTTGCTCCCTAAAACCCCTGGGAGAGGCTCATTACAGGTAAGTACAGAGAGCACGTACCTTATCAATGGATTGAAATTTGAGTGTAAGCGGATTTCTAAGGCTGCTCAGACTAGCAGATGGGCTGACCTTCTAGATTGTGTTTAATGGCAGCCGTTTTATACCTCGAGTTTTGAACAGCTTTAAGCCTGGTTTGAACGATTTCTAATCTTGTAGAACTCTTAAAATGCTAGCATATCATTTATTACATGCTTTTGGTATTGATATTTAGTTTGGAGAGTATAATTAGGGCTCCGAGTTGATGTAATTTGGTTGTGCTAATTTGTATCATTTATTTTGTATTTGATTGTTTGGTATGTTTTCCGTTGTGCCGCAATTTTGACAATGAAGCTACAAGACTATTAATCAAAAGTCCAAAGGGGTTTTTGTCTGGCAGACGAAAGCCACTGAAGAGGACCTTGAAGAATTGTAGTAAAACAAGAAGGCCTTTTACGACTTTTTAAGTTTAATATAATTCTTTATGCGCGCGAAGCGCGCAGTTTTTTTTCAACATATCAGTTGAAAGAGGGTGAATACACGAGAATAGTAGTGCAAGTGATATTTCTTCAGGAAGGAGGTTCAAACTCGGTGTTCAACAATTGAGCCTTCCTTCATTTACTATCAAACTGCACAACCTTATCTTAAATATATATAATACCTCAACAAAAATATGCATCCCCCCTTCATGTTATGAAAAAAACTTGACATCCCCCCTTTTCCAGTTCCTAAATTTTGAGATCCCCCCCCCAAAAATCCTCTGCCCCCCCCCCCCCCCCCCCAGTAGTATACATAATGAATGCAGCCTAAGAGCGGCTGCCTGTAGGGATCGAGAACCGCATTTCACCGACCATTTGGTCGCACTTTTGATATTTCGTCCAAAGATACCCTTTGGGCGACTTTACTCGAAAATCATTTTAAAAAGTTTCGGCGAGTTTTAATTTTCAAGAAAATCGAAAGAGTTTGAAAATGCGGCCTAGTTATGGTCGCAGGCCGACGATAGGTCGCGATATTATTGGTCCTTGGACGAAGCGCCGTTAACGGCTTAAAATAATTCCAAAGATCCTCAAACTTCACACAAATCTAGATCAACTATCCCAGAACAAAAGTGAGTAAACTAATTTCCCCGAGTCGCTCACTCTTTTTTAGAGCTGGTGCGTTTGTAAATAATATCCAAAATCACCGTAAATGCAATGCTTTTTGTTAAATGTACACAAAGTGCTCCTGGTACATAATGTTTCCAAAATCCAACCTAATCTTTCGAAAGAGAAAGGATTGAAGTTTATTTATGGAAAGTTTCAAGCTTTAATGGGAACTCCTTCCTGTTTTGCGGTGGCCTAGACTACACTACCAAAGTTTGGTTGTTTTAGAGTCTTCCCTTCACGAGATATTGATTTTTCAAGCATAGATGACGTCATCGATGACGTCACATCACGTGACCAATTCATTTCGCTCATCTGGTGACCTAGACTACACTACCAAAGTTTCGTTGTTATAGAGTCTTCCCTTCACGAGATATGTAATATTTAAAAGCCGACTATGAGGACTTGACGGGATTTCAAAGTCCGCGCAATTAGTTCCAGTCCAAGGCGAAGCCGAGGACTGGAACTAATTGCGTGGGCTTTGAAATCCTGTCAAGTCCGAATAGGAGGCTTTTGAATTACTTTAAATACTCAATAATTATTCATGACCTAATTAGCCAACACAGAGGGAAAACGATCAATGTTGAAACATCTCCATTTATTTATTTTTTAATTCCTTGGTCATTTGAAATACTCAGCCTGTGACATAATCTTCAATCACCAACCCTTCTCTGTACCCTACCCAAACAGAATTACTTGTGAAACTTGAATTACGTCACTAGTCATGCGCACAAATGAAAAGGTCAAAATTGTTTCCACAAAGCCTGTCCCACATGAAAGTTGGCGGTGCACATGCATATGACTGGAAGCAGCGAGGTGGTACTCACTCGCCAATTTTTGCCGTTAAAATCAATTTTTAAAGCATCGGTTTGCAGTAAGCTCATTCTCTAAGCACAAGTCTATGCACCTAATACTCATCTTTCCCTGGAAAAATAATTTTTGTGAAAAAGAGTTTTTTAGGATCGAAAAATCATTATAAATATCTCTGTTTTTATGCAAATTTGCATGTCCCAGCGTCACACGTTCAGCGCCTGGTGTAAAAATATTTTTACTTATTTCTTCATGGATAAAACATACAACGCAAAATTAGCCATAAATCGAAGGTCCAATCCTAAATGAAATAACTTATATGGTATTTTCTTCAATATATGCATCTTCTTCGATATTATTAGTGAAAACGTCTTTGCCATTTTCGTGTCCCAAAAATTTGATAATTTTAGCGTATTTCAGGTTTTTTAGATTTATTGTCAAAATAAGCAACGCCGCAATGAAACAAACTGAGCCAACTGTGGTCTATAGATTTTTATGCCGAAATGTGGCATTCTGACTGAGATCGGAAATAAGTTCTTGGAAATATAAAATTTCGAAGTTTACTGAAAGCATTGTCCCCCACCAAAATTTAAAGCATAATAATACGACCGGGGTTTGCATTTCCTCTAATATATAGATAACCATAAGCCTTATTGCACTAAGAAACTACAGATGTGTGGTCTAGTAAAATTGCAGTCATTTGATCTATTGCCCGGACTTATAGCCTATTTTGAGATAGTTTAGCAATGGCGTGAAGTTTACTGAAAGTTTTGTCTCCCACTTCATAAAATTTACATATCTAAACAAACGACAGCAAATGTGATTGCTACCGAAGTTTGTTTCTAATTTCTTCGTTTACATTTAAAAAAAATCAAGGTTTTTTGCTCAAACTATTTAAACCTATACATCTGAGATTCCATTCGCACCGACGAGGTAGATTTCGGCTATAACACACGAGATTTAAAACTCACTATGTTATTTTTGTAATTTATGCAATTCGGAAGAAATTCATTACAGTTTAGAAAAAGTTCTTCATTTTTTCTGTTTTTCAGATAATTTTAGCGCGCGATTGGTTTCACATTTATTGCAAAGCAACGGGAAATTATTCAAGACAATAGGTATCTTAGTAGATTTGAAGCGTTGTCTGTATTTTGCAAAAAAATAGGTATTTTGAACCACTGCCATTGCGTGTTATTAATAAAAAAACTAAGAAAATTTGCACTTTAAGGTGGCTTATAGCAGTTTTTAGTTGACTCTTCTGTCTGGTATGGCCTGTATCTCACGTGCTATACATACACAGAAAGGCAAGCCACTTAACAAGAAACATGTAATTGATCGTTATATGTGTTTACATGATTTGTTTAAATTGACGCTTCCATGGCAACGAAATGGCGGCCCTCCATTTTTTGAGTTGAAGAATCCACCCCCAGACATGCAAGATAACTTTTCGCAATACCAACGCCAATGAGGTCAGACTATAAGTTTGGAGAAATAGGCCAAGAGCGTTTCGAAGACCATTTTTTGTCAAGAAAATCAAGCGTAGTCAATCAAACTCGTGAGCCAATCAGATCGTTTCCTAGTTTCGCCTAGTGCGACATGTCTGTTGCGACATGTCTCGAAAAACAAGCCAAAGGAGTGCACTGAACAAGGATCCGATTGGCTCACACGATTGTGATTGACTGCGCAGCCAACTTAACTGCCAAAGGCTCACTAGATTAGAACCTACAGGGTCAGGTGTTATCAGAAACACTTGCAAATGGCATTTCTAGAAGAAAGGTTTTTATTATAAACGTTGTGACTGGTGATTTTTCCAACTGTTATGTACCGTTCGAATTTTTGATATTGGGAGAGTGCAAGTGGTTTTTTTTTTTGCAAAAGAAAGGAATCTTGCGTTTGACTAGTTACCAGACCCCACCCGGTAAGGAGATAAAATTGCTCATATTATCAGAAATATTGATCAAAATCAGTTGAAAAATAGATAATTCGACGTGTTTCTCTATAAACCATAGTGCAAAGTAGCCAAATGCAAAACGTTATAAGTAAAGAAAAATACGTCGGAAACTCGCATGTGACGGTAGTGAGTACCACCTCGCTGCTTCCAGTCATATAGTCTGGAACAAGATCCTTTCTATTCTATAGATTTCCGAGAGAGGAGACCTGTGTCTTCTCACGGAACGCTCCTACAGTCTGCCTTTGTACGGTGTAGACTGACTAGTACAAAAAAATTCGACGGGGAGAGGACCTTGAAATTATGAACTTGAATTGCGTCACTAGTCATGCGCAGAAGTGAAAAGATTAAGAGTGTTTCCATAAAGCCTGTCCCACATGGAGGTTGGCGGCGCACAAGCATATAGTCTCGAACCAAAATTCTTTGTAATGACTTCTTCGAGAGAGGAGACTTTTGTCTTCTCACGGAGTGGTTCCTGCGGTCTGCCTTTGCACGGCGCAAAGACTGACTAGTAGAAAAACTTTTCGAGGGTGAGGACCTTGAAATTATGAATATTCATAGTTCAAAGGTCCTTGGATCTAGAAAAAATTTCTAGATCCAAGGACCTTTGAACTATGAATATTCATAGTTCAAAGGTCCTTGGACCTTGAAAAGTTTTCAAGTCCCACTTGCAGTATCTTCCTGGGATTTCAAGGTACTGCAGGTACAAAATGAGAGCTCTGGTTGGCTGATTAGGTCATGAATAATTAATGAGTATTTGAATGATTTTTCAAGCATAGATGACGTCATCGATGACGTCACATCACGTGACCACTTCATTTCGCTCATCTGGTGACCTAGACTACACTACCAAAGTTTGGTTGTTATAGAGTCTTCCCTTCACGAGATATTGATTTTTCATGCATGGATGACGTCATCGATGACGTCACATCACGTGACCACTTCATTTCGCTCATCTGGTGACCTGGACTACATTACCCAAGTTTGGTTGGTTTAGAGTCTTCCTTTCATGAGATACTCATTTTTCAAGCAAAGATGACGTCATTGATGACGTCATGTCACGTGACCAACTCATTTCGCTCATCTGGTGGCCTAGACTACACTACCAAAGTTTGGTTGTTTTAGAGTCTTCCCTTCACGAGATATTGATTTTTCAAGCATAGATGACGTCATCAATGACGTCATATCACGTGACCGCCTCATTTCTCTCATCTGGTGACCTAGACTACACTACCCAAGTTTGGTTGCTTTAGAGTCTTCCCTTCACGAGATATTAATTTTTCAAGCATAGATGACGTCATCGATGACGTCACATCACGTGACCACTTCATTTCGCTCATCTGGTGACCTAGACTACACTACCAAAGTTTGGTTGTTATAGAGTCTCCCCTTCGCGAGATATTAATTTTTCAATCATTGATGACGTCATCGATGACGTCACATCACGTGACCGTGTTACAGCACCTCCCTTGTGGCATAGACAAAATATACCAAGTATGATTGTCTTGGCATGTTCCCTTGAGGAGATATAATTTTTTCCTTGCATACCACAGGGTTCCCATGTGTACACGGACGGACGGCGGACGGACGGACGGCGTACGCTATAGGTTTAATACCAGAAAAATAAAGAAAAAATCATATCTCCCGAAGGGTAGCTTCTATAGAAGCCAAACTTGGACAAACTTTCAAAGACCATAAGAGGAACTCTACACCAAAGTCACGTGCCCTTACGTCATCAATGACGTCATCAAAATGATCCATAATGTCCGTGACGTTCAAAAATCAACTATCATAGCGGAGCTCCCGCGCGGCGCTGCGCCGCGCTAGCGGAGCACCATAGATAAGAGAAAAACGTATACAGTAACCCATGGACACCGCGGAAATACGTTTTTGTGACGTCACATCCCGTGGCCAGCGGCTAAACCCATTAGGCTTTTTCCGTTCTCAGATAGCAAAGGAATGAACAGAAGGGAGACGAATGTGTAGCTCGAATATTCCGCCAATATAGAGGATTTTGTTTCTATTTACGGTTATCCTTCACTTCAATGAGTTGCTTTGGCAGATAATTATGCTGAAGGGGAACGTTTAATAAGTGAGTGGTTTGAATTCGTGGAGTTTTCGGGCGACCGACAGTTAGGCGTGGCATCGATCTGAAGACTTCGAAACAACTTTTTTCGCTTCCATATTTCTTCAAAACATGCAAGGCAACAGTTGTCCTGGCTTATTTATTGCTCTGTTGATTAGAGGATTGACTTGGCGACTTCACTATGTAATCAGTCATAGAATGCGATCCAAGGTGAGTTTTTTTTCCTTTGTCCTTTTGGAGAATAATTTTCGTCCCAGTTTACAATTCCTATCTGCACAGAATAAAGTTTTGCTATTGTCTTTCGTAAAGAGACTTGTATTTAAAACCTATTTCAAGCTATGGTTCTGTAGTCTGGACATTATTTGAGTGTGTATGAGTCAGACATCATCATGCTTTTGCCAGATGCCAGCCCATTTTTTACAGAAAAAAAATCCCCCGATTACCGCATATTTTGATAATGACTTGTGCCAATACCAGCCAAGTCTTAACATGGGTAGCCTGGCTTAACGCATGAATGAAATGTTTTTATGTAGAAAAGTCATACAATGGATCCATTTTCGTTTCCTTTACAGAACAAGTGCCATTATTTACAAGAAGGGCTTTGCATTCATCAGTTGTCATGTTACAGACTCGAACCATTGAAGAACAGCCAAGGTTGCAAATTGTTTCTGAGATAGCAAGGAATGCAAATAATGGAGAAGAATGTTGACAAGGGACTGAATATTTTGCCAGTACAGAGGATTTTCTTTCTACCCATATATAGGGATACCTTGACATTAAGTAGTTCCTTTTAAAATTCTGGACATTGGGGTCTGGATCAGGGTCAAGATTTTCTAGATTTGCCAGATTTTCTAGAGGGTAAAGAGGCTATTTTCAATACAAATACTACATTTTTCCTTTGGAAATTCAAGAGGGGTGGGGAAGTCTTTAAGTGCATTACCGCCATGATTGGGTATGGAAGCAAACCTTTATCTTGCCAAGCTTTGCACAAGGAACAAAACCATTTCTTATAATCAAAAGCTTGGTTCAATTCGAGGATGGGCAATTCCAGAAAATATATTATGTATCCCCACCATGGGCAGCATTTGAAAATTTTGAATGGGAGGGGGGTTCTGCGTGCATGGGGAGGGGCTTGAAGCTGGAATCCAGTTTAACCTCTCTGTAGGGGGGAGGGTAAGCCATTTCTGGGGGGGGTACTAGTGCCACCCATGGTGGGAGTACATATATTTTCTGGAATTGCCCAATGCATGGAAGTGGTATCAAATAATAGCACAGTTTGTTGAGTCCAAAAGTGAAATCCAGGCATATTATCATTCAAAAGTGCTATATTACCTCCACATTAATCCCACTCTTCCCTGGGACCATAGGGGGCCCATAGGGTGGGAGTTTCAATTGACTAGTGCATCATGGAATTGCAAATACTGGCTTCGATGGTTTCCACCCATGGAAGGGAGGGAAAGGGGAGGGGAATTCTTATAATGGACTATATGGGGATGCTAAGCCCAAAAGTGTGAGGGCTTTCACGCTGGAAATATAAAGAAGGGCATCAATTGGGCTGTTTCCCAAAAAAATTTGTACCCCCCCTATCAAGGAACCCCTGTGGAAATTCCAGACTCCTGTGCAACCCCTGTGGAAAATTCAAGCAACCCCTGTGGAAATTCCTCATTCTCTTGTGGGCCTGTGGAAATTCCACAGTTGCAAATGAATACCCAGTGGAAATTCCAGGGTAAAATGAAAGGCCCTGT
The DNA here is from genome assembly GCA_033964015.1 of Scolanthus callimorphus. NCBI lineage: Eukaryota > Metazoa > Cnidaria > Anthozoa > Actiniaria > Edwardsiidae > Scolanthus > Scolanthus callimorphus. The sequence continues at coordinate 18,863,278 of CM066920.1, forward strand.
GGAAATCCAGGGTCAAAATCGCAGACTCTGTGGAAAATCCAGGATCAAAATCAACAGACCCTGTGGAAATTCCAGGATCAAACACAGTGACCCCTGTGGAATTTCCAGGTTCCTTGATAGGGGGGGTACAATTTTTTTTGGGAACGGCCCATTTCACCGGTTCTCAATCACAATTATATACAAACAGAATAGCATAGGTTTTTATGATATGGTAAAAAATAGGGAACGTTTTTAGTTTGGTTTTATACAGACATGGTGCCTTTCCAGTTTGATTGTAAAGAATTGGTAAGGGGTGAAGAGGCTGGGCCAAGCTTCCCCCACTGGTAATATTAATTCCATGGCAGCTATAAAACTGGATGTAATCAATTTCAGATGTGGCATCCTATCTAGAGGAATAAATCAATTCTGATCCATCTCCTGTAAAACAATAACAGAAAGGGATGAACCACTTATTGGAAATAATTTCTACTGAAGGCTGTGGGTTATGGCTGCAATGTCTCTTGTTGCAAAATTGATGATTTCCAGTTAGTGGGTAATCTTTTTTGTCATCCTATCTATTATTACTGAGAAGATGAAACTCTTTTTAAATTATTCTATCCATATGTTGTGTTTGTACCCCCCTCAGCATATCTTCTGGACCATTTCGATCCCTGCACTCCAGTTACACAGGTACGGAATCATCGTCTTTAGGTTTCTACTGCTTTGGAGAGAGAACAGAAGAGAGCATTCTGCAGAGTCCAATTGCAAAACCAGAAAATATCACTGCATCTTCTGGAATTTTACTGACTAATTCAATACATTTTAAGTTGAAACTAGAAAGGGCCACATTTTGCTTATATTGCAAATCAAATTAATAGATTCTGACTTAATAGTGAAAATTAGGGTAGGTTTCCCCCACGAAAACACTTTGCATAATGCATACCTGCAACCCAACATCATCGAAAATCTTGAGACATTCACATGGCAGGTAAATGTAGAGAAATATGAACAAATCCTGAGAGTGACTGGCTTTGAGAAAGGGGGGTCACACCTGTACAAATGTATGGTGCCCCTTTCCATCTTTCCGATTTTTTCTTAATGTTTACTGTATTTTTCTTCTAAAGAAAGGGGGTCAAAGGCCCCTAGTACCCCCCCCCCCCCCCCATCCCTAGCTGTGCCTCTGGACACCCATCTAATGCGAGTGAGTTGACAGTTATTTCTAATGACCCTCCCATTCTCCTCGCAAACAAGTTCCATTACACAGGTGGGACAGTCATGAAAAATAGCAAACCAAGGAACTAGAAGTATATTTTACCAAACATTTGTATTAATTTTTGATATTTTGTAAAAAGAAAATATCTCCAGCTGTGTGCATGTTATATGAGCACTACTGACCACTTGCTGCATCTTCTGACTTCATCAACTGAATATGCATGCAAGCTTAATTTTTTCTTAGCATATCAAATCATAACAAAACTACATAATATAGTGAGAAATGAGACCCGTAGTTTCCTGTGCTTTCAGTAAACTAATAATTTGAAGATTTTATTCAGCCATGATTCAAGGTGAACCAAGGTGTGTGAAGCTAGAGAATGAAATCTACATCCATTCTAGATGTTCTTTATTGAGAACAGAATATAATTATAAAAAGGATACCATATTATAATTCCATAATAATACCATGTCTTTATCTTCGAGGTCTACAAAATATCTAGGATAACTGTAAGTTTTGTACACAAAAACAAAATTTGTGGCATGGATTGAACACCAGATTTGAATATCAGTGCAAGCTTTATTTTTTTCTGGCATGTCATATTTTGTGTGGACTATAAAAATTAACAACATATTAAAGAAATAAGTCTGAGTATTGCATACTTTTTCTGAGCCTTGGGTTTTTGTGAGCCTCAGCCAAAGCAAACAGACTCCAAAATGGAGGCAAGAGCATGCGAGACAGTTGCAGTGAGAGTAGTTTTCTACAAATCCTGGGGTTTTCCTCTTGTTATAAAACGTGATTGGTATTTCAAGGTGAATAAACAAAAACCTATGTGGTTATCAAATATTTTACGTGAATTTTTGCACTTTTACGTCCTCCAAGCGACACCCAACGTCCTGCACACATCAAGTAAAATCGATCTTCTGCATTTAGCTCCAAATATGAATACCAGTGCAAGCTTTATTTTTGTTTGGCAACTTATATTTTGTGTGGATTTAAAAAAAGAACAACATATTGAAAAATTAAATCTGAGTATTGCGTACTTTTTCTGAGCCTTGGGTTTTTGTGAGCCTCGACCAAAGCAGCGAGACAACCGGAGGTGACAAAACTAGAGAGAAGAACATGCGAGTCAATTTTGTTAAAAGCAGTTTTCTACAAATTTCTGAGCTATTCCTGTTGTCACAAAGATAGATGATATTGGAAAAGGAATAAACAAAGACCCTATGTGATTATTACATTACCATATTAAATGATTTGGTCTGAATTTCTGCATTTTTTCGTCTTCCAAGACGATCAAGTTTTCTTTCCACGAGTGGCATTTCACAGCTAATTTTGGGGCGAAAAACCGCTGGCCGTGAATTTGCGGACCGGGCGCGCAAAAACGTATTTCCGCGGTGTCTAACCCATGGAGTTCATTTTTGAACGTCACGGACATTATGGTCCATTTTAATGACGTCATTGATGACGTAAGGGCGCGTGACTTTGGTGTAAAGTTCTTCTTATTGTCTTTGAAAGTTTGTCCAAGTTTGGCTTCTATAGATGCTTCCTTTCGGGAGATATGATTTTTTCTTTCTTTTTCTGGTATTATAGTGTCCGTCCGTCCGTCCGTCCGTCCGTGTACACATGGGAACCCTGTGGTATACAAAGAAAAAATTGTTTCTCCACAAGGGAACATGCTAAGACAACCATACTTGGGATATTTTGTCTATGCTACAAGGGGGGTGCTGTAGCACGGTCACGTGATGTGACGTCATCGATGACGACTGATTACGGCTCCGCCCGCGATCTCTTACCACAGGAAACCCATCAAGACCCGGAATGATGATTGAGACATTCATTTCTCGTGGGAGGGGAAGACTCTGTTAATGAACTAAACTTGGATAGTGTTGTCTAGGTCACCACGATCACCAGAGTGAAATCTAGTGGTCACGTGATGTGACGTCATCAATGACGTCATGTATGCTTGAAAAATAAATATCTCGTGAAGGGAAGACTCTAAAACAACCAAACTTGAGTAGTGTTGTCTAGGTCACCAGAGAAGTGATATCTAGTGGTCACGTGATGTGACGTCATCGATGACGTCATCTATGCTTGAAAAATTAATATCTTGTGAAGGGAACAGTCTAAAACAACCAAACTTGAGTAGTGTTGTCTAGGTCACCAGAGGAGTGAAATATAGTGGTCACGTGATGTGATGTCATCGATGACGTCATCTATGCCTGAAAAATTAATATCTCGTGACGGGAAGGCTGTAAGACAACCAAACTTAGGCACACTTGTCTAGGTCGTTAGAGGAGCGATACAACATAGTCACGTGATATGACGTCATCGATGACGTCATCCTTGCTCGAAAAATTCATATCTCGTAAAGGGAAAACTCTAAGATAACCAAACTTGGATAGAATTGTTTAGGTCACCAGAGGAGCGGAACAAAATGGCTACGTGATGTGACGTCACTGATGACGTCATCTATGTTTGAAAAATGTATTTCTCGTGAAGGGAAGGCTCTAAGACAACCAAACTTGGGTAGAATTGTCTAGGTCAAAAGAGGACTGCAACGAAGTGGTCTCATGAATGATGTGTGCGTCATAGAGACATCAACGATGACGCCGAGCTTTATGAATGGCAAAACATTGACTGGGAGCTCCGCTTTTAGGCAGTGCCTAAATCTATATATTAGCGGAGCTCCAGCGCGGGCCGAAGGCCCGCGCAAGCGGAGCACCTTACCTAAGGGAAAAACGTATACCATCGAGTTGATTTTTGAACGTCACGGGCATTATGGAGCATTTTGATGACGTCATTGATGGCGTGAGGGAACGTGACTTTGGTGTAGAGTTCCTCTTATGGTCTTTGAAAGTTTGTCCAAGTTTGGCTTCTATAGAAGCTTCCCTTCGGGAGATATGATTTTTTCTTTGTTTTTCTGGTATTAAACCTATAGCGTCCGCCGTCCGTCCGTCCGCCCGTGTACACATGGGAACCCTGTGGTATGCAAAGAAAAAATTATATCTCCTCAAGGGAACATGCTAAGACAGCCATACTTGGGATGTTTTGTCTATGCAACAAGGGGGGTGCTGTAGCACGGTCACGTGATGTGACATTATCGATGACGTCATCAGTGATTGAAAAATAATTATCTCGTGAAGAGAAGACTCTAAAACAACCAAACTTGGGTAGTGTGGTCTAGGTCACCAGATGAGCAAAATAAAGTGGTCACGTGATGTGACGTCATCGATGACGTCATCATGCTTGAAAAATGAATATCTCGTGTAGAGAAGACTCTAAAACAACCAAACTTGGGTAGTGTAGTCTAGGTCACCAGATGAGCAAAATGAAGTGGTCACGTGATGTCACGTCATCGATGACGTCATCTATGCTTGAAAAATTAGTATCTCGTGAAGGGAAGGCTCTAAAACAACCAAACTTTGGTAGTGTAGTCTAGATCATCAGATGAACGAAATGAAGTGGTCACGTGATGTTACGTCATCGATGACGTCATCTATGCTTGAAAAATTAAAATCTCGTGAAGAGAAGACTCTAAAACAACCAAACTTGGGTAGTGTAGTCTAGGTCACCAGATGAGCGAAATGAGTTGGTCACGTGATATGACGTCAGCGATGACGTCATCTATGCCTGAAAAATTAATATCTCGTGAAGGGAAGACTGTAAAACAACCAAACGTTTGTAGTGTAGTCTAGATCACCAGGTGAGCGAAAGAAAGTGGTCATGTGATATGACGTCATCGATCACGTCATCTATGCTTGAAAAAATTCATATCTCGTGAAGGGAAAACTCTAAAACAACGAAACTTGGGTAGTGTAGTCTAGGTCACCAGATGAGCGAAATGAAGTGGTCAGGTGATATGACGTCATCGACGACGCAATCTATGCTTGAAAAAATATTATCTTTATTGCACTTTTGAATCATTCCATTTGGAGGAATTAATACCTTAAATTTTTCGGAAGGAGGTCATCCCACTTGACAGGATGCTTATTTTCGTCCCGTGTTTGTATTGTGTCAATGCAGCAACATACCGAAGAAAACACTGTTGTATGCATATCAAGAGACATTTTTTTCTTAAAAAGCCTATAGTATAAACCATGTACACATGGGAATCCCTCGCACAGAAATCATTCGCACAGAAATTTTTATAACCGGGAGCTCCGCTTTTAGCCAGTGGCTAAATCTATATATTAGTCCAGCTGATCTGAGATCGTGACGTCACATGACGTCACGGAAAAACTGGGTTATCACCTTGCCCGCGTTTCTTGTCAGCGGTATCACCCATTAGGCTCTCATGCTCAAAGAAAATAATGGCGGACTTCGAAGGGAGAAAAAAGCCCATCCTTTTCTCTGGCTTCGGATGTCCACATTTCTAAAGTGATTGTCCTAGTTTTCACTCAAAATGCTTACTTAGTAGCAGAGTTTTATGAATGAAAGAAGAATCCAACTTTTAACTTGCGATTTGTTGATTTTTGGCTGGTTTATTTTCTGCCTCCCATTCGTCCCGCACCTGATATCCGCCGACACTACGATAACTCCCAGTTGCTGCTTACAAATGCCAACTCTAAAAGCCCTGACATAGAGCTTACACGCTTGGTAAGAAGGTAATGGCTTCTTCATTGAAGGAATTGATAAAAACAGCGTACTATATCTTGTCGAGAGCCCTGTTTTCTGTACGAGATTCCTAGGAGGTATGATGCGCGGATGACGTTTGAACAATGAAAGGAATGAATGTCCGAAACATTGGCGTTAATCCTGCTTCTGGTTGGTCTTTGTCTTTATATGTAAAGCAAGCAAGCAAACTCTCAAAAATGGCACACTTTTATGGTACTTCTTTTATGGTTGTTAAACTTGTTTCTAAAAGCCAGAAAAGGAAAACACACAGCGAAGAGGCCTAATCAAGATTGCAACCCTGAACAAAGCAAAATTAGACACGAAGGCAGCACTTTCTAATCAATTATTAGAAAAACTAATAATGACCCCTGTACAATGTTTGTACTGTTACTGTGTTTACATGTAAATGAGACACTAATCAATCAAAAGTAAACAAACCAGTCACCATACAAACACTTTATTTCAGATACAAATCAATATTAAGCCTGAAATAAATGCTGATTATGGCTTCACTAGCAGTGTCGGGAATGGTTTCATTGTCATTTACCTATTTACTAAGCAAAAGAATATTGAGTAAATATCCGAAACCTGATTAATGTTTTTATTGTGCTTTGCTTGCCATGTGAAGCAAATGGTGTTATGGTTGTTATAACTGTGGAGTTTTTAAATATTCATGAACCCAGCTGGGCATGGATGGCAGTGATGTCTCAGGATTTGTTCCATCTACCTGATAACATGAAAACAAGACAAATCAGGCAAATAATAATAATAACAATAATAATAAAGCTCAGATGATCTGGGCTTTGTAATTAATAACAGAGCAATGTTTGCATATTTTCCTGGTCTATGGTAGTTGAATCCCAAAAATTAGCTGAATTTTGAAAGCTATTTTGCTATTATTTAGATTTTGATAATCCTTAGAAAAAGCAGGAAGAACTGTAAACGTTTTTCCTTTTCCAAAAAATGCCTCTCAGACACTGCATTCCATAAAACTGTAGCTAAGGCTACCAAGAATGTATGATTTTTTTTAGGCTGTGCCAAGCAGCCAGCAATTAGCCATGTTCTTTGGGGCTGTAAGTATAGCCTTCTTGGATTTTATATTAATCAATCTGACACTACCATAGAACTTGAAATTAAAATACTTTTTGCAGTCACAGTAAGGATGGCATAGCTGGGAGGCTGTGGCCCATTAGAAGTGTACCAAGTACTATTTGGAGGTGCAAATGATTTCAATTTTGCTAATTGGGGGTTTTGGGGGTCCGTACATCCCTTACTTGTCCAAAAATCTTCATACATTGGAAATAATAATAATAATCAACTTTCTTTCAAGAGAGTAGCATGTGACAAAAACTTGTTGCCCTCCTGTAGTATTCATTCTTCACCCTTATTCTATTAAATGTATCAGTTAATTCCAGCACTGACCATGCCCAATTGTCATTTTTTAGAAAGAAATATGGTTCATAAAAACCATCCCTCCTGCATTTATCACATTTTAAACCACAGACATCCTGCTTTTATTGCTTAAGTATGTTCCCTGTATTTTTCAACTTCTAAGGGCTGGTTCACGGTCATCATAGCAACAGAAAAAAAACACACACGGTCATCATAGCAACAGAAAAAACATATTAGGAAATTGGCCATAATTTATATCACATAGAACATTTGGATGAAATTTTACAACAAAAATGCACTCATGTTCCACTGCTTGGGCTGTCACAATGATCAGACCCTTCCCTGCTTAGCAGAGGCCACTTCTATCTTGTTTTGTGTTTTGAAGTTGCTTCTTTTGCGCAGTTGAAACACACAAGAAATCCTAAAAATTAAAAGTAAAAAGAAACGCGCAAGATAAAAAGTAGCCTCTACTTGCAGGGAATTCAGACTCCAACCAAAGTTAACCCCTGGTTGCTACAGACAACATATTCGAAGAAATATTCCGCTCTTCGAGACAGACATTTCGAAATGTCCTTTTTAAAGGAAAAACTTACATTGTAGTAGTCGGTAAGTATAGGCGTAGCCTTGGCTCAGAAGTTCGGCTGGACGCACTGAGAAATAACGGTTCAAGCACTGCAGCACCACTCCTTGAGGCTGATCATGATACCAATAACAATCTCAAAGTCTTCCCGGATCATCGAAGATCATTTCCAGAGCTTCTTGCTCTTCTGGTTTCACATTGTTTTGTACACAAAATCACTCGGAAGTTCTCCCTGCCAATCTCGACCTATCCAATCTCGAGCTGTTTTTGAAGACAACAACAGAAATTTGAAGCGTGGCATCACGCAAAAGTCCTGTGACTCATTCAGGCCTTGTCGAGATCCACAGCATGCGAAATGAAGTCGCTCAGACGGCAGAAAACAGTAAAAAGAGAAACTCAATAAGCGAAAAACTGATCTCCCCTTCGAGTCCCACCATCTTGCAGGCCAGGTTACCAAGGGTGATAACCCAGTTTTTCAAACTCCGTCGATTCTGATTGGCTAATAGCGGAGCTCCTGCGCGGGCCGAAGGCCCGCGCAAGCGGAGCACCATACCTAAGGGAAAAACGTATAGTATACTATCGAGTTGATTTTTGAACGTCACGGGCATTTTGGATCATTTTGATGACGTCATTGATGACGTAAGGGCACGTGACTTTGGTGTAGAGCTCCTCTTATGGTCTTTGAAACTTTGTCCAAGTTTGGCTTCTGTAGAAGCTTCCCTTCGGGAGAGATGATTTTTTCTTTATTTTTCTGGTATTAAACCTATAGCGTACGCCGTCCGTCCGTCCGTCCGTCGTCCGTCCGTGTACACATGGGAACCCTGTTGTATGCAAAGAAAAAATTATATCTCCTCAAGGGAACATGCTAAGACAACCATACTTGGGATATTTTGTCTATGCCACAAGGGGGGTGCTGTAAAACGGACACGTGATGTGACGTCATCGATGACGTCATCTATGCTTGAAAAATCAATATCTCGTGAAGGGAAGACTCTAAAACAACCAAACTTGGGTAGTGTAGTATAGGCCACCAGATGAGCGAAATGAGGTGGTCACGTGATATGACGTCATCGATGACGTCATCTATGCTTGAAAAATCAATATCTCGTGAAGGGAAGACTCTAAGACAACAAAACTTGGGTAGTGTAGTCTAGGCCACCAGCTGAGCAAATGAGGTGGTCACGTGATATGACGTCATCGATGACGTCATCTATGCTTGAAAAATCAATATCTCGTGAAGGGAAGACTCTAAGACAACAAAACTTGGGTAGTGTAATCTAGGCCACCAGATGAGCGAAATGAAGTGGTCACGTGATATGACGTCATCGATGACGTCAACTACGCTTGAAAAATGAATATCTCATGAAAGGAAGACTCTAAACCAACCAAACTTTGGTAATGTAATCCAGGTCACCAGATGAGCGAAATGAAGTGGTCACGTGATGTGACGTCGTCGATGACGTCATCTATGCTTGAAAAATCAATATCTCGTGAAGGGAAGACTCTAAAACAACCAAACTTTGGTAGTGTACACTCTTTTTTTTATAAGAACGTCTAATTTTTAGTTGAGGCTGGGCCGTTGTTATTTTTGGAGCAGTTTGAGGCTGGAAATGTTCTTACGGATGTTCTTACATTTCAGTGACTTCGGAACCTGAAATATGATAGATCTTATAGAAGGATACATACCAATGAAGTATAAATGAGAGTTTATAAATTACAATATTGAAGGTCGTTATTATTAACACATTTGATTCTGGATTTTAGAACGCATCACTGAGAATAAATCTATTTTGCTCCTATCTGAGGCTCAGGCATGTTCTTAGCATGTTCTTAAAATTTGGGTAAATTTCAGGCTGAACGTTCTTATAAAAAAGGTTCTTATAAAAAAAGAGTGTAGTCTAGGTTACTAGATGAGCGAAATGAAGTGGTCATGTGATATGACGCCATCGATGACGTCATCTATGCTTGAAAAATTTATATCTCGTGAAGGGAAGACTCTAAAGCAACCATGTAAACCATGTACACATGGGAATCCCTTTCATTCACACAGAAAATTTTAAAACCAGGAGCTCCGCTTTTAGCCAGTGGCTAAATCTATATATTAGCGGAGCTCCTGCGCGGGCCGAAGGCCCGCGCAAGCGAAGCACCATACCTAAGGGAAAAACGTATAGTATACTATCGAGTTGATTTTTGAACGTCACGGGCATTATGGATCATTTTGATGACGTCATTGATGACGTAAGGGCACGTGACTTTGGTGTACAGTTCCTCTTATGGTCTTTGAAACTTTGTCCAAGTTTGGCTTCTATAGAAGCTACCCTTCGGGAGATATGATTTTTTCTTTATTTTTCTGGCATTAAACCTATAGCGTACGCCGTCCGTCCGTCGTCCGTCCGTCCGTGTACACATGGGAACCCTGTGGTATGCAAAGAAAAAATTATATCTCCTCAAGGGAACATGCTAAGACAACCATACTTGGGATATTTTGTCTATGCCACAAGGGGGATGCTGTAACACGGACACATGATATGACGTCATCGATGACGTCATCTATGCTTGAAAAATCAATATCTCGTGAAGGGAAGACTCTAAGACAACAAAACTTGGGTAATGTAATCCAGGTCACCAGATGAGCGAAATGAAGTGGTCACGTGATGTGACTTCATCGATGACGTAATCTGTGCTTGAAAAATCAATATCTCGTGAAGGGAAGACTCTAAAGCAACCATGTAAACCATGTATACATGGGAATCCCTTTCATTCACACAGAAAATTTTATAACCAGGAGCTCCGCTTTTAGCCAGTGGCTAAATCTATATATTATTTTTTATCGGATCAGCTGGGTATACTATCAAATTGATTTTTGAACGTCACGGGCATTATGGATCATTTTGATGACGTCATTGATGACGTAAGGGCATGTGACCTTGGTGTAGAGTTCCTCTTATGGTCTTTGAAAGTTTGTCCAAGTTTGGCTTCTGTAGAAGCTACCCTTCGGGAGATAGGATTTTTTCTTATTTTTCTGGTATTAAACCTATAGCGTACGCCGTCCGTCGTCCGTCCGTGTACACATGGGAACCCTGTGGTATGCAAAGAAAAAATCATATCTCCTCAAGGGAACATGCTAAGACAACCATACTTGGGATATTTTGTCTATGCCACAAGGGGGGTGCTGTAACACGGACACGTGATGTGACGTCATCGATGACGTCATCAGTGATTGAAAAATTAATATCTCGTGAAGGGAAGACTCTAAAACAACCAAACTTTGATAGTGTAGTCTAGGTCACCAGGTGAGCGAAATAAGTGGTCACGTGATATGACGTCATCGATGACGTCATTTATGCTTCAAAAATGAATATCTCATGAAAGGAAGACTCTAAAACAGTCAAACTTGGGTAGTGTAGTCTAGGTCACTAGATGAGCGAGATGAAGTGGTCACGTGATGAGACGTCATCGATGACGTCATCTATGCTTGAAAAGTCAATATCTCGCGAAGGGAAGACTTTAAGACAACCAAACCTGGGTAGTGTAGTCTAGGCCACCAGATGAGCGAAACGAGGTGGTCACGTGAGATGACGCCATCGATGACGTCATGTATGTTTGAAAATGAATATCTCATGAAAGGAAGACTCTAAACCAACCAAACTTGGGTAGTGTAGTCTAGGTCACTACATGAGCGAAATGAAGTGGTCACGTGATGTGACGTCATCGATGACGTCATCTATGCTTGAAAAATCAACATCTCGTGAAAAGAAGACTCTAAAACAACCAAACTTGGGTAGTGTAATCTAGACCACCAGATGAGCGAAATGAGGTTGTCACGTGATATGACGTCATCGATGACGTCATCTATGCTTGAAAAATCAATATCTCCTGAAGGGAAGACTCTAAGACAACCAAACTTGGGTAGTGTAGTCTAGGCCACCAGATGAGCGAAACGAGGTGGTCACGTGATATGACGCCATCGATGACGTCATATATGTTTGAAAAATGAATATCTCATGAAAGGAAGACTCTAAACCAACCAAACTTGGGTAATGTAAGCCAGGTCACCAGATAAGCGAAATGAAGTGGTCACGTGATGTGACGTCATCGATGACGTCATCTATGCTTGAAAAATCAATATCTCGTGAAGGGAAGACTCTAAAAAAAACAAACTTTGGTAGTGTAGTCCGGGTCACCAGATGAGCGAAATGAGCTGGTCTCGTGATATGACGTCAGCGATGACGTCATCTATGTTTGAAAAATTAATATCTCGTGAAGGGAAGACTCGAAAACAACCAAACTTTGGTAGTGTAGTCTAGGTCACTAGATGAGCAAAATGAAGTGGTCACGTGATATGACCTCTTCGATGACGTCATCTATGCTTGAAAAATTAATATCTCGTGAAGGGAAGACCATGTAAACCATGTACACATGGGAATCCCTTTCATTCACACAGAAAAGTTTATAACCAGGAGCTCCGCTTTTAGCCAGTGGCTAAATCTATATATTATACTATACGTTTTTTCCTTAGGTATGGTGCTCCGCTTGCGCGGGCCTTCTGCCCGCGCAGGAGCTCCGCTATTATCCAACTCTACTTTTCGTGACAAAATACAGTAAATATGTGACTCGCGTGGCGTTACGCAAGTCTGAATGACTTGAGATTGATCGGTCGCCAAAACCAGTCGAGCTACGTTGAGAATTTCATTCAACGAATCGAAACGGAGGGAAAGAACTCTCATTTTCTGTTGGATTTGTACAAAGATTCTGAAATAATGGATTGACAAAGCTGGAGAGGACATAATAATCCGAACTACATATCCATTTTATAACTGAGGATCTTAAATGGAACATCAAATGGCAAAAATTTGCGTATTTTTAAGCACAAGCTTGCGGAGTTCCAGCAAAGAGAAGCTACTCGACCACAAAACAGCCAACAGTTCGGTTATTATGCCACTCAATAACAATCACAGTGACTTTAGTTTACAGACCGGCTAATCTAGAACTGCAAAGTATCTATATAGAGCTTGAAGAAAACTCATTACGGGCCAGATAGAATAAGTGAGACACTAAGGATCCTATAGTCGATGACTGTGTTTCAAGTTCAAAAAAATAAAGGTCAGTGTCCAAGCCTGTCTTGTATCGCTTTTCGCCAGTACCGAGCCGTGGCGTAAAACACGTGGTAGTTGTTTTCTGTGAAGTAAATTATTGTTTATCTTTTCCATTTAATCCGAATCATCTTCTCATGAAGGTATTTCATTGTCCAGTTTAAAGTCTAGTATAGGAATCTGGAATTTGTTCGCCATATAAAAAATATCGCAGGATACTTGTACTCATTCCAGTCTTACTCCTGCGATATTTGTACTCGTTTGAGAGCAGTTGAATAGTAAGTATAGCTATTTATTAGTGTCCATGATTATATTTTGGTATACCTATTTAGTCTTATAATATTCATCTATTATTCATAGGATGCTCATCCAATCTCTGCACTGGATTCGGATAAGGTGACACTACTTGTAACCCCCGATACCACATGGCTAGGTGTCTGATACAGAATACTAATTGATCTAATTAGTATTCTGTATCTGATACAGAATAGACCAATTAGTATTCTGTATAGGACACCTTCTAGTGCAGCCCTCAGTCTTTGAACAGTTGGATATTTGTTTCAAATAACAAATATCCCCTACTGTCCAAAGGCTGAAGGGGACCACTCTAGTGAAGTCCAAGTATGGTCTTCTCTCGTAGAGCAGTACCTAAAAAAAAGCTTCACCTGAGAGACTATATGTTGTTTTAGTCCGCTAGTTCCATGTGGGACAGGAATCATGCCTTCTGCGCATGCTTGCTACAAAACGATTGGCGTTTTTGTGCATCCGAAAATTATTTCATTTTCAATGCACATTGTTTCAAATATCCCCTACAGACTAAAAGCTAAGGGGACCACTCTAGTGAAGTCCAAGAAGCATAGTCTTCTCTCGTAGAGCGGTACCTAAAAAAGCTTCACCTGAGAGACTATAAGTTGTTTTAGTCCGGCTAGTTCCATGTGGGACAGGAATCATGCCGTCTGCGCATGCTTTCTGCAAAATGATTGGCGTTTTTTGTAAACACTTGAAAAATTTTCATTTTCAATGCACATTCAATTTAATATAAGTACAAAAGTTAGAATATCATAAGTACTTTACAATATTCGTGTCTATGTTGTATCGGCAGATACAAACACTCGCGCTACGCCACTCATATTGTAAATAGTACAAATCACACTAGTGTTTTATTATCAATGCTGCGTTTTTGGCTGTACAAATTGACCTACTAGTGTGATTTGACTAAAACAACTCATGTATTCCTCTCGCCCTCATGGCTTCTGAGTCAATAGCCCATTCGGCCTTCGGCCTCCTGGGCTACTAACTCAGAGCCCAATCGGGTTCGAGGAATAATAGACCTCCTCGGCTTGGGCGTAATGTTTTGCCCATTTCAGATCACGTGGCATGCCCTTGAGTATTCTCTCTTTGTTTGGAATGCTTCCATATTCATATATCCTTCTGTGTGTAGCAGAAAAACAAAGAGAGAATACTCATGGGAATGCCACGTGATCTGAAATGGGCAAAACATTACGCCTAAGCCGAGGAGGTCTATTGTTAACTATACTGATCACGTATCCGTAAACAAAGTCGCTGTTTTCCCGTCACATGCCGATTAATGTTTCGCAATTTCTCATAGGAATACTCATTTTGACACAATTTATCAGTGCGAGGCTACACTGCGAGCAGTGATTTCCTTCTCGCTAGCCGCTGGCCTAAGAGAGGAGGAAATCACTGCTCGCAGGTTACTGCGAGGCGTGACAACAAAATGATTCAGTTTGACATTACACTAAAATGAATAAGTGAAACGCCTAGAATGTTCTACCGACCGCCACTACAGTCTATCAATTTGCAGGGCTGGGAATTACGCCTGTATAAGTCGCTTTTGCGATTCGACTTTTCTCATTTGTCAACTACAGTCTCTAAAATGCAAATTAAAACTATAATTTTTTTTAATTAAGGAGGCTCATAGCTGTTTTTCATGTCCTCATCCGTTGAACTTCAATGGCTTGTATCTCATGCGGAAATGCACAGAACGGAAAGCCACTTTACAAGTAAACATGCTATGGATTGTTCTTTGTGTCGACATATGTTTTGTTTACATTGATGCTTCCATTGCAACGTAATGGCAGCCCTCCAAAAATTAAAGTTGCAAAATTCACCCAGACAAAGAGAAATATCGGCAAAACTCTCTTAAGGCCAAAGACGTTAGGCTATATAAGCATCACTTAGACAAAGTTTGAGGAGAATGTGCCATTGCGTTTTCGAAATATAACGCGGTCATTATTTTTAGCCAAAAAATTAGAATTTTCTATTAGCCTACTTTCTTGATTCTCAAACTATGCCTAAAAGCTTATAGTGATTAATTGTTTTGGTTCCGCATAAAATGAATTACGGTTCTAAAAAATACACCAACAATGTATGAAACGATTGAACTCTCTTTGGGAGAATTAGACAAAAATTTATCTCGGATTGTTTGAGTTTGGCGTGAGCAAAAAAAGGCTATGAGCAAAAAAGGTTACTGAGAACCTTCGCGCACCTCCTCGAAAAAAAAAAATCATACAACTGCTTAGTTTAACCAAAACATGTCAACCTATATATCGTTGGAAAGCGAATAGAATGGACTAGCGGGCTATATGGCGAAAAGAAATCACTTTTTAACAAATATAATTGTTTGAAAGGTTTTATTAAAAATGTGGGTGTGACACTTTCAAGAGCTACCCCTGCAGAACTGCTTGACCTTGACTCCCAAGTAACACATTGTTTTAATCGTTAAGGTGTTTCTCAAAAACCGTGTCTGCGTTTCGTTAAATTTTGCTTAGTTCAAAAGTTATGGAACTTTTAAATTTCCAAGGTCAAATTTTATAGAAGTTTCACGCTCTAAAAATATTAAAAATTCATAACTTTTGAACTAAACAAAAGTTAAAAAACGCAGACACGGTTTTTGAGAAACACCTTTAAGGATTAAAACAATGTGTTACTTGGGAGTGAAGGTCAAGCATTTCTGCAGGGATAGCTCTTGAAAATATCACACTCAAATTTTTGATAAAACCTTCAAAAAATTATATATATTCATTAAAAAGTTACTTCTTTTTGCCATAGCCCGCTAGTCCATTCTATAAGCTTTCCAACGATATATAGGTTGACATGTTTTGGTTAAAGGTTCTCAGTAACCTTAACTTTGAATGTTTCGTTGCCGCGAATTCTAATTTTCTTCTGCGAGCTAACTGCGCTCTCTCCATGGCCGCAGGTTTCATACCTGTTCTTGTGAAATGCTAATGATCAGAGAACTCAATTGAGAGGGGGGTAATGACCATCATATTCGTGTTGGTATGATTTTATTATTACAACAATGATGTTATTAACATTGTGGTCACAAATTAGAAGCGAGCAAAGCAACTAAATTGTGACTCATCCTACTAACTATGCCCTAGGAAACATTCTGTTGGCAGATAACGTATTCCTCTGAGACATGGTAGTGTTGTTATTACAATAGATCAAACGAAGCATCACTCCTCTTATTGTCATTTTTCAAGGTAACATTACCCCCCTTTCCATTGAGCGCCAGGTATAAAACATGCGGCCATGGAGAGAGCACAGTTAGCTCGCAGAAGAAAATTAGAATTCGCGGCAATGAAACATTCAACTTAAGTTAAACCTGCATAATAGCTTTCAAAAACATTCATTTTAATTCCGTGATATCTCTTTTGATACAAAACATCCAATTGTAAGGTTAAATTTACCAAGTGCGGGATGCCATAAATTTCTGGTTATATGCCCCAAAGAAACGGTGCTTCTAAAGTTAAGTGGTTTGGATTCAAAGCAATTTCTCTTAACATATAGTTTGACATGTATCTAGGTAACTTGATAGGTAATTGATAGGTTGAAATGATTTTATTAGTGCGCAGAAAATTTGTACATTCATGCCTTAGTGAAAGGCTTAATTTGTGTTGCGTCTACGACATCGACCTCGCTAACACATTTCTGACCTACGAATTTTATGAAACTTGGCCAGATGAAAGTTCAAGTCTTCTAATGAGCACCGCCAAGATTTAAGCCGAAAATATCTTCAAGATTTTTTTATGAGAGGGCGTTAAAAACTATGGGTCGTCTTTGTATTTAAGAATTGTGACTTAGATGAAAAAGATTGCAAAGATCGGAGAATTCGCAGCTAATCTAGGGTCCTTTGTGCTTGATTTACAAAAAGAATCACTGGAATCGGCAAAAAAAAAAAACGCAAAACGTTATAGCCCGATATGTATAACCTGGTAGTCCAGCTCTGGACACAGATGAGCGCACAAACCATTTCGAGCGAGTCACCTTAAGGATGCTAAAAATGCACATTAAATGTCTCTAGGGGTACATGTAAACTAATCCTTATTATGTCGTCCGAGATGCTAAATACTTTGCGCACGAGACACTCTCGTGCGTGGCGCGCGGGAACATCTGGCATCGAGTGCCATCGTTCCTCGTTTTTTTCGTGATCAGAAATTCACCCAATTCGACCATGAAAATATATAAAAATAGAGCCTTTCAAAAGTCTCAGTATCAATAGCTACCCGGCTCATGACTTCAATGAATGAGTGACCGGGATGAAAGAGTACTCCCTTCTGGGTGCTAGAGTCGAATTTATCCGACACGCAACACGACAGAAAGTCATTCGCCATGACTCAATTCCGTATGTGAGTAGGCGAAAATATGTAAAACGCGATACCAATGCGACACCAAAGTACCAACAGAGGTAAGACGTCAGTTATGTATATTAGGAGATTTGCTTTTGATGCTCTAAATAAGTCTAAACATCTCCTCCGCGCTATTTTTCATTTGCGCCAATAGAATCTTTCAAATCTAATTGAAATTGCGAAAAGAAAATTTGACAGCAGATCACAGTTGTGACGTTAAAATTTTTCGGAGAAGCAGCCAGGGAAGAGTCCCGTCTTTCCGTTGCGTTCAAGAGTCCCTTTGTACCAGCCATCCTGTCTCTTTTTAGTGACGTAGACGATGTCACCAACTCGTAATTCAAGCTCTGCCTGGCTCTGCGGTGGGTATGGCATGATGACACGGTATCTATGAAAAAAAGCATCTCTCAATGTTGCGGTTTTCACATGTCTGATATGAATTATGAAATGTGCATAGAGAACGGCAATAAAGAAGATACAGGGATGATGGCCACAATTTACTGTGGTCCCAGTAGTAAATGATATTATAAAATTACATCAGAACAACAACGGATACAAACATAAATATGCACGCTTGTAAATATATATATTGTTATATATTTTAAAAACCATATTGTCTCTTTATTGTGAGAATTTACTGATGCTTGGGATGGGTTATATACAAAATGATATCTATTCACAGAAAGACAGTGAGGGAAAAATCAGCGTCGCGACCGATTGAGTTTCACTTGTCGGATGGAAAATGACTTCACTCCAGAGCGAATACGTTGCCGAGTGAGTAGTATAGTAGGGACCGAATTTGCGGAAGAATATTTATTTTGCGGAGGAATAAATTATCTCTGATGACGTCATGACCTATTGTGTTCAAAACAATGGGAAGATTAAGTAAAAGAACGGGAAACAATACCAAGATTAATCATCGGAAGGCTTTTGTTAAGGAGGAATTAAGAAAGGCAAAGGGTATCAATATCAGGATTAACCACCGGAAGGCTTTTGTTCAGGAGGGATTAACGAAAACAATACCAGGATAAACACTGGAATGGTTTTGTTAAGGAGGAATTAAGAAAACAATGGGAAACAATACCAGGATTAACATTGGAAGGCTTTTGTCATGGAGGGATCAGAGAAACCAATACTGGGATTAACCGTCGGAAGGCTTTTGTATTTTTCGGTGGAATAAATGATGACGTCATAGGCTATTTTTGGTTGATACCATCAGCCACTGTCAGGTCAGAAAAAGTAGAGAAGTGTTTATAGTGTAAAACGCTTTATTACTATTAATACATTGGTTACAAGTCTAAAGTTTGTTCACTAGTTTGTTGACTTAGGGTAGAATTTAATTTTATATGGAGAAGAACGGTAAGAACGCAAGCGATAGCGTTTCAACGAGGATTTTAGATACGGTCCATCTTTATCGGCATCGTCGTCCAAATAATTCTTTAAGATATTTTGTAATTTTGTTTTCTTTGGGGTAATAGCCACTGAAGGTGGCGGTGTCAAGGTCGGTTCTCTAATCGTTGGTGTCGGCGGAACAAAGGATGTCTTGGGAGATTCTACCACCTTTGCCGATAGGGTATGGTGGCTGGCTCGGGTGATGATAACGGGATACGTAGAGGAGTAGTGTAGGTAGGTGTTGTTGCTGGTGGTTGTACGCCCATTAGAGGTTTGTGACTTGCTTGGTGCTTCATTCGCAACAAATCGCTTTGAAGCTGCATGTATCGTATGATCTTTTCACCTTCACTCATAGTTTGACTGTGAAGGATGTCATCCATTTTGTCATGTAGTTCTCTCATGCGTCGCTTTTCTGGAGAAATATCCATATTTTAATAACTAAGAAATTTTAGGAGCTCTTTCCCAACGGCGTCATGCTTTTTCTCATTGGTTGACACTTCCCCAGGAAGGACATTGGCGCGTAATAATAATAATGTCTTTATTGATCCAGAAGATAAAATTACATATCTTATGTTACATTTAAATTTAGATAAATAAGCTATTTACATAAGTATGAATATATGATATTATTAAAAAGGACATAAATATAAAATGTACACTATTTACAAAATATTATACTTAAAAATGATTCTATTGAAAAAGGTATCCTTAAAACGATCCGTATTGATGGCGGGCATTGCAGGCGATTTCCTCCTTAAGTTGTAACTAATATTCTTAATAGTTGGGATATAAGTTTTGAGGGGATGACTCGCAATTCGTTTAGCCTTGTTATAAATACTCTTGTCTTGAGCCTTAAGTAGCTCCCCTATCTCTAAGTTCTTAGATATATACCTTCGTTTGAAACATCGATGTAAAAACTGCTGGACCATAGTAAGGTCTGATTCAGAGGCCCCATACACAGATAATGCATATGTTATGTTAGGTAAAACTATAGATAAAAATAAATGATCAACCTCTGCTTGACTACAGCCCTCTTTGCGCAGGCATCTAATGACGTATAAACATTTGTTAGCTTTACACAACTTTTCTTTGATATGAGTACTAAATTTGCAGTTGGGCTGGAATGTGAGACCTAAGATGGTAACTTCGCTAGTCTGTGGTATACCTAAAATACTATTGTAGCCTTCTACAGTGTGTCCTTTTTTACACATAATTAGTTCCTTACATTTTGTAGGATTCGATTTCATATTGTTTTGCTCCGCCCACATTACAAACTGATTTACTAATTCCGTCGAGTGATCAATATCATGATATACCGGAGCAATAATTGTGCAGTCATCGGCATATTTAAAACTAAGTGTCTCATTCCCTAATTTAATTTCCAAGTCGTTAAGAAATATGTTGAACAGGTATGGTCCTGATACGCTACCCTGGGTCGTGCCTTTGTTTACTGCTTTCCAATTACAAAAAGAACTTCCATAAATAACCCTCTGTTTTCTATTTCGTAAGAAGCCTAACCACCAGTTTATAATATATGGATTGAGTGGTAAGTTCTTTAGTTTTTCAGCAAGAAGTTGGTGACTCACCGAGTCAAACGCTTTACTAAAGTCCATTGCGAACATCCGAACTGCCTTACACTTAGGATCATCTAGAAACTTGCAGATCTTGTTCTGAATAAGCAATAAAGCATTAGTGCAGCTCCCCCCTTCCCTGTATGCAAATTGACTATCAGACAGCTGTTCTTCGACCGGCCCCTGGGCGTGGATCTTGTACACTGCTCTTTCCTGGGCTCTTGCAATAACAGGAGTTACGTTAATCCCACGGAAGTCCCCCCTCACCGCTGGAACATCAACCTTTGGCAATGGGTTAATATCTGCCCTTTTCCATGAACGAGGCCATTGGTGCGTTGCAAGAGACAAGTTCCAGAGTCTAGTAATAACTGGAGTAAATATTTCTGCATGTTCTTTCCACACCCAATACGGAATAAGATCAGGGCCAGTCGCAGTTCTCTTTAGGTTACTCAATGCGTTCCAAACATAACGTTCACTAATTTCGGGGACTTGCACTTTAGGACTAATATCAAGTAACGCGGGCTCAACATAATCTGTGTCCGTACACAGTTCACCAAAAAAGTCATTCAGATCTTCAGCCGGCTCTTTATCCAGTGAAACATTAGTAGTTCGCCGCCGTTGAGATATAGTGTCCACATTTTTCCACCACTTCCTACTCCCTGTCTTGCCGGCCTGTAGAAGCATCCTCCTGTTTTCACTTATGACTTCCGACACCCTTTTACTGAGCTCTCGATGTTGATCGGTGCGTGAAACCGAAATGCGAGACTTGTTTCGTAGCATGTATTTCACTAGAGGTGTCATCCATCTTGGATCGCGCGTTGACATGGTAACCGTTCGTAATGGCATACACCTGTTAATGGTTGACTGAATCTTTAACTCTAGGATGTTCACCGCTTTTTCGATGTTATCAGCCTCCATAACGTCATCCCAGCATTCCGAAGCAAGAGCCAGATATAAAGCTTGTTTTCGGTGCTCGCGACAATCCCTAAATTGCACCTTCTGTCGAATAGGCTTGAGTTTCTTTCAGCTGGCACGATAAATCCAAGGTGATCTGTCTTAATTAGCATCTTTATAGGAAAAGTTTTTCCAAAGAGATCTGGCCTATTTGTTAAGCAATTATCAAGAAATGAATCTCCTCGTGTTGGAAAGTCCACCAGAGCGTTCCAGCCAGTGAGGCGTTTCAATCTCGTGAGATCCAGACGATTAAGATCACCACCACAAACAATAGTAGTGTTTGGGTACTTGTCTAACATGGTGTCAAAGAAGTTCACAAGATAGTCCATTAAATCGCATTCCTGGTATGTTGTTTTCGGAGGGTGATAAAGACCAGATAATAGTATGCAATGACCACTTGGTAGCGACACAGTCAGGCAAATAAACTCGTATAAATTAGAGCGATAGACATCAATGACTGAGAGATTATTCCTTGTGTAGATAGCGATTCCACCCTTGTTTCTTAAATCACGTCCAGACCAGTTCCTATCTCTTCTGTAGATTTTGTAATTTGGAATGTTAACCACTGTGTCGGGAATGTCATTTTTCAGATGAGTTTCCGAAATAACACAAGCGTCGATATCGTTGTTATTTAGGTCGGCCTCCAACGCCACAACCGCGCGCACTCTACTTTTAGTTTTACCTAGGCTGCATATGTTAGTGAACATAAGTTTTGGAACTGCAAACTGGTTTGAGCTGGTTGAGGTGTGTTGGCAGGTAGCTTGTTTTGGTACTTTGACAAGGTTGCGAGGATTTGATCGTTTTTCATCCCGCAACCAAGGAGTAACCGACCCGACGCTTTCTATTCTTCGTCCAACGACGACAGGGATATTCTGAGCAGTTCTCTCCTCCACTTGTTGAACATCTTTCCTCTTCCCCCCACGACAACCGCGAAACCTGAGTAATCTTAGTTTCTTAAGCGTATCAAATTCAGTACTCGAGGGTTTGCACGCGTTCTTTCTCAGACCAAGTAGTTGGTATCTGCCATAGACTAAAGTCCTGCCTGTGTTGTCCGGAGTTTGGTTTCGTAAATCATAGCTCTCCGCGAGAGTAGTAGGGCCAGGGTTTCTCTCCACATCCATATAAACTGTAATATCTATCGATGATAAGGCATAATCCGTCGCCGCGAGCAGTATATGACCATGCTTATCCCACTTAGTAATAGGCCGTCGAATTCTGTCATGGCGGCGAGCCCCAATTGAGTGAAACGTACGACCAGGCAATGAAGTTCCTAATTCCTCGCCACCAACCGAACCGTTTCCTCCCAGGAAGAATTTAGGAGAGTTTGAATCTTCATTGAAGAATATATGATTATTAAATTGATACTTAGAGTAGATTAAAATGACTACTAAAAGGGGAGCCAAAATTCTTGTGGCCGCCATAATGGGCGCCTGCGCTCTATATTCAGTTATCGTTTGTTGCTGGTTTTAAGTCAACAAACAGGTAGCTAAAAGGTTTCCTGACGGCTTCTTCATACTTGTCAAGAAAATAATGTGTGTTGTGTGGATACATTTGTTTGCCCAACGTCATCACTTGCAATTGGTCTCTAGTGTTCTTGAATAAGACTAGGTAGTGGCTGTTTAAGGATATGTTTCGATTGACTTTCCCTTGGTGAAATAGGTTTTGTAGGATATAAATCACTGAGAGATTTCTGTGATGGGATCTCTTGGTGGACAAGCTTGCAATCCTCTTGTCATTCCCAGTTTCAATCATCTGATTGTCAAAGTACGAGTCTTGCTCAATGTTGTTTGGAATTCCTTTTACGAATTCTAATTGTGGGGTAGACATGGCTGAGGTGTAGGCTGGTTGCCACTGAGCAAAGCACCAGACTATGCGTTGGGGCGGGGGTGGGATCGTTTTTTACCCCTGCTCAAGGAGTTTCTGTATGACGATACCTGTGCTTAATTGACTCGAGGCCCTCTTTTATACGCACAGGTTAGCCTACGTAGCTAGTCTATGCTAGACTAGGTAGCTAGACTTTGTTAGTCTATGTTAGATTATGTTAGACTATGTAACTAGAGTCTATGTTAGACTATGTTAGTCTATGTAACCAGAGTCTATGTTAGACTATGTTAGACTATGTAACTAGAGTCTATGTTAGACTATGTTAGTCTATGTAACCAGAGTCTATGTTAGACTATGTTAGTCTACGTTAGACTAGGTAGCTAGACTATGTTAGACTATGTAACTAGAGTCTATGTTAGATTATGTGACCAGTCTATGCCAGCTAGTTAATGTTTTATAGCCACATCAAAAGAGTGCTATTTCAAATTTATACAACAACACTAGTAAAACGCGCGCTCTGATTGGCTGACAGGCCGTGTGTTATTAGAGTACACACGCACGATTGACGTCATAGCGCGCGCATGCAAGCAAAACCGAGTTTGAAATGCGCGCACTGTTTGAGGTCATTCATCTTTAGAAAAATCGCTTTTGTTGTTGTATAAAACAAATAGATCTCGTTTTTTGTGCGTATGTACTGTAATAGATACACAGAAGACCCCACAGAATGCCATGAACAACAGTCACGCAACTCGACTGCGTCTCGTTGCGTACTTTTTTGTTCATGACATTCTGTAACGTCATCTGTGTATCTATTACAGTACACACGCACGCAAAACGAGATCTATTTGTTAAACAGAAATAGTATAAACAATGGTCCCATCGTGTTTTTCTGTTCGTTTACAACCATGTCTTGAGTTGCGAAGAACAACGTAGGCTTCCTGCAAGTCTTGTGTAGTTGCCCGCCACATCAGCGCCAATTTCTTCTTGACACAGCCACCCAAGAACAAGTACATGCAGTAACTCAGATTGCCCATGATATTGGAAAGGGCTACATTCCATTGAGTGACGAGGAGTTTAGTAACTTAGAGTTTAGGAGCTAGGTGCCTTTGCTAGTGGTTCCACCCCATCCATCGATATCATGTTTTTCCCTCAAAAAATTAATCTGGTCAAGTTTTGCACACATTGCCTCACACTGTATGCAAGAATTTGGTGGACCACCCCAATGCGTGTAGTCATAGCAGCTCATACTTGCGTTTAGCTCCTTTAAGATATCTGCCAGACTGTCAACCAAGCGTTGAAGCGTTGAAGCGTTGAGCTTTTGTGTCACGCGTTGAAAGTCAAACTCTGTGAGCCCTTGGTGGGTGCACTCCGACCTCTTCATACTTTTGGACGAAGGCATTTCCTCCCCAGAGTGAAAGGTCCACAAATTCAATCCAGTTGGTACTTGGTTCGGTTCTCTTTCTTTTTTACATTGATCAAACAGTCCACCGTTACTCGCGCCAAACAACCTTGGTTGAAATTTGCAGGTATAGCACCAAACATAGAAGGTGGAAGAAGTTGCTTCTTGGGCGGATTTTCGAGCGACCAATCAGAAACTGACATTGTAAACAACTAAGGGAATTTCCTCTTTTTTGTTTTGGGCTTTTTTCTCTTGTCTTCTGATGGGTCTATTGTCAACGCGGAGTTGAGAACCTTTCCATCACTTTTGACCACCGTTTTGTCTTCACTGCTTGTGTCGATCTTAACCGCGTTCTTCATCTTGCTTATCTTTTCTTGAGCTTTGAGCTAACTGGCGACTTGGAGTGGAATGACTCGAGCGGATTGGACTTCGTATTTAAACCAACAATAGGATGGTAAAAAATAGCCTATGACGTCATCATTTATTCCACCGAAAAATACAAAAGCCTTCCGGTGGTTAATCCTGGTATTGTTTCCCGTTCTTTTACTAAATCTTCATATTGTTTTGAACACAATAGGGCATGACGTCATCAGAGATAATTTATTCCCCCGCAAAAATAGTATTCCCCCGCAAAAACACTGCTAATTCGGTACTTACTATACTACTCGAGAGAGATTGGACGTTTTGCTTGCATCGCTTTAACAAATTCGAGAAGCCGAAAAGGTCGAATGAGCGACTGTCGATAAGCCGTTATGCATTTCTCAAGGAAAGAGAAAAGTTATATACCTGGAAATCAAGCTGTGAGAGGCACAAAAAGGGATTTCTTTCTTAAATCTACCTATTTATCGAAGCAGAATTTGTCCATGGAAAAAAGAACATCGGAAAAAGAACTGCTAGGACACTATTTGTACAAACAAACACAGTAAAGCCCTCATCAGCGACAACTGAATGGTAAATGCTTACATGTGGTATATATACTAAGCATGGGAAACCTGTGGTACCTAGGTTGGTATCCCTGTGCGCACGTACGAACGTATTCACGATCTTTGAAAAAGCTGAATTTTGCAATAAGAGGCCTTGTCACACCTGCTTGCTTTTTCACCGTGTAGGTAAAAAGCAAGCAGGTAAGACAAAGCCTCTTATTGCAAAATTCAGCTTTTTTTAAGATTGTGAATACGTTCGCTCCAAAGCCAAGAACCTCGCAGGAACAAGTTTCGCGATAGCAGAAGACTACCCGAGAGAAATCGTCGAGGCGAGAAGACGCCTTGTCCCAAAATTCAAAAAAGCGAAGGAAAAAGGGCAAACAGCAAAGCTAGTTCTTGACAAACTTTACATTGATGGCAAGATACGACTCTGTAGTCTTTAAGTTAATTCTCATCCCAAGGCCCTAGGAGCTAAGCGAAATTGGGTTAGTATTTTGATATTGCTGCAAGGTCATATTTTTCAATCTATATTTTTTGGCGACCTTGTTTACATTTTTTGCCACGATGCAAATATTTGTTGAATTCTATGTTCTCGTGTATGTGTGTTTTGTATGTGATGGCTTACACAACCTCTCCTACACCGCAAGGGATAAAATACTTTATACCACATTTAAATGCCATTTAATTTTACATGTTGCTCCCTAAATGTACGTGGACTGAATGACACCAGAAAACGAAGGCAAGTTTTTCGATGGCTTCATAACCAGAAATATGGTTTGGTCTGTGTCTAGGAATCTTTCAGCACTAAATCCTTAGAAAAGAAATGGTCGCCGAATGGGAAAGCTTATTTCAGCCATGGGACCAATCATAGCAAGGGAGTTCTTGTACTCATAAACCCCAAATTAGACTTCCAAATTTAAGATTGCATCGCAGACGAAAAGGGTCTGTACATAATCTTAGAATTAGCATTAGAGGACAATACGTTTCTTCTAGTTAACACCTATTCCCCCAACGAGTTAAAAGCCCAGAAAGAATTTTTCGCTTCAATGACGAGCCGACTTCGTGCATTTTCAGACAAACATATATTATGGGCGGGCGACCACAACTGCGCGCTAACGGCTCTAGACAAAAGTGGGGGCGCTGATGTATCTGTTAAAAAGGCGGTTATCGACGAGATAATAGGCGCGTGTAGATCGCTAGGTGTAGAAGACATCTGGAGAAACCAACATCCAACAATTAGGCAATACACATGGCATAATAAATCCTTGAAAATCCAATGCCGATTAGATTACTGGCTAACTTCACAATCAGCGAGCTCGTACATAGAAAACACGGAGATCATATCAACAAGTTTTTCAGATCACTCGGCAGTAACTCTCTCTGTAAAATCTAAAGACTACGTAAAGCGCGGACCGGGCTTTTGGAAATTCAACAACACGCTATTGAAAGACCCCGTATTTGTTGACCAGGCATGTGCCGAGATAAGGCAGCTAAAACATTTCCACAGCGATATCGAAGATCCGCGCCTAACATGGGACATGATAAAGCTAGACTTAAGATCGTTTACAACAAAATACTCTAATCGTAAAGCAAGGGAGAAACGAAATAAAGAAAAAGGAATTGCAAGCAGAGTTAAACAATCTGCAAAAAAAGATGAATGAAAACATGTCCGAAGAGAGTATGTGTCGATACTATAAAGTAAAACATAAATTAAACGTACTGGCACAGCAAAAAACTAGGGGCGCAATATTGAGAAGTAAATGCAGATGGCATCAAGACGGTGAAAAGAACACTAGATATTTTTACAATCTCGAGAAAAGACAGTACGACGCAAAATATATCACGAAACTAACGCGAGAGAACAACGTTGAAATAAATTCGCAAAAAGATATTTTAGAAGAAATCAAAAACTTCTATGAAAACCTCTACACCTCTTCAAACTGTGACCCAGACTCCCAACAGGTAGAATTTCTCTTCAGCGAGCAAGATAAAATACTAGATGAGGAGGAGAAGGCGCTTTGTGAAGGTAAGCTGACCAAAAAAGAATGCCTCAAGGCAAATTTAACAAAAACAAAAGTCCCGGCACTGATGGGTTGACTGCAGAATTTTATCTCAAGTTTTGGAAACTTTTAGAAGAGGAATTAGTGGAATGTTTTAATTACGCCTTTGAAAAGAAAGATCTATCAATATCGCAAAAATGTGGAGTTATCGTACTTATCCCAAAGAAATCAGGAAATAGATCTCTTCGCAAAAATTGGCGACCAATAACTTTGCTAAATGTGGATTATAAAATTGCTTCGAAAGCAATTGCAAAGAGAATCGCAAACCAATTACCGAAACTTGTTCACCCGGAACAGACAGGATACGTTAAAAACCGCTACATTGGACAAAATGTCAGGATGATCTTGTATCATGGGGTTAACTGCCACGGAAGACATTCCCGCTAGCGCTGTTTTTAGATTTCCCAAAAGCTTTCGACTGCCTTGAATGGAACTTCATCGAAAAAACACTAAACACGTTTAATTTTGGCTCTGATCTAATAACATGGTTCAACACCTTCTACAATGATATCTCTAGCTGCGCTCTGAACAATGGTTACGCGACACAGATGTTCAAGCTGCATCGCGGCTACATCGCTGCCCACTCAGCGGTATCTTATTTGTGATAGCAGCAGAAATTTTAGGGAATGCTATCCGGAAAAGTCAAAATATAAAAGGTATCAAAATTAACAATCATGAGTTTAAGCTGGCACAGTACGCAGATGGCACAACAGTCTTCGTTTCCAATTTAAAATCGGCAGAGCATCTCTTTGCGCTCCTTGAAAAATTTCAATTATGTTCGGGCCTAAAAATTAATCTCTCAAAATCAGAAGGACTTTGGCTCGGGAAAGACAGAAAATGCACTGCAAAACCTCTTGAAATAAGATGGCCCGCGACTACGGTATACGCCCTAGGTATCCATTTTTCATATAATGAAACGATCATGGTCAAGGAAAATTTGGTAGCAAAACTAAGTGCCATGAAAAAACTACTAGACATTTGGAAAATGCGCAAATTAACTCTTGAAGGGAAAATTAATATCGTGAAAACACTAGCACTGTCCAAGCTAACCTACGTTGCATCACTAATACATGTCAATCAAGACTTTGTAAAAGTGGTAAACAAAATGATCTGGTCTTTCATATGGGACGATAAACCACCAAAAATAAAGATTGGCAACAAACAACAGGGAGGGTTAAATATGCCAGATTTTGAACTAATAAATAAATCTATCAAAGCAAGTTGGGTAAGACGACTGTGCGCGGAAGACACTTGGCAATCGCCAAGCTGGAAGCACATCCCTTTTTCGTTGCTCAAAAATACGGGTAGACCTTTTCTACTCGCTAGAGCAGAGAAGGGCCGACAGTCGGTTGACACTGTTATATAAGATCGTTTATGGCCTTGTGGCTGTCGACCCTGGTGACCTGTTAAGGAAACCGCTACGCCAAACAAGAAACACTAAGATACACTCATTTTTGCCCATCTCATGTAAATCCGAAGCTTTCCGTCTCTCATTCTACCCAAGAACAATCAGTGACTGGAACTTACTCCCTGAAACCTTGTTCAAGAAAGCCGCTGGTGACCCCAAGGTCTTTAGGAGCCAGCTTCCAGCTAGTCCATCTTACTAGCTCCTGACCCCCTACATTTAATCCTCTTATGAGGGGTTTGTAGTATGTGAAATAATAATATTCCAATGCAATTTTGATACTAGAAAGCTACAACTTAACTCTAAATTACCCGAATTTTATAAAGAGATAATAAAGGCATGGCAGGAATCAAAACTCAATGAAAATAAAACTAGCGCCCTGGATGAAAAATATGGAACAATAGAAATATCTTAATAAGCGGAAAGTCGGTATTTTATGAGAAATGGTTCAAAGCAGGAATCGTGAACATAAGGGATATACTGATTAGACGAGGAATGTGATTGAACGAAAAAGAATTAGCGAGAAAATACAACCTAAAAACACACTTCCTCACCAGATTAGGCCTCATAAACGCAATACCAGCTAGTTGGAAAATTGAAGCCACAACGCCTGCAGCCGCAACCACAAACTACCCCAAATGCAGCGATTTACGAAAGATATTTGCCCAAGAAAAATTTCAATCTCCAACTGCTGAAGCAAGGATTATAAAATCAGGAATCCGAATTGATGACGTTTCGCATATTTACCTACTCCCTTTCTTAATTACTAAGGACGTAAAACTGAGAATGTTCCAGTTCAAATTATCCCACAATATTTTACCATCGAACGCCACCTTACTCAGAGATAAAATTAAAGACACGGATTTATGCCATTTATGCCAACAAAGGGAAGATTTACAACACATCTTCTGGTTCTGCCAGGTTTCACAAACTTTTTGGCAAGATTTTAAAAAGTGGTGGGACTTAAAAAATGGAGATGACTTAATACTCAGTAAGAATGAAATACTCTATGGCTACAAACCAAACCAAGAAAAATATCATCCCCTAAATCTGTGCCTTCTGGTAGCTAAATCGTACATCTACGGGGCACATAGAGATCTTCAAAATATATTTTTAAGGCGTACATAACGTCTTTGAACAACTGGCTCAGCATCGAAACATCAAAAGTCGCAAAATATATTAGAACTTGAGGTGTGGGACGAGCGTGTGTCACATCAAAAACAAAACAAAAGAAAAAAGAAAAACAAAGGAAAACAAAACAAATGTAATAACAATGAAACATGAAATTGTAATGAAATGAATGTAAAATAAATAAAATAATAATAAGAAAAGAGTATAAAAAATGAAGTGAATGTAAAAAAAAATGAACACTCTAAGGAAACTGAAATGGACATGTAACAGATGTAAAGCAAATGTCAATCGCATACTGTTTTGTGTCTGTAATCGTGTGTCATACTTGTCTTTACTGCATATTGTCTAGTTTGATGTAAATATGATATGCTAATAAAAAATAATAATAATAATAAATCCCTGTGCGCAGAGCATTTTACCTACTCCCTTTCTTAGAAGAAACAGTGCAGAATCAGGCTTGTTCCTATGGCCCGATACTCGCCTTCTAAATTCCTGCGTGGTATTATCAACGTATTGTTTTCCACACCTGACACACTCGGCCAAATATAACACATTCCGGGTGGTGCATGTGGACCTAGCCGACACACTATAAAGTCGGCCAGTGATGGCGCTTCTGAACGATCCGGTAGATGTAACAAGCCGGCACATCATACATTCCTTGCCACATGGGTAAGTACCGTACATTTGTTCAGGCGTAGTGGTAGCAATACGTTTGCGTTTGTATAGTCGGTCTTTAAGATAAGGGGCCCTACGGCGCACGAGCATAATTCTCGTCTTCTTTGATCTCCATTTTTCAGAACATTCCAAAATCTTACTACCCTTCGTGATGAATTCCTTAGTTTCTTGAATTCCTGGTCCAAATGTCGTAACCCACAAGGAATTCCAGTCGTACATCGCTTCGCAAACTAATCTTGAGCTGAGCCCTCAGTGAAGCTGCTGACCTCAGTGAAGCTGCCCTCAGTGAAGCTGCCCTCAGTGAAGCTGCTGAAGCTGAAAAAATATCCCCCCTCCCCACAGTCAAACTCTGAAGTTGCAATTCTGTTTGAAATGTGTCGGCAACGACAGCGGAGTTTCATAATTATATTTTAGCTGATCGAAGAAACGAGGAAAGCTGAAAACTTCAACTAATCTTGATGAACATCCGTACTTTGCATCGAGCACAATGATGAAGCTTTGCATTTTCCCGGGATCGCGTTTTAAAGTGCCACTAAAGGCAGAAGTCAACTACATTTCATCAAAAAGATCCATTATCCAAAGGAACAGTAACGAAAGAAAAATGTGTTTACCGCGCGCCGTTAATATTTTATTGATTTTTGAATATTTCCGATTGGCGATTTTTTTTCGTTCAACTATGCGTTCTGCCTCATGTGAGGTGAACAATGGTTCCTGTGACGCATGAAGAAGACATAGAAAGTAGAACAAAGACCACGAAGAAGACAATGAAAGAAGAACAAAAACCTTCTTTGTTGTATTTTCTATGTCTTCTTCATGCGTCATAGGAACCATTGTTCTGAAGAACTTCTCCCCCAAGATGCATCGCGCATAGTTGAACGAAAAAAAAAAAAAACGCCAATCGAAAGTATTCAAAAATCAATAAAATATTAACGGCGCGCGTAAAGCACATTTTTGTTTCACTACTGTTCCCTTGTATAATGGATCTTTTTGATGAAATGTAGTTGACTTCTGCCTTTAGTGGCACTTTAACTCACTGAATATTCCTGAGATTTTTTCGCAAGATGAGCCATGTGATTCGAGAGAGGATATTTTGACGTCTCATTCCTCGAAAACTGAACCAAGTACCACGCTAGAAATTCCAAATACATTCAGTTTTCCTTGGAGGATTCAAGCAAAAGTGGAGTGACTTTTGGAATTCATGTCGAAGTTATTTAAGAAATTTATTTTCTTCAAGCGGTCCTTTCTAATTGTATTTCGAATGAAAACCATTCATTCAGTGATCCTCGCTGATCCGAGGCACTTTGAACAGCAATAGAAAGTTACATATAATGCTTTGAGGTGTAGAAGATATTATTTACCCAGGAAAAGCATCACGAAAGTGTATTCTGCTGAAATGTCTGTGTAGTACTTGCCATCTGGAAATTCAAAATGTTGTAGCAATAATTATTCAGGTTAAAATTATATAGTTTGTTGTGGAAAAACTGAACCAAGTACCATGACGAGAGTCAGCACAGACATTCTACCATCTACATTCATTCGTATTGCATTGGAGTTGTTCTTGGAATTTGTGTTCAACATACTGAAAAAACTATTTCATTCAAATAAGTATTCTTCCTACAGTGTAACGATGTCATATGCATTTACACTCGAAAAAAATTCAATCAGAGATATTCGCTGATCCGAGACTCGATTTAAAGCAGTGGAAAGTAGCAGGGAATGCTTTGAGACATTTGAGATATGAAAGATTTGAATTTTCCAAGCATATCGAAATTTCAAGTGTATTGTTTGCTTGCATCTTGAAATTAGCAATGTTATGGCAAGAATTATTCAGGTAAAAATTAAATATTTTGTTGTCGAATTTATGTCCAACATACTGAATATGAACGAGAAACATCAATAGAAATATATGACCGGAAATGGCTAGAGTCTAATAGTAGTAATTGCTTTTCGAGTTAGGTTCCTAGTATAGCCAGCGCCATAGCGAAGCAGATTTAGGGAAGATTATAACATAAGATTTGCAATAAGTTTCATAGCTGGATGGCTTGCGAAGTTATTGTCGCCAGCCGTGATGAAGTCATTGCCTGGAGTGCTGGCACTTGAAAGGTTCAAAGTATTCTCAACTCCATATCTGTGTGTTTCCTGACATTACGTAGGCCGCTTTTACAGTTGATTAGTTTAGAAAAATACAAAAAATCTTGGCCGCAATAAATTTGTACAAGCGCAGTTTGCACCAAGCGTAATTATAACCATATCCGCCCTATCACAAAAACATTCAGAAACTTCTATAAAGAGTGCGCACATCAGAAAATCGCGGACTTTCTGTGAAAACATACACAATATTTTCTTTTATAAATACAAATCAAGAGAAAATATATCATTTTCTCTTGTTCAAATATGCTATTATCGCTTCGGAATCATTCACTCGATGCGTTATCTGAATCGTAAACACTATTCGAATCTCGCTTCGCATCGAAAAGATCTCGCAATTTGGCATTTGACTTCTACACAAAAGTCAGCTGTACATTTAGATTTTACAATGTGGGCTCATGAATAAATTCCAGCGCGCGCATATATTTAGGCAGGATACGAGTCCGCACAAGTTTGCTCGTTTCGATTAGATTTCCCCTCGAATTCCTTGTGAACCCAAGGTACTATATCACCTTGTTGTGTTGTGGAGTAAATTTTCT
The DNA here is from genome assembly GCA_033964015.1 of Scolanthus callimorphus. Taxonomy (NCBI): domain Eukaryota; kingdom Metazoa; phylum Cnidaria; class Anthozoa; order Actiniaria; family Edwardsiidae; genus Scolanthus; species Scolanthus callimorphus. The sequence goes on from CM066920.1 coordinate 18,896,819, forward strand.
CGACGCCTATAAAATTTCAACTTCAACGACGGAGCACGAGGAACGCCAATCTCTGCTCAGTAGAGGTTTGCGAAACAAACTATGTTTAAAGTTAATTTGTTAAAATGTATTTAAAAAAAACTTGAAACAGAAATTGAGAAAAAATTGATCGATACGTTTTACCTGCATATACGATTTCTATTAAAATAATTCTAAAACTGGTACAAAATGCGACGACTAGAAGCGGAGAACTAAGACATACTACAGTCCGACTTATTTTTTGGAGAACTGCCCTAAACAATGAGGGAAAAATATCCGCAGTTCGGGCTCCCTGTGCTGGGCTGAGATCACGTCTCATCTTCGACTGAATCGTCTTATCTTCGACTGAATTTTCGAACCTCATTCACTCCATTAGGATCGAAGTTATTTTCCGTTTCATCCTTTGGCAAAACAAATGGGGTAGTGCTGAAGATCATGATATCCAGTACTTGTGTGTCGAATTTGATGGAATTTCAGGGAATTGCAAATTAGCTGCTAGTAGCACTTTAACTGAAATAGGTATGTCACACCGTATTTTGCACAACAGTAATGCCACGAGACTGTTTGTAGCAGCACAAAATTTTTTCTCCAACTTCGGCGATTTGGCCGGCTGTAATGTGGACATTTGCTCAAACCAAGCAGTAGGAGTCTCGGCAATACACCGAATCTAAATATGGCGGCACATTTCAATAACAATTGTTCTTGACTTACTAGCCTCTCATTCATTTGAAACGGTTTTGTATTTCCACGTGAAAACGAGGCTAAACAGACAAAAACAATAGTTATTCAAATGTGCCGCCATGTTTCGATTCGGTGTATTGCTCTTGCCTTCTGCTGCTACCACTTATAATGTCGTCGTGTTGTATTCAGATCTCGAACGCAGACATGCTTCGCCAAGTTGCACGACAATGGCGTCGATTTCCATGAGCAGATCTTCGGGGAATCTTTCAATTTGAAGTTCTTGGTGGATCCCAGCCCAGATAGATAGCTCTCTGGGGCAAACTGAGAAATTGGAACAGGCTTTGTAGAAGAGGTCCATTGGCTTCCCTCAGCTCTTGATGCCTGTAAGCATTCAATTTACAGTCGCCTACAAAGAGGAATTCACGAATGGTGTCCCTGCTAACTTGGGTGAAGGAAATGTGAGGGTCTTCTCAGATCGAAGAGCTTTCCGTCCATGCAATAATCTAAATGCAGTCTTAACGGAATGCATTAGTAAGCAATGCAGTAGCCTGCGAAAACCGACGCCACTTAGCGCATCATACTAAAGAGCGTATGCAGGAACTAAAACTCACCCTTGCTTGACAACATTAGTAACTGGGAAAGCCATGGAAAAGTCGCCGCCATCAAGAGACTTGGCTTGCATTCAATCGTGAAACTACCGTACCATATTCAAGGATCTTTATCACCAAATACCGCAGTGATTGTCACAGGCAAGCCTGTTTTTTACTTTTCCTGAAAATGACTGCTTATTCATTCAGGGGGCTGTCGAACTTTAGCACTTAAATATTGAAAAACGACACTATGGCCTGAGACGCCTACGTGTAGGTTGCGCAGATTGTCAGTCTCGCTCTTTTGCTCCTTTACACAATGGGGGCACCCCCTTTCTCCTTTCGACGTGACTACTAGGCGTTTAAGCTACAATCTGGGCAATAAATAATTGTCCGATTTCACGGTAATTCCCTTTCAATGTTGCGAGGGGGAGAAGATAAGAGTCACAAAGAAAGCGGACATTTTTGTTTCTTCGCCAGATTGTCTTTATAAGGCTGATGACGCAGTTGCCGTGTTCAATTATCTGACTTAAAGTATACTGTACAAAAAAAAAAAATTAAATTCACATGATACAAGAAGAAATCAAGACCTTCCAAATGGCGCGTCCTGACAGCGATTGGTATTAATGTAATATGTAACCAGAAAAAGATAACAGTAATCTATGCTCAGTGGACCCACTGTGCTCCTACTGAGGGATGGGAAGACCTGGCGGAGCTGCTCAGATGTGTACCGGAAAACAAATAAGGGATTGGGATAGGGAGGGATAAAATTGCATACACCTTAAAACGTCTGTAGAGTAACTTATTACCGAGACAAAACGACAAGGGAATAAATATCATAACAAAGAACATACAAAACAACTAACCCCATAACCTAATGAAGGCGAGCAGCTAACCAACTAGTGTAGCCAGGTAAGCACAGTGAGTCATGACTACAAGCCTGACTGTCTTATCTGCGAACCCATATGGCCAATAATACTTGCATGGCTATACATCACTAATTAAACTAGAGTCAAGGATTCTGTGGATAGCACATGAAAAGGCTTCCAGGCCCGTGAGTCTAGACTACCAAAATCCACATGACTAAACGATACCACCGAATGAGGTCATAGAGATAACCAATACTACACACTGCAAAGCCGCTGGGATATACGACACCAAAGGGACTATGTAGCATATTGGCAAGATAGACATTGCCCCGGCATTCTCGAACCCAGGGCCCCTAGCCACACGAACAGACGAGTAGGAGAGACCCGGGCACGAGAATGCTGCACCACAACAATGTACAAAGTACCGTACAGAACAGGAGGCGGTCCCTTCCGCGACATGGCAATTATGACAATGTATGCTAATGAGTGATCCCTCTATATACGCACCAGTGGGTCCCCTGAGCACAGTAATCTATGCTCAGTAGACCCACTGTGCTCCTACTGAGAGATGGGAAGACCTGGCTACCTGCACAGCGGTCGAGTACACTCCAAGCATACCGAGGGCGCTGCGCATAAACCCCAACACTCATCCGAAACCCAAATCCCTGTAGTACGACCATACACAGGCCAAGGCGATGCGACAACCCAAAACACAGGGACCGCCGAAAAGCAGCGCCCCTCTACAGAATATATGATATATGTCCATTATCTTTGCATGTTAAAGCTGCCTAGAATTGTATCAGCGTTGGCTACTTGCCGATACTGGTGAGAAAAAACCACCAGGAAAACACATAAAAGGCGATCAACCCTCAAGCCCCAACCAGGCTAACCAGGGCATAGGTAATGTACTAGTAAGAATTAAGATATGGGCAATGAACTGGAGTAACAAACCTAGGTAGGGCTCAAGGGTTGACCGACTTAAGTGCGGGCCGAGACGCTTGGTCTCCGACTAAGTAAGATACAGTCAAGCCTTGAGGGTGAAGAAGGGAAAAGGAGGAGACCTACTTAACATAGCACTCTACACAGCAATGCCAATACGCCCACATAAAGTTGCTATGACAGACAAAAGCTGGTAAGGTAATTTCCTAACCAGCACCCGTAGCATAACACAAATAAACTAAAGTCGTAAGAAAATACTAAAGGTCAAATGCACATGACAGAGAAAGCTTGCACTGTAATTTTCTTAAACCAGCACATGTAGCATGCACATAACACAAAATAAACTTCAGTTATGAGAAATACTAGGCCAAATGCCAATGACAAACCAAATCTAGCACTGTAATTTTTAAGCCAGCATATATGTAGCCTACAGCACAAGTGAACTAAATAAAGTCATGCTAGGCCAAATGCTCATGACAGACAAAAGCTGGTACTGTAATTTTTCTAACCAGCACATGTACATCACAAGTGCACTAAATAAAATTATGAGAAATGGTAGAAGGCTAAATGCTCATGACAGACAAAAACTGATACTATATTTTTTCCTAACGTAAATGTACGTAAATGTTTTCCCAAAGCATGCAAATAACATAAAATTACGAGAAATGCTAGGCTCAATGCTCATGACAGACAAAAACTGGTACTATAATTTTCTAACCAGCAAATGTAGCGTGCAAATAACATAAAATCATGAGAAATGCTAGGCCAAATGCTCATGACAGACAAAAACTGGTACTATAATGTTTTCTAACCAGCAAATGTAGCATGCAAATAACATAAAATCATGAGAAATGCTAGGCCAAATGCTCATGACAGACAAAAACTGGTACTATATTTTTTTCTAACCAGCAAATGTAGCATGCAAATAACAAAAAATCATGAGAAATGCAAGGCTCGATGCTCATGAGACAAAAACTGGTACTATAGTTTTTTCTAACCAGCAAATGTAGCATGCAAATAACATAAAATCATGAGAAATGCTAGGCCAAATGCTCATGACAGACAAAAACTGGTACTATAATTTTTTCTAACCAGCAAATGTAGCATGCAAATAACATAAAATCATGAGAAATGCTAGGCCCAATGCTCATGACAGACAAAAAACTGGTACCATAATTTTTTCTAACCAGCAAATGTAGCATGCAAATAACATAAAATCATGAGAAATGCTAGGCCAAATGCTCATGACAGACAAAAACTGGTACTATAAATTTTTCTAACCAGCACGTGATGTAGCATGCAAATAACACAAGTGACCTAAAAGTAATGAGACGACATGTTTTTAAGCTAGTAGCAAAAACCAAGACCGCAAGGCAATGTGAAAAGGAACTGAAAAGTACGGTTAAACACGTTGAAGCTGTTATATACACCGTTGCGGATAGAGAGTCGGAGGTACGAAACCATTCAAATACATTTTATGATTACATATGAAGCTTATGAAATAAAGCGAATGACCGGCGGCGAACAAGCGAAAATGGGAAACCCGGACAGAAATGATAAATGAGAAACATACTTACGACTACGACTGGAGTGGTTGCAACAAGGGAGAAATACTTCAACAAGGACGTGGGAACAACGAAAAAGTAAAGAAACACTCGGGCATGGTTTCTGCACGCGGACGGTGGAAGATGCGGACCAAAAAAGTCTTTAAAACTTTCAAAACGTGCAGGACTAAGTAAAACAATCAGACCATCGTACTGGGTTGGCAAAGGAGGGTGTAGAAGCCGGAAGAAACGAGCAGGACCCGAGGCGGACGGAGGTTTATTTCTTGGTTACACTGTAGGATTGAACCAGGAGACGCTGCCACGAGAGCGACTTGGCAATTATGACAATGTATGCTAATGAGTGATCCCTCTATATACGCACCAGTGGGTCCCCTGAGCATAGACGTCATTTTCTCTTGCAGACAGTTATATTATCTATGCATTTAAATTGACGGGTTGTTGATGGTGTTGGGCAATGGCTAGGAAATACCTCCCTTTTTGGCCAAACAAAGCGTCATGTGCATTTCGCCCCGTTGTTTGGCCCTGGCTATGCATGGTCTCCCTGTGGTGTATCCTTGGTTTTGGCGCGAAAATTACGCACGCGCGCGAATCAGTCGTCGTATGTGCTTGAACAAAGCCCCAAAAATGCCACATTGAATAACTTTGATTCTGTCAAATCGACAGAGTTCACAAATAAAATCTAGCATTTTGGCTAAATGCAAACAACACTGCAGTTTTGATTTTTTTTCAATGGCAAAGTCGAATGGGAAACTCGAGTGGGGAAAGAAAACTACAAAATCTAGAAGAAAACAAAATGTAGCGGAGACTTGGGCAAAATGAGAAAGTCAACAATGACAATGTTCGAATCGTCCTCATGCGTCACCATGTCAATCACCAGGTGAGCCCCATAACAGCACAAACAAAATTCACTATATTGCAACCCATCGAAATAAAAATGTGAAGATTTGAGGGTGTGTAGCGTGGAATCTAGAAACTGAGAAAATACTACAAAAGTACTTCGAGGCCCCCCAAAAACATTTATTTTTTCGGGAGATCTTGCTAAAAACCCGGGAGACCGGGAGATAGGGTAAAAAATATTGAGACTCCTGGCAAAACCGGGAGAGTTGACAATTGTGATGAAATGCCTCAGTTTCACGAAACAAAACTCTCATTTCTTTGCCGTATTTATGAATTTATGAAGGCAAGAGCAACTTTTTACAAATAATTCAGAGAACTCACGGCCTTAAAAAATCCAACTAACTTAAACAAAAACTCAAAGAAAACCCTTTCCAGCAAACAGATGGGTATTTAACGCTACTTCAAAATGTAGCGATTACATTTTACAGACAAATTCATGGCTTTGCATTTTCCTGTAAGTTATTCATTTAGAGTTAGCGTGCGCTATGAGACGCAAGGTTTGTTTTAGACTTGAATGAAATTATTTCTCAGCTCTAAGCTTTCGAATTAGAATTATCCCAGCACATGCCTGCAAGTAATTTGTAACAGAACTATTTAGGTCTGGATGTCTATGGTGTTTTCGGCTATGCGAATTCAGTTCTTTCTTAGATTCTGTGGAAGAATTCAACGTGGCGGCTTTGTCCCTCGCATAAGAAATCGCATGAATTGGACCTTCGCTGCAGATTAATCTTTTCCAACAAAAACACGCCTGCAGGTGAGATTTCGACTTTCTCTTCAATGGACTGTGAAATGTTTTGAGTTTGAAAACGGCGTTTATGTTTTATGGCCCTTAATGTTACCTTCGCCTGCCCGTGGAAACGCGCTAAAATGCCGCGCACTGATTGGCGGGGGGTGACCCGAACACTGACAATGCGATTTTAATAGTATAGATAAGGGCTCGGGAAACACCACCCTTGACTCAAATACAATCTGGGTACATAATAGTGTCCAGTTTCACGGGGTCAGTGGCGTACTTCTATATTCATGACACGCTGTGACATCATCTTTGCATATTCTAGAGGAAAGGCGCACGGAAAAATGAGATATGCTTGTGACTACATCATCTCTGAAAACAGGGTTCGTACGCTTTCTGAATGACAAAAATCCAGAATTTTCCAGGAAGTCTTTAGTTATTTTTCCAGGAGTTTTCCAGGACTGTTTTATTGGGTAGAAATCCCTCCCCCCCCCCCTAAAAAAAAAAATGTCTGGAGGATGTCATAATTTGCAGTCCGAAATCAGATTCACGAAACTGACTCATTAAACCACATTTGAGTTATAACATTTTTCCAGGAAGGGAATGAAAATCAAGGATATTTCAGGATTTTCAGGACGCGTACGAACCCTGTGAAAAACGTAAACGGGCAAATCAAAAATACCTCTTTTTCTAAATTAAAAACAGCTTACCTTTCTGAGGCCGGGACGTTTTCTTGTCTTTGTCTTGGCCTGTTTTCCCTTGCCACCTAGGGATAGAGGAAAGACATGGTGAAAGTTTTTGCTGCAGCACACATTGTGTGACATAGGTTGACTGACGAACAACTGGCAAACGCCTTCTGAGAGGATCCATCAAATGATTGCTGAAAAGCGTCACGCAGGTCAACCGTTTTCTTGGTGACAACAATATTCGTTGTGCACCCTCACCTGTGGAGGTTGCCTATTAGGACGGGGCTGGGCAGTGTAGGGTGGCGGAGGTGTAGTAGGAAGTGGTCGGTTTGGAGGAGGAAAGCCGGCTTTCGTGTGTCCATTAGGAACATTCCTGGAAGCAAAGTAGCATAGTCTGAAAAATTTGTAATCTATGTTATTGCGAGCGAGCGTCGGCGAGCGAGCATATCTAATCTCGAGAAGTCCTAACGCCCTTGCAATTACGGCGTGGGTTACCTGAAGTACTCGCGTGGTACGATCATTTTCTAGCCGGGCCAAAGTGATATCAACCGGCTGGTTCCGTGCCACATTCCCTCACAGTCCTGTGCTCGAAGAGTTAGCAAGCCACTCACGTCGAGATGGAAAACATTCACCATGTGTCGATCGGTTTACAAAAATTGTTGTTTATTCGGAGGTTATCAGTAAGTAACAGTCATATTGCTTTTGTCAGTCTTTTAAGACTGATATTGCATATTTGTAGATGTTTTTTAAAGCGTATTTTGACAACCATGTCACGAAAGATTTGCCGACTTTAGAGCGACAAGACAATTCCAGCGGGTCCTTGAGGAAAACCGGGAAAGTCATGGATTTTAGAATGTCATTTGGAAACTTCTGCAATTTTTACAAAAGCCCATCAAAGTCATGGAAATTTTTTCCTGAAGAAATATTTACAAGATTATTGGGAGTGTTTCTTGTTTCGAAACGCCAAAATTTCCTCAACTTTTTAAAGCTATTATACATAGCTTTTATTGAGCTTAGCTGATACGAATCTTACACAGTTTACAAGTAGTTGAATAATGTTTCAATGTGAAATTTCCCCAAAACAGCATGGCTATACGTTAATGTGGTTATACGTCCGTCCTCCATTACCATACCATGCCGAGGAGGCACATCGTTTGTTGCTGCGAGTACTTCACTTTCTATTAGAAACTACTAGTCTAATAATAATAGGATGATACGATTGTGCTTCTCCCCGTTTGTAACCAATTTTTTACGGCCTTTTTGAGCCCACTTCTAACTTCCATAATACCCGTGGCTACAATGAAGTCACAACTTGGTGGTAAACCATTTTTATTTTTATTTGTTTTTTTTATAGCTTTTATAGCTAATGGAAAAGGCAAAAGAAGCCGGCAGAGAGGCGCAAGTATTAGGGCGGTCACTACACATTGATGGACAAATATACCAGGTTAGCAATCTACCAACAGAGTATCAATAGTAAGCTTTTTTTCACCACACTCGTTTTGCTAGCTGCATAACCCTAAAAAATTGTAATCCAGCAATAAGATAATGAATCAGGCAGCGGAACCATTACGAAATTAACACAAACTGCCTTATCTGAAATTAGTGAAAATGCAGGGAAAAGAAAGTGAGAACCAAAAAAATGAGTCACAAGAGGAAAAGTATATTACTGCGAATACGTCAACCGGGCCATGCAGTAAAATGTTTGTTTTAAGTGCATATCACCCATAGTATGAAACCTCTTCGATTTTGTAGCTACCTGAGCGCACTTGCACATGGCGTTGGTTATTTGATAACAAAGTTTCATGCTAATTAAGGAATTGATGACGTCGAAACAGGCTAATTACTCGGGCTTCCGTAGGAAGAGCCCGAGTAATAAATTCGGCTCTTTTTTTTATATTTTCTACCGTTTCGAGCAAAACGCAGTCACGTGGGCTCGGACCACTGAGAGCGATACATGAAAGTGAGGCTTTCGGAGATGATGAAGATTCAAGATGGTTGACAAATTCCAATCGGAATCCGTGTTTTCTTGCTTTGATTCAGTTTCCTGAGGCTCAAATTACTGACTGAAGTTAGCAAGAACTCGAGCAATATGAGACGTTTCTTTGCATAAAAGTACAAAAAACTGATACATAACATATTAACATCCACTCAATTACAAGAATATCTTCTTGATTTCATAGCAACTTCGTGATCTCTGAAATTGCGAATAATGACTCCGCGGATTCGAGTTTACGTTTGATCTCCACGAAGCGAGTTATGCTCTAATCACGTCATAACAAGTTATTAGGTTTCCAGGCATACTTGAACCTGCCACTTGAACCCGCTTCTGTTTCTAGAGAAAATTCTTCATGAATCCTTGTAACTACAATCTTGGAAAAAAGGGTAGAGAAAATGCTAATACCACTTATATCTTTTGAGTTTTCGACCTAACTTAAGGCCCCGTTTATCCCCCGCCCCCCCACAATCAATGTTGGTTATGAAGGGCGTCCATCCCTCGACACGTTCCTTGCAACATTGCTTCGGGGGAGAGGGGGGAGGTGAAATGACATGAGTAAAGCGAAAAAGAAGCGACTTCAGGAATTTTCTCTACAGGTTTTGTCCAAGATTGTAGGTTTCCAGTGATACTTAACCCTACTTGAACCAACGTCTGGCGTCCGAAAGCAGAAAATAATAAAAATAAAAAGAAAGGCGAATTTATGACTCGGGTTCCACAGGAAGCCCGAGTAATAAAAAGAAAGGCGAATTTATGACTCGGGTTCCACAGAAAGCCCGAGTAACAAGCTCCATGACCGTGCTCTTGTTATTTGCCAAATGTGTTAGTTATCGAAACAGTTAGCTATTACCAAGCCCGAAAGATTTAGCCTAACCTGACGTCATCAAATTTGCATGAAAATAAAAATCTCTTGGACAGGTAATGATACTAAAACAAAAGAAACGGCATTCATATTTACTCAACCTTAATGGTGTGAAAATGCCCCTGCTAACAATTCAGAAGATCTGGGGAAGATCTAAAAAAAATGGATGATATATGTCAACACTGCTGATACTAAAGTCGTTAAAGACCTACACGTGCAACAAAAATCACAAAAGGACTACAATGAAAAAACGTTTTAGTTACGTTAGCGAATTTTGAACACAAGAAAATGTTAAAAAAATTAACAATTTGAACATTGCTGGTTAAAATTATGCTAAAACTAAGATTGAGAAATGAGCTCGATATTTTTCTACAGCACATAAAAGGAGGCCACAATTGCAAATTATGCAAGAAACATTGATGGCGAAATATTGTTATTGAATATGTATTTAACTCAAAGCGATTTCTGTTTTATCTGTACTCTCATCAACCTTATAGTATTGCGACATCAAGCTTCATGAGTGTTACGCATAATTTGAACAGGTTCAATAGTCATTTGAGTTCAAAAAAGTATAATTCATATGATCAGCGAATTTTCATGGCTAGTTTAATGGTTTCTTAATGATACCCTTGGTTGGTTGAGTACAATCAACAAAGATTTAATATGGATAAATGGCTTTGCTGGAATTTTAGCGGGCTCGGAGTATTTAATATAATTACTTGTAAACTGAAATTAAACAGAATTTTCACTGATGTTCTCGACAATCGCAAACGTGAATTATCAAGATTGTCTTCAAAACATGCCCAATGCTTACCATAGAGAAACGTACCATATATGATTTGATTCAAGTTCTGCAAGCAACCTCCAAGCAACCTCCAATTACGGGATGTAACAAGACAACATGGCTGCCATATTGACGAAGCTTGAGTTTCTTTGAACGTCACTTGATAACAATTCGAACCTATTGCATGTTCCTTTCCATAGAATAGGCAGCAGAGACATAGATAGATAGAAACTTCTAGGTGAATTCTGAAGTAATTCATTTAAATTTCGTTCCACATAACAGGATCAAATCCCGTAAACATTGAGGTGTCATGACCTTTCTCCGAGGCATACGCGAGTTCAATAAATGTAAGCCGCGCATGCGTATGCAAATGTACCTGCTACTCAGTGCAAATCAAAGCAGGAGTTGTGATACTACCTGTGACAGAATATGAAACTAAAGAGCTATAGGGATGGCCTCTAGGCAAGATAGGGGTTGGGTGTTTTGAGCGAATACCTTCTTTGTAATTGGAAATGTTTCTCTAGCGTCTTAAAAATGACTTGTTCTGCCAAGGAACTCAATAAACATTTCTATTTGTCGTCCGTTGTCAATGTCGTAAATATTGATCGTGGCAGTCGTCCAGGGCTACAAACCTCGATGGGTGGGTGATGGGGTCTTCAAGGTTAAATTGCATGTATACTATCATGAATTACGTTTTATTCTGAATTCAGCAATGGCTTTTCTATGGTAGCATATCGTGGTGCTCAAGCTGCATGCTATCATCGTCGTTTGAAACAATTCCGTAACACTGCTCGTAACATGGCTTAAAAGTGGAGTCAGAACGTGCCCCGTAGACATCTCGTTTGTTGCACACAGAACACTAGAGCTTACCGTAAATTTGTTGAATTACAAAATAAAGAAAAAAGAAAAGTGCGAGCTGAACTGCGCCATTATTTCAACTCCGGCTAAAACAATGGAAATTGGCGATTGTAGCGCCCGTGATCACATTGAATTGGTCAGCGGATTCGTGCATGCGCAGTACAATAGTCCCTGCTACTTTTGCACTGTGATTTGTGATTTCTGCTCATAATTTTCACAATTTTAAGAGAGCGGAACATTGAATGTCTGAGTTTGGCGAATCTCTTACTAGATGGCCCGGTTGAGGTATTCGCACAGTAATAATAACGGCCGTAATAATAATAACTTGAGAGAATAATACTCCTTAACTGATTAACCTATACGACACTTACCCCTTTACGCTAAAAAGGACTACCTAGTTGATTGCCCAGATCTTGTTTTCGCTTGTTTCTTTTACACCCCCTTCGCTGATTTTTGAACGGTAATACCCAGGGGAATCACGGGAGCTCGTCTGACGGTCCAATAGCGCTGCGCACAGATGACGTCACACTAATCAAGAGCGACTCCACGTAACTATCGACTACAGCCGTGCAGGATAGAAAAATCGAAATTTTTGATAATTTACTAGAAGAATGCTAGTGGGTCACTTAGGGAAATACACATTTTTCTTTGTCTAGTTAAATATTTTTTTCTATACTGGCGATTTTCTCTCGGAGCGGTGAATAGATGGTAATTCGCTTGGAATACGGAGGTCGAACTTGTTCTCTCTTCAGCCGCGAACTAATTATTCAATCCCAAAATAAAATACACCGTGCTCAAGCCCTGTGTTACTCTGTATTTCGACTTGTTGTGATAGGAATCGGATTAAAAGAAAATTGTTGCCAGATGATTGAAATGCGAGTACTTCACGCGACATTCTTCGCTTAAATAGTTTAGGCAATATTTAACATGAAGACCTAAACTGAGCAAGAAATTTTCAGAGCTCCTTGCAGAATGTTTAGACCTAGAAATGTGTTTTTATGCGCTTTTCCGTCTGCTGATATGTGTTTATTAGCTGTATTCACACTAGAGACGGAAAACTCGTCTCGTTTCTCGCCTTGAATATGGTTCCCTGTTCTTCTATGTTCACGCGAAAACAACTTTTTTTGAAGAAGAAAGTATGAACAGATAACAAGCAAGTGTTTCTGAGTAGAATTGACATAAGACAGGAACTTTTTCTGACGAGAAACTCGTCTCAGACGAGTTTTCCGTCTCTAGTGTGAATACGGCTATTATTGCTCCCAAGTCACGAAATAGCCCCGTCGGCTTGATTCACAAACCTTCGCCGCAGAATTCATGCAACATCATTACACAATTTAGACAGTTCAGCCTGTAATTAAGATTCATGGATATATTTGTACCTTCAGATTCAGTTTCCTTGCAGCAGAACACTTGTATTTTACAAAGGGATGCATGAGGCGAACTCTTGCTAGTCCGGCGGATTAGCGTAAAAATTGCGCACTTATGGCTAAAGACACCAAACCTTGCATGTCAATAGTTTTCAGTATTTTATTGAAGATAATATATGGAGGCACCCTAAATTTTATTCGTAGCGAAAGCTAGAACAGTTTTAATGTGGACCATTTAGTCTATTCGCCAGAGGGGGTTCACGTGCACCCCCGGAACTAGTAACGAGCCATACTTTTTTCATGGATATATTTGTACCTTCAGATTCAGTTTCCTTGCAGCAGAACACTTGTATTTTACAAAGGGATACATGAGGCGAACTCTTGCTAGTCCGGCGGATTAGCGTAAAAATTGCGCTCACGTGCACCACCCGGAACGGGTTCACGTGCACCCCCCGAACTAGTAACGAGCCATACTTTTTTGGAACCCTTAGGATATCAAGAAACTGGTTTTAGATGTCCCACGGCCCAAAAAGTGTCCCACGGCCACTTTTTGGGCCGATTTGTGTTTTATAATTATATTCTTTTCTTATTTAATGAGAATCAATGAGCCAATTTTATAGAGTGTAGCACTGTACAATAAAGCTCTTTAGATTCTAAAACGATCTTGGGAATACTCTGATCACATGTAGACTAGTTAAATTGCTGTCTCAGCCTTTTCCCGTCACATACGCATATCGTTTTGGTATTTCCTAATAGAAATACAAAGGCTGACAGAGTCTTAGAAAATATCTATCTGTAAGGAACATAACATGTATAAAACGGGCATGTAAATTGTACATATGTGTTCAGTCTATTAATGACACTATAATAGTATAAGTGGCAACACTGAAATGCTTTTCTGAACAGTGCTACAGTCTATAAAATTGCCTCATTAAATAACAAAAGAATATAATTAAAAAACAAAAATCGGCCAAAAAGTGGCCGTGGGACACTTTTTGGGCCGTGGGACATCTAAAACAAGTTTCTTGATATCCTAAGGGTTCCAAAAAAGTATGTCTTGTTACTAGTTCCGGGGGGTGCACGTGAACCCCCTCTGGCGACTAGACTAATTGTTTTGCCATTTGCAGCCATCTTTGAATCCTTTGTTTTTCATGAGCTCTGTGGCACTTAGTGAAATCTTCGATCGTAATAATGATAACGTTTGTTTATTGATCCTCTCGTAGCTTCATTACAGCTAAATTACAGGATTTCCGAACAATAATATAGATAAATAGGTAATTAGGTAAATATAGATAAATATAATTATTAACTGTGATCACTAGCTGGGCAGCTCAGGTAGCTTGCGAACTTGTTGGTAGCAAAATCGCCGAACCTATTTGTCTTACACTCTTTAATGCGGCTGCACTGGTCTTTCCTTGGTCTTAATTGATAGGACGACCTGTTTGCAGGGGCTTCAATACGGTCGAGTACTAAATTATAAACTTGGTTCTGTGGGGTCAGACCAGATATGAATTTAATGCAGGCTGTTGTTCTCCGCTCTCTAAGGGTAGCTAAATTGGCTGTGCCTAAGGCCTCGCTGTAACTCACGCCTGGGTAGATAATTGCAAGAGCACGCTTCTGAATTCTCTCCAATGAATCGGAGAGAGCGGTAAGTTGGCATAAACAACGCTAGCGTACTCGAGCGTCGAGCGGACAAGGGAACAGTAAACCATAACGATGTCTTCGACGGACGTCACAGACTGAGAAAACATGGACCGAGAAAACATGGACCGAGAAAACATGGACCGAGAAAACATGGACCGAGAAAACATGGACTGAGAAAATATGGACTGAGAAAACATGGACTGAGAATACATGGACTGAGAAAACATGGACTGAGCCAAGTAGATACGATTTACTTGAAATGTTGGTGCTATAGGAAATCACAAGACCGTGCCCGGCGGCAAGGCATTCACATGGTTTAATGCTGCTGCCTGCTGCTGCTAACACCAATTGAAATGGCCTGACTGATTTATGTGTCAAAATGGTCAAAGCAACCGGTGTCATTATTGAATACATGATTAACTTACTATTTTGACGGTTTCGGTTGCAAAGAATACAAATAGCAATGGAAAGTAGTTTTGGCTCGACAACTAAATTTGATGGCCTCACAGTCTTGAGTAAACCACACTGCACTTGGACTCGATGTGATGACTTTTGAAATCTTGAAACTTAATCGTCGTATCAAGTGTCAACCTCGGTGGTAAACAATAAGGTCAATGAGTAACGCTCATGCAGTTTGCCAGCTATCAAATGTCCATCAAATAGTGAGACGGCTGACATTTAACAATGCGAGGAACCTGATGACAGTTTTCCAGGACTTCATCCAAGGGAGCACAGAATAAAGCATGAGCGATTGCTGATATTTCAAAACACCAGAGTGTTGGTTTTATGAGCGTGTGCCTGCTTTCTCGCGGGCTTCATGTTTGGAAAATACTTTCCATACTACATCATTTCCTGTTTTATGTTTGTCAACGCTATTATAGAAGATTTCGATGACTGTCGTGAGTAATTCACAAATGCTTTGCAGTCACACTCCCATAGGAGTCTCTTTAAAATTACCACGAAGGTACATGTTTTCTCGGTCCATGTTTTCTCGGTTCATGTTTTCTCAGTCCATGTTTTCTCAGTCCATGTTTTCCCAGTCCATGTTTTCTCAGTCCATGTTTTCTCAGTCCATGTTTTCTCAGTCCATGTTTTCTCAGTCCATGTTTTCTCAGTCCATGTTTCTCAGTCCATTCTCAGTCCCTGTTTTCTCAGTCCATGTTTTCTCAGTCCATGTTTTCTCAATCCATGTTTTCTCAGTCCATGTTTTCTCAGTCCAGTCCATGTTTTACCAGTTCATGTTTTACAACATGCCATGCGGTCCGACGGAGCTCCAAACTTGATACCCAAAAAAATACCCGAGCCATAAATTTGACACCCAAAAAATACCTGCTCCCAAAGTTTGATACCCAAAAAATACCCATTTTTTAGCCTAAAAAGGCTATAGCAGCATACACATGATGCCCGTCCCATGTTTCCCGGAAATAGCTTCAGCTTAAATTGGCAAAATACATAAACTCAGAAAAATGGCAAATACATAAACAATTTTACCGATATAAAACCGCCAAAAAAACATGCAAAATATGTATTTGATTTGACATGCAAAATGTGTATTTGATTGCTTTGGCAAAAGATCCAAAATATTACAATAATTTAGGTTAAGATCTCGTGAAAGGTAAAAATGTAAAAATGACTTTTTTCCAGAAATTTATTTGATACGGTCCTAAAGTATATTTCTAAAACCTCAAATGACGCGTCAACTGTTTTCCTAGGCTTCAGTTGCGCATTCTTTTGTATTGCCCGCCACTCATTTTCTGTAATTTAATTAACTTTACACGCTTTTTCTAGCACTTTAATTTTAGGTCAACTTCGCGAAGCTCCTGACCCCGCGCGATTTACGATATCGGCCTCAAATTTTCTGTGTTGTTAGAAAATGATCACAACTAAAAAACCGTGTCAGAGAATTTTTAATTCTTACTTGAAAAAGATTTTATGATGAATTTTGCGGCCACAAACTGTAAAAAATGCGACGTTCAACTTCGCGACCTAATATTTTTGTAAATATGCAAAATATCGAAAACACGGTTTTCAAGTTTTCATTTTTCCGAGATTAAAATCCGACAAAGTGTGAAATTGTGCATCAAACCGCTAGTGGTCTGGAGCTTCTCAAGTAAACAGGGTAGTTTTAAGTTCGGGGTCTTAAAAATAGAAGAAAAATTTAAACTTCGATAAACTAAACAACTTCATAAGATAGAGCAATCTTTTAGCTTTTAAATGATATATAGTTGATTATCATAGCATAAATTGCAACGCGACGACAATTTTTTTCCGACGACACCCCTCACGGGTTTACAGAGACCTTGTGCTTCTAAATATATATAATATGTAAATAATGTGAGTTTTATCACAATATTTGGACCAACACTGATGTACTGTTCTTGTATAAGGTGCAAAATAAATTGTCTGTCAGATGTTTATGTGAAGTTTCAAACCCACAAAAATACCCGTGGATTTGTCAACATCCGATCAAGAAATACCTGTAGAATTTTACAACCCCCAAAAATACTTTTACTACAAAATTCATACCCCAGAAAATACGTCGAGTACCCCCTGGGATACCTAGAGTCTGTAATGGAGCTTGGGTACTTGCCTACCGGAATACTGAGTTCTGGTTGCCGGCAATCACTGGCGAGCTCAGGGGCGGATCCAGGAATTTTAGAGGGGGGAATATGGGGGAATATATGGGGAGAAAGGGGGGCCTTCCCCCTCACCTAACTCCGCCCCTGGAGCTTGACTCTTAGAACAGTAATCATGCGCCTTGTATCTTTGATAAAAGTTTGAACACAAAAAAATAACTTTCTATTTATAGAGAAAGAAATATCGGAAGAACCAAAAAGAAAAGCAGTTAGTTTTTGTGTATCCGACATACGTGGCCACTGATCCGCAAATATAAGTGTAGTAAGTGTAGCAGAGGCGAGCAAATGTGTTTTTTTGGGCAGCAAAAATAGGACAATTGAGAAAAAAAGTGAACTGGAGTTTCAGAGAAAAAGCCACAGCGACATGCTGGAGACGGCTTGCAGTTAATTTTAAACAGATATGAATTAAGTGCGCACGCATTTAAACGAAGTCTAGTGTGCAAAATTGAAGAATACCTGTCAATACTATAATTGATCAGTACGTATTTAACTGGAACATTGAACAAGGAAGACAGCACTTTACGGAAGATGGTCAATGATTCTATATTCTGCACATAATTTTCTAAACTATTCCACGACTGCGTGGTAGTAGGAAAAAAAGAATTTTTAAAACGTTCAGTGCGAGTTGAAAAAGTAGAAAAATTGTCCGTATATTCCTTAAAGCATAATGCGTTCTATTTGAGACTAATTGAGGAAGTAGATTATATAGATACCTAGGAGTTAGTTGATTGACAATTTTAAAATAAAGTGAGAAAAAGTAAGAGTTAGGGACTTGTAAAGCCTGTCAAGCCTGTCAAGTCTTGAGCTGTTGACAGTGTTGTTTATGTGCCACGAAGAGTTCGCCTCATGCATCCTAGACTAGACGAAATGTCAGAAAATTGCAATATTTAAGGCGCATGAGGCATTTTTTAGTAAAAGCTGGCAACAAGAGTTTTCTAATGTAATTTTTCATTCTGAATCCGAATTTTCTTGTTGCCATCCCTGATTTTGCATTTTAATGGGCGAAAATGACGTCATCATGATTGAAAGCTGTTCGCGAACCCCTTAAAATAGCTTTGTCGCTATATTTCAAATTCGAACGAATATTTAACTTGAACAGGATAGTTTAGAATGTTCTATACGAAAAATTGTCGTATTATTCGGATATGGCGCTGCTGTGATATTCAAAATGGCGGATCCAAGATGGCCGCCATATCGTCAAATTCGATTTTTAGAAACTATCAGTCTGGTAGTCAAAAAAGACGGAAATAAATACCTGACAATGAATTCAAGGTATCACAGTATGAAATGCAGTGCTGCTGGTCGAATGAAGCCATATTAAATATATAAAAGGCAAATCAATATGAAAATGTGAATCAGATTCACCGCCGCTTTATTTTACGATCTAAACGATATCACCATTTTTCGATGATCATCCTCAGTCCCGGCAACAAAACTGTGCCTTTGAAGTCCTTATATCAAAAGCTCGTTCAAAAAGATCATGCAATCTGCTGCCCCCGTGGCATAATCGAAAAATAGCGGAAACCTCAAAAGGAAACCTCAGACAAGAAAGGGGTTGGAATAGGAAAGTGCTTTCAAGCATAGAGAGGCAAGCTACTCCGAGGACAAATTAACGTCTCACATTCGCTACTTTTGCTTATAAGTTGAAAGTTGCTACCACCAAGCTATAAAAAATATCGGAAAAGGCTGGAGCAACGCCTAAATTGCCATAGAATGATTTCCACCTTTATCCCTGCATTTTCTTATCATTATTATTCCTGTGTGTGTAAGAGGAATATTTAAAAGAATAGTCGTAGATGAAGTTGACTCAGTGATAGGCTTTGGAATCAATAGTCATAGTGAGAACTTTTACAGTAGGAACGACTTACTTGCTAATTTTGTGGATTGCGCTTCCTACCTAAATTCACTAACAACAATCATATATTTACCTATATATTATTCTCTTTCCACCATAATCGTCAGTTGCTACATTTTATGTATTGCAGAATCGTTAAAGTTTTGTCTTTTATTTTTTTTAAGCTTAACCTTTGAACGTGATGGCCTCAAACAATCAACAGATATCCAAAATGGCGGCACGGCGGCCATCTTGGATCCGCCATTTTGGATGACATCCTACGCCCCATCAATCACCCTATCCCATAATATAGATACATTTTTTTTGAATATCACATTGCCACTTATACATTTGAATTTCACTGGCCGTTAAAATTTGAAAAGAAAAATCGGCGAAAAATTCATTGTAGAGGTTTGTGTGACAGCTGTCAATCATGACGTCATTTCAGCTCTTAAAATGCAAAATCTGCGTTGGCAACAAAAAAATTCGGATTCAGCGTAAAATTTCGCATAAGATGGCACTTGTTGCCAGCTTTTACTAAAAAATGCCTCATGAAGTACGATTTTCCGAAAGTTCGTCGAGTCTATCCCTTTGTAAAATACAAGTGTTCTGAGAACTTCTGCTGCAAGGAAACTGAATCTGAAGGTAGAAATATATCTATGAATCTTAGACCCCGTCCACACTAAGCCGTTTTCAAACGAAAACGGATACTTTTTGCTCCGTTTTCAAAAAGGTTTGCGTCCACACTTGTCGTTTTCGCCCGTCCGCACTACAACGCGTATCCGTACGAAAACGCTCTTATGCATTCAGTGGGCATGCTCAAACAAGCTCAACGCATGCGCATTTCGATATGTCGGCCCGCAAAATTGGTCGGGTTTGCTGTGGTGACGCCATCGTTTTCAGATAGCATCGTTTTCACCCGTCCACACTAGAAAACAGCGTTTTCAAATCGCTTACAGGCTGAACTGTCAGTCTACGGCACAAAGCCATATTTGGAAATACCTTGTTCTGAGTCTCTATCTCATGCAGCCCATTTTCCATGACAACGACCGACGCTTTGATAAAATCACAGAAGCGGATATTTTTTAGACACATACATCAACAAAAACATGGGCTCGTACGCTCATCTTTGTTGATTTGCGAAAATATTTTTTACATGGTAATTAACTACAATGGTCTAATTATCTCGTGCTCGTGAATTGAATTCCTGAAAACTATGTCGAGCTGTTAAATTTTACCATTATTTCGAGACAACGATTTGCCGGATACCTGCTTTGGCTTACTCAACTTCAGCATATTTGTACATGTCGTCATAAAAGGAGTTAGACGCTGAAATTAAGAGCATAGCTAGACTGACTATTTTGGTTTCGCTAAGGAAAATTTGGAAGAATTCACTCGGCCGCACTGGGAAATTGTTAGTGCATATTCAACATGCAAAGTATTTAGCATCTGCGAGTGAATGAGTTCTATGAACTTTTGGTCTGAATATCACATTAACTAGTTTAAATTGACAGAAATTCATATTAGGTATTTCTTATATACTGCTAGAGTACTATGTTACATGTATGCGATTATCATAACTCCACAAATCAGACGAAATATTACTGAAAATGTGAAAGACATTCTGAAACCCCAATATTCGTGCTCGCGCCAAAAGCCGATTTTTGTACACCTCGTCATAAACGCGCAACATAAACATCGTACGTCCCATGCGAATCTCCTATTATTGAACTATTCGTATACGAGATAGGAACTCATGAAGGTTTCGCGTTTTGAAATAAAGAGCAATATTCTAAACCACGTCGTTTTGTAGTTCCGCTTGAATCTTTTTGTTGTGTGTGCGAACGGTGGACAGGTGCTCATTTCACAGGCACGGATAAAACAATCCAGCATGCATGCTGCAAAAACAACGCTACGCATGCATAACTCTTATAGTTCTTTCCTCGTTTTTTCAAATAAAGTAAACGGATAATTTGTAAAAAGGGGGTAAATCGATTTCGTCTAACCAAACCAGCCCAAATATAGGTCTTAGAATAAATAATTCACTAGGAATAACATTATTACGCTGCGTGTTTGATTATGCAAATTAAGTAAGGGCCACCGGTGTCATGAGGAAACGAAAAGCTGCTTATCCAGCTTTGCAAAGCATAAGCATGTTGTGTCTGGGAGGCGACCGGGCCGAGCGAATTTTTTTTACGCCCACTTCAAGATGGCGGCCATATACGGGAGAGCCTGGAACCTAGCAAAGTGCGGAAGCTTACTTCCGGTCTAGAATAATAGAATCTACTTCGTCCGCTGTTTTCGACGACGCAATAAATATTATTCCGTTACACATGTAAAGAAGTCTTATTGAAATAAATTAAATCTGAACTGGATTTAATAAATATTAGAGCGGATTTCACATGACTGTCGTGAAAACAATTGCAATTGAGCGATCACTAGCCAATCAGAATCGAGAGAAATCACCACTTGCTCCTAAATGGCTTTTCTCTCAGCCAATCACAAGCCGAACCAATTACGCAATTGTATTTACTACAGAATTTGATTGGCTGAGAAAAACGAGTAGCCAATGAGAACGCAAAGCAATCGCAATTACACAACAAGGGTTGACAGTCATGTGAAATCCGCTCTATTCCGTTACACATGTAAAGATATCTTATTGCAATAAATTAAATCTGAACTGGATTTGGTCTTTATCTTTATTGTCGCTCCAATTCTTCGGCGAATTTATATCTGCATACCTGCAGGCACACGGCATACAATGGTTGTGCTGTTTTCTCAATTAAACTGCCATTTTCCAGGTCTCCAACATTATGCGTATTACTTCTGGCTTCATAGCAGGTAAAGGCTAGAACCGTGATCATCTTGGTTGCAAAGTGGGCGTAAACTGTGATTTTGATTTCTCTTTACGCCCACTTCGAGACTGAGTGTTCTTCCTACCCCAGTTCGCCTTTAATGCACAGATGACCAAGTTTCAATGTTTAACTGAGAAAACAGCACAACCATTGTATGCCTTGTGTCTGCAGGTCCGCAGATATAAATTCGCCGAAATTGGAGCGACAATACGACGGAAAGATAACGACTAAATTCAGTAGATGTAATTTATTTCAACAAGGCGTGATCACGGAATTTCTTGCTTGATTGTGTTTATAGTCAAACCGGATGTTCGTTTCCTCACAACTTTGCAACATTGCTGCGCAACATTGCAATATTGATTATGAACTTGCTCGATCAATTTGCAAATGTGTCGGGCAAGTTGCTAGCTATCGCCGAACAATTTCCTAGAAGGAAATCTACCAAAGTGCTCAGTTTTTCACACTGATTAGTATGATTTTGCTTTATATAAGCCATATGTTTAAGCAAAACTCAGTACTGGTGGATTTTCTTCTAGGAAATTGTTCGGCGCTGTTAGCAACTTGCTCGACACATTTGCAATTTGATCGAGCAAGTTGATGATCAATATTGCAATGTTGTTGAGCAATGTTGCAAAGTTGTGAGGAAACGAACATCCGGTTTGACTGTAAGACAGATTAGCAACGTGTGGCCACTAGAAAGTACACAAAACCTATTGACTTTATTTTAGCATCTTTTGAAAGGTTTGCATGCAAACTCGAGTTACTTCCGTCAAGAAATCTCGAAGGGAACCTATGAAAATACATTTCGTAGTTTATTTACAATGGCATAGAGATTTAGAGGAATTGTGCTTGACGTAGAGTTTCAGCTATTATTAAGTAAACTAGTAAGTACCCGTGAAAAATTCACGAATTAAATTTTCCTTGAATGACGAAAATTATCGGATTGTCTGCCGTTGTGGAATGAACAGTTATACCGCTACGTTTAGAGAGATGTGCTCAAACAATTTGTAACTACGCTTGTTTACTTTATTTGTTATCAGTTTATAGATAGGTGAAATATTTGCACCGTAGCATACGATAGGAAAGGCGTTTTAAATTAGATCTTTGAAAACAATGTTCCTTGTGAATGGAAATGAGGCAAATGCCACACAATAACCTCCTAAATATTTCCTAACAAAGGTGTTGAGGCATTGGTTTCACTGTGGTTTTGGCGCGAAAAGATCACGCGTGTGCCGATCGATATGGTCGTATTTTCGGTCAAGAAAGAAAAAGGCTGAGCTGTACCTGTCGAACTTCAACAACTATTGGTTTTAGATGTAAATAATATCAAGAGAAGTCCCTCGTCTAGTGAATAGGAAGGTTTAGGAAGCGCCAGAAAGGTAAAGTAAAACTTTTTAGATTCTTGCTGTTTTCAATGGAAAGTTGCTTTGCACTGCTCATGATGTTGGACTTTCTTAAAGACTTGTACAACTCGGTCAATTCGAATTCAAGTGTATGTGATTTAAAAACTTAGCTTAAACAATCTAAGCTTATCAGTTAAACTTGGGAAAACCGCTTGAATTAGACCTTTAGCTCAGGTAAAACCTTTTCCAACAAAAACATGCACACTGGAGAGATTTCCTTCCGCTCGGGTTTGTGAATTTCGTTTTTTCGGCTCGAACATCTCCGTTTTTAGTATAGATTTCGAAGATTTCATACATTTCCTCCTTCCGGTCGGGTTTGAGAGCTTCGTTTTTCGGCTCGAACTTCTCTGTTTTAGTATAGATTTCGAAATAAATAGGCTGTCAAAGGACTGTTGTTTGTGAACTGAGTGTTTGTTTATTTATAAATGGCGCGCCGGGGCTTCGTGCAACGCGCCAAAACCTTTGAATGGGATATATTGTTCACTCTAAACTTTTTGGGAAAACGACTTTTGCCTGAACATTACTATGTTATTTGTGAGAGAATCGCGTAGGTTTGGACGTATTTGTTGCTTTCGGCTGCGAGAAATTGTTTATTTTTTGGTTTCTGTGGAAGACTTAAAATGGCGCCTTTGCGAACTCGATCTTCTCGCTTACGAAAACGCTTGAATTAGATGTTCCGTCCACTTTATCGTTTTCGAATCAAATGTATCCTATAACACAGTTCCCCAAGTAGGAAAGAAAATGGCGTGGTTTAGAAGTTCCGTGGTGCAGCCGTTTTTCCAGGCTGCTGGGCTAACAGTTTGACCTTGACCCCGCCCACATCACGTATTATATATAAGATTATTCTAGACCGGAAGTAAACGTTCGCACTTTGCTAGATTCCAGGCTCTCCCGTACATGGCCGCCATCTTGAAGTGGGCGTAAAAAAAAATTCGCCCGAGCCGACTAGATAGTACTGCAGACGACCATGTGTTGGAAACTATGAGGCATGTTTCTGTAGAAGAAGCAGAACAATTCAATCAATTCGTCGGTTACTATAGAAAAATAATATACAAAATATACTATATCAAAGACGCGAACATCGAACAACCAAAAAGCATTATATGCCAAAGGCTAAACTTTGCGACTCTGGGCAATTTTAACCTACACAAGCTCCCAACCTCTTATTCCATCTAGACATTACTTTTTCTTAATGAAGACCAGAATTCTGGCCGACAGCTTGTGTAAAGCAGGGATTATACAGTAATCAGAGCCAATGAGAGTTGACTCTTTCATCCAACTCTTATGCCCTTGGGATTAAATGGTGGATGAGAGTAATGTAAGTGCCCTTAGCTGCCAATGTGTGTTGTGGTTCGTTCCGTTTTGTATGAAGTCTGTCGCTACATAATCAATTGTTTATTATAATAGCCTGGAGCTAACCAGAAAACTTAAAGTTTATTTAGCTCCTGGGACCTTAAATCTAACTAGATTACTTTCTTTTGCTAACTTTATGTATCTTTCGTAAATTGTAAAAATCAAGGGAAAAAATAGGTGAAAAATAAAGTATCTATGTATGTATAGTAAAATCGACGATCTCATGGAAATTTTGCAACATGTTCAAAGTGAATGAGAGTTGAGTGCATGGAAGTATGCGATCAAACGTGAGCTCATCATAGTTTGACCCAGGTTTAAGTTGAAATTACCTAGAGTTACAAAGTTTAGCTTTTGAGCATAGGTAATTTCACCGGGTAGATGCGGCTATTCAATGTGATATTCCATTATTCTTTTTGCAGGAGATATTACGGAAATATGAGGCAAATCCTCCTAAAATTAAGTGGGAGACAAGGTTAACACTCTGGAGTCTCCCGCAAAATGTGCATGAGTTGGCATCTTTGCTGCCCCTATTTTTAAGGGTTTGAAAAGCCGTCCCTAGATCCAACCCTTACATCCAAGAATGATTTCTATAGATGAGGAGCTCGTTTTATATGTGGCTCAAAGTAAGAACAAAACAACGAAAATGTTTTACACAGCAACATTTTAGATCACAAAGCTTACACAACAAAACGAGTGAATTTTATAAAAACAAATAGTCATGCCTTCTACACCCTAGTTCGATGAAACCTCCGTTTTGATGTGTTCTCAAGTCCGTTAAAACATTGTACACAAGTAGCAAAAAGGAGTATTCAGCAAATCAGTAAACAGAATCGGTAACCAAGCCTCGCGAAAGAGTACAAGAAGCGCATGAACCCGAGAGGCCTTCGATACCGAAGTCAATTCAGCTGCGATTTGTTCCGAAATTATGAATATAATCGAAAACAGAACCAGTTAAGGCTCTCTAACATCACTCGCAGGTTAGTAGACAGATAAGTTGGCCAGTTGTTGCAATCTGACCATAAAATAGGCACAAGAAAGTTGGAAAATGGATCGCTTCTTGCTTCAAAGATGGCGCTGCATCAGAAAGAGGCTCAGAACAAGGTATTTCCATATATGGCTTTGTGCCGTAGACTGTGTGTCAAATGTGTAATAATGCATGAATTCTGTGGCGAAGGTTTGTGAATCAAGCCGATGGGGCTATTTCGTGACTTGGGAGCAATAATAAATACATATCAGCAGACGGAAAAGCGCATAAAAACACATTTTCTTGCTCAGTTTAGTTCTTCATGTTGAACCGAGCAAAATTTTCGAAGGCTAAAATTAGATTTCGCCGCGTTAATTGAGCCGATCCAGACAAGAAAGTGTGAAAGGTCAAGGTATGAAACGAGTGAACTCTCTTTGGGGAGATTTAGGCAAAAAATAATCTTCAATTATGTAAACTAGGAATAAAAACGCAGGATCAGTTGTTTGAGTTTGGCGTGAGCAAAAAGAGACTTCAAAAGTTTTCAGATTAATCGTGCTCAGAATAAGCAGTGGCTCTGAAATTTTCTGTGCTTAAAGAAAATGTCACGGTCTTTATGCGGAACTAAAAAATAAACCATAATGAGCTTTAAGGCAATAGAAATTAGGCTAATAGAAAATTCTCGCGTTGTATTTCGAAAACGCGATGACACTTTTTCTTCAAACTTTGTCCAAGTAATACTTGGCCTAACGTCTTCGGCGTTAAGAGGGTTTTGCCGAATTTCTCTTTATCTGGGTGAATTTTGCAACTTCAAATGTTTGGAGGGTCGCCATTACGTTGCCATGGAAGCATCAATGTAAACAAAACATATCTCGACCCAAAGAACAATCCATAGCAAGTTTACTTGTAAAGCGGCATTCCGTTCTGTGCATTTCCGCATGAGATACAGACAATTGAAGTTCAAGGTATGTGGATATGAAAAACTGCTATGAGCCTCCTTAATAAACGAAATCCTAGAAAATGTCAGGAGTAGGGTCGGAACCAGAAGTCCACATTCTCATTGATAAACTAGAAATATTTTTCAGTGTAGAATCATGATAATATCATCGATAATGACATTTGATTGATGTGATAACTATATGCAGATAGCCAATCGGAACTTAGGCTCGAGTTTAAGAAGTTCTAGATATTTTTTTTTTAGAGAAACGGAGTTTTAATCGTAAGCATATTACAAGCATTTTTAGGCAGAAGCTTTAACAAATCTCTCGAGGAAGGTGAATTATCTATAAGCAAAAGGCGTTCCTAATTATCCTTGTTCCTAAAAAGACTAAGAATACTCTCTTACTAAGTCAAGACTCTAGGAATCTCAAAGTTGGTTTACAATGCTACCATGCTACCGATACCTGAAGGATTTGCCAAATTAGTCGATTATGACGTCACTTACAATCGTATGGAGAAACAAACCTCCTAAAGTAAAAAAGTCCACTATTATTGGTAAGAAACAAGACGGCGGTTTGGACATGATAAACCTAAGAGAGATATTGAAAAGGCTGTAAAGATTTGTTGGATTCGTAGGTTCGTCGAGCAAAAAAAAATATTTTTAAGAATGCTCTTGAAAAATATGGAGGACCTTTTCTATTTCAGTGTGACTACAGCATTAAATACCTTGAAATGATCTCTCAGAGCTAACCTTATTTTATAAACAGATACTTGAGTATTGGCAAGAAACAACGGGCACGTGGTTTAACCAGCATCCACGTGAAACAAACAAAAACACAAATGGTTTGGAATAATGAAGCCATTAAAGTCGATGGAAAGCCGGTGATTTACCGAAATTGTTACAACAAAGGCATAAAAACAATATAAGATTTGATGTGTCATGATAGCAAAATAATCGATTTCAATTCTGCCAAAATTAAATCCACTTAGATGACTCAGAGTTTCTGGGGTTTGTTGGTCTTGTGGATGCGATCGAAGCCAAAAATAGGTATACACATACAAACAGACACATACAAACTTAGCTGTGCGTCTCCCCGCCCTCATCAACTTGCACGAAATAAATAAAAACAATGTGCGAGCTGTACTTGTAAAACCCCAGTTTCAAAGACCATCATCAGAGAAACACCACGATCGCCAATGAAATGTACTCTAATGTGTACTTGCTTCCTTTCAGGTGCACCAAAAATACAAAACTCAAAATGTTTCAATTTAAAATAAATCACAACACATTAGCAACAAAAGACTGTCTCTACAAAGCTAAAATTAAAAAT
Source organism: Scolanthus callimorphus (assembly GCA_033964015.1). NCBI lineage: Eukaryota > Metazoa > Cnidaria > Anthozoa > Actiniaria > Edwardsiidae > Scolanthus > Scolanthus callimorphus. The sequence continues at coordinate 18,924,614 of CM066920.1, forward strand.
AGCAATGAATGCCCTCATTGTTTAGAGAAAAATGCTATAGAACACTTATTTACTAGTGCTCGGGTATCCACAGCTCTTGGCATTCTTTTTCAGCGTGGTGGGAAAAATTAACTAAAGAAAAGTTAGAAATCAGCGCAGCTTCCATTATTTATGGTACTTTTTCGAATTCCAATAACGGTAAAAATACTTAATCTTACTCTATTGAGGGTTTGCACTCATCCCTTTTGGAATAAAATCACAAAAGCGCGGCGGCCACACTGGTACGAGAGCTGCCTCATTTCCTTGTAGAGGAATATTCCATTAAAAAGGAAAGTGCAAACGCAATTATAACAAGAAATTTATAGAAAAATGGAAAGCAGTAGGCGACTAGCTAGAAGATCACAATGGTAAACAATAGAACAATTATCCTTTTTTGCGTATCCTTTTTTGTTGTTATTGTTGTTGTTGCAGTCTTTCTTTGTCAGAGTAGATTTTGTAATATAGTTTGGAAATCAATAAAAAACACCTTCTTGGTCCCTATGGGAAAACTGGACGTGGCTTTATTGATCAACTAACCCAAAAAACCTGAAACGAAATGAACGAAAATCTAACAGAAATACTAAATGGAACGGAAGCAGTGCGCGCGTTACATTTCAGTAATAAAAATAGCGTTTCCAATTTTACGCTTTCACAGTTGCTTCGCTTACGGCGAGCTTTTGCCTTACTATAGCAAACCTTGAGATTCTTTAAAGCTTTCCAAGGACCTGTTGTGGCCGTGCTAGAGCAGTGTAATGACATGTACAAAAGATGAAGTATTGACGAGGTTTTTATTACCTTGACAATTTCTATCTGAAAGTCTTACCAGGTATATGGTGGGGGTGGTGTCGGTGGTTGTGATGTTCTGTCTTTCTTTTTATTCTTCAATTTCCTCCAGAAACTCTCCTGAAAATAAGAAGGAAAAGCGTCTTATCATTATTAAGGTGGGTCAACTTTGTGCTTCGAGTGCGCAAGCTCATGAAAACGTTTGGACATTATATATGCGGTAGTAGGGTCCTGTTTTTCTCCTTACCGTTTTAGGTACGGGGGGAGGTGGTGTGAGTGGTATAAGAGGCTCTTCCCTTGCTCCTTACCGTTTTAGGTACAGGGGGAGGTGGTATGAGCGGAATTAGAGGTTCGTCTCCACTCTGGCCGTTAGCAGCATCAGGACGAGTACAATCCATATTAACCACCAAATTATTCTCCCTCGTAGGGGTGGACACGCCACGGTTTGGGAATGTGGGCGTGGACTCGGAGCGGTGAAATCTAGGTCTGGCTTGTGTTATAGGCTGATTGGCAGGCCTGGTGATCTGTCTTGGACTGGGAAGTGGGGCTTGCTGCGTTGAGGTGGAGTTTCGCGATCTTGTTAGCAAACTGTGAATACTAAAGCATGCATCGGAAGGGGAAACGTTATTTCACCATGAAAACTCCTCTCTAATCAAGGAGAACTCAGCGAAAAGGAACATGTACACCAATGTTTGTCACAAGTATAAACAAGCCTATGCTATTAAATTGGCTGAATTTTTCCCGCCTAAATTCCCGCCAATGTTTGGCGCTCGACATGGAAGTCCCTATCGTATCGTACATTTTGCTACGCTGCTGAAGTTTACCAAGTCTGCTTTCCATGTCTTTTCTGTGAGCAAATTTGAGAAACTGGTACAGCTGCTATTGAAATAATACTAGGTAAGTTCTACGTTTACCCTGAAATTCAAATGTATGGAGTCTTCAAATGTATGGAGTCTTCAGATGTATGGAGTCTTTCCGTAACTTAACTTGTTCGTCACAAGATAACGGCTTCTTTTCAAGTTAAGGCATATGAGAGAAGAGCCACATTGGCAAACCTTTCCAATTCTTCGCAGGAAGTGGTCGAATAAATTGCTGAGATTTCTCAACCCGATCCGTTAAGAGTTATAAGGGTGACAGCAAGGAAAATGTCATCAAGGGGGCTTTTACCTTGCTAAGCGAACGTAGTTTCCAGGAAAAACACCGCGTTTCTGCGATCCGAAGGAAAAACCCTTGAACCAGCCATCTTTACACTTCTCAATAACGCAATAATTCTCCCCTTGTTTGAGTTCTAGTTCGTCTTCCTTCATAGGTTTGTAGTTATACAGTGCAACGTATCTGCAGTTTTAAAAATATGTATTATAAATGGATGTCTCTTTGCTGGTATATCAGTCAAACTATTCATATGACCCTTATCGTTGGGAAAGCAAATGCGTGGTTGTAAATGAAACATTAACAAGCATTACACAGTATGGACCAAGTACTGCGTCACTTTTGATTTTAGACGCTATATCTCTCTGATTTTTTAATAAAATAGGTGTTACCAGACGAGGAACAACATATCAGCGCGAACTCAAACGACGCCCTCACTACAGAACCTAGTCAGAGTGGTTATGTTACTTTCTATCATTGGTTTATTATTTGCTATAAACATTTCCCACTACAGCACGGTAAACATTGAGGCTCACTAATTCGGGAGTAGTTCTACCTTGAAACTTCGAAAAACGCTTCAAACTTACAATTCTTTTCCAATCTCTGCAGATCCTGGCCGAGAGTTGCTTCCTGTACCATTAGCTGATGTGGTCGGTGTAGATGGGCTCCCAGAGCCGACAATAGGGCTTGGTCTCGCTAAGTTAACAATGAGAGCTGAGGTATCTACAGATCCCGCAGTTTGTGTTAGTTGGCTGTTTCCACCCATAAGCTCCACCTGAACATGGCCTGTGCTCTCTATGTTGTTTCTTTGTGATGGAGTCTATTAATGTAATGATACAGTCATACATCCAGTCACGCACACAACTACATGTATTTACCGACATGGTAAATATAATTGATCCGACATTTTCGACCGATTTTTGTGTTTTAAGGAGGCTCATGCCAAATTCATAAAATACCCAAAACTCAAACCACCAAATTTGCTTAGGAAACGGCTCTTTGCACAAAACACCTATTACACGGTACCAAGAGTACATAAATAAGAGTGTACAACATGACAATAGGGCGTGAGAGAACCTTAAGACAGACCTAGTTATTTTTAGATTGGCACTTAGTCTTCTCTATACATCCCCTAAGGCCACGCACGTCAGAGAACAACACAGGCAGAAAACCAATAGGCCTAATTAAAGAATACAGTTTTGCAAGAGCGTGCGTATCGGTTGAGCGGTTGTAAATACCGACGTTTTTATGAGCTCCTGATGAAATGAATTTGATTGGCTACAAAACAATAGCTTTGCAATTTGGCGAGAAAAATAGTTCTAAAAATAACTAGGTCTGTGCAAAGGATCTCTCACGAATACCATATCGGAGTTGTTCACTCTTAATTATGTACTCTTGACGGTACGTAAAGAAAGTTACAGGAGTTTCATTGTAAACAGTTTCCCTAAAAGTTTAAAAATGGAGCAGAGCTACCATTTGAAAACGACAAGACAAAATTAAACTTTTTTGCAATGCTTGATCGCTCTGCTTCGAACTTCACTTGCCCACCGAAATCCTAATCTTAGATTTTTTGTACATTATAAATTTGGGAGCTAATTTATATTGTAACAGGTTAGGGTTCTGGTATGCTACTACAGTGCGACCCACAGTGCAGATTAGAACAGGGGCCGTTATCCCACTTTACATTAGAAGCATACTTCTGGGGAAGGAGCGTCTCCCTCGCCTGACAGACTTCATCTTTTTAAACAATCAGTCATCATCTTCAAACACCTACTTCCGTCCACGCCGTTTATGGGAGGGTTGTCCAATACACACGACCTGGGCCAATTGGTCAAGTGGCCTTGACGGGTGGACATACCGGAAGCCAAGTGGACACCATGTAATTGAATAATTACTCTTCCTATGGTGAAAATATCGAGGGGGAGGGGTGGTCTCCGATAATCATGAACTGCCCTATGTAACTGCAAGTACCATGGGACTTGAGATTGGAGGGCCAATTCATAGTTCCGACCTGTCATTCAAAGCCATAGTTACTGTTGTTATGTCCCACAAACAAACCAGGGTTTTCCTTAAAAAGAGTCCAAAAATATTCCGATCCCGCTTAGGATTACCAGATATCCTTATCTTCAGATGATCTCAGTTTATACTGTCATAAAAGGCAAAAAAGTGCTGCACATCGGACTGATTTCGGAAGTCCTGAAATACTGTTTGTGGGACAAGATCAGTTCCCGAGGGAGAATCTTTCCAGCTCTGATTGGTATCTCCAGATAGCGTGAAATGGCTCCATTGTTTCATCGGAACTATGAATTGGCGACCAATGGTCAAAATTTGTCGTGTCGTGAAAATTGAGGGGGAGGGGTGGTCTATGATAATAATGAACAGGTCATATAGGCATGTCTTGAGAACGAAAAAAATGTGAAAGCTCATATTCCAGTGGAAGGGTGTTAAGTACTTTCGTAAATGCCCTATATAACTGCAAGTACCATGGGACTTGAGATTGTAGGTATTTCCTTTGCCAATTGGCGACCAATGGTCAAGATTTGCCAAGTCGTGAAAATTGAAGGGGAGGGGTGGTCTATGATATTCATGAACTGCCCTATGTAACTGCAAGTCCCTTTGGACTTGAGATTGAAGGTATACCCCTTACCAATTGGCGACCAATGGTCAAGATTTGCCAAGTCGTGAAAATTGAGGGGGAGGCGTGGTCTCTGATAACCATGAACTGCCCTATGTACTACCGAAACAGGTAGAGCGTTTATCGGGCTCGACAAAAAGCGCTCGTCTCCAGGTAAAAACGTTGGCGAGTCTGATTGCATTCCTTCGCACGAAATCAATCATGCGTTCAGTCGCTGCCACAGAAAATCGTTCAAATTTGGGAAATTACACACTGATTTGTATTTCTTACCTCATAAAATTAGTAGAAAACACGAGCAGATGCCTTTTCTTGTGTTTTAAGTTGACAATTTTCCAAATTAAAATATTTGAGTTGCACGCATCGCTGACCTCAGTAAAGGAATTCAAACTAAATCGTGAATGTTTTTGTTGGAAACGAGTGTTTTTTTCTCGAGCCTAATAAACGCTCTACCTGTTTCGGTAGTAACTGCAAGTACCATGGGACTTGAGATTGGAGGTATACCCCTTGCCAATTGGCGGCCAATGGTCAAAATTTGTCGTGTCGTGAAAATTGAGGGGGAGGGGTGGTCTATGATAATAATGAACAGGTCATACACCTATTTCAATTAACGTTGCTCTGCAAAACGTAAAACCATGAACTAATTGGTGACCAATGGTCAAAATTTGCGATTGGAGGTCAAAATTTGAGATTGGAGGTATACCCCTTGCCAATTGGCGACCAATGGTCAAAAGTTTTGCCAAGTTGTAAAAATTGAGGGGGAGGGGTGGTCTATGATAATCATGAACTGCCCTATGTAACTGCAAGTACCATGGGACTTGAGATTGGAGGTATACCCCTTGCCAATTGGCGACCAATGGTCAAGATTTGCCACTTCATGAAAATTGAGGGGAGGGGTGGTCTATGACAATCATGAACTGCCCTATGTAACTGCAAGTACCATGGAACTTGAGGTTGGAGGTAAACCCCTTGCCAATGGGCCCTTTTCCAGATAATGGGGGTCCTGTGGAATTTATGTATGGAAACGAGGCTCTGGCAGGTCTCTTCTTTTTGCCAAACTCGATGAAAACGCATTTTGAAACGTGATAAACAAAACCTGATAAAAATATCAGGAAACTCATCTTCAAATCGATTTCTTCAATGGTAAGCGGAGTAGTTTTTTTCTAGCCTGTCTTTCTCCAGTTTCATTAGAAACGTGTTTAAAAAAGTGAACCGAAAAGTGAAGAAAATGGCGACTGGGGTGAACGTTCAGAAGAGAAACAAGTCGGAGCTGAAAAAGTTACTGGCAGACCATCTCAAGAAAGCCAGTGGCCTGGAACAGGAACAAGTATACAGAGTGGAAAGGTGTTTTCGAGATAGAAAGGTCGAGGACAAACAAGAACACAAGGGAAGGGCGTGTACGAAGAACAAAATTACAAGAAAAAGAGCTCAGGATTTTGGAAAAGCTACGTACGCTAGTGAGCAGTTTCCCGAACCGGGCGAAACGCTTTCCAACTCAGGCAAATAATCAGAAACCATTCCTGGCTCCTCAAAAATATTTGTCTCCCAACGTTTTAATCCAATCCTTATTTCAAAGATGGCCACGTCTTAGACCTAGAGAAATTTTCTGTAGTTTGCAACATTTTTTATCGTTTTGCAAGGGCAAGGTGTCTTCTTTCTTTGAAGACAGATGTTTACAGTAACTGGGTACTAATCGCCAAGACAACAGGATTCATCCAAACTCCTTTGCCTGGTAATGCTCAGTTTGAAATGTTTTTTTAGTCGCATTCCATTTAAGGTGTTCGAAAGTGTTCTATTTCCATTTGCCTTCTAAAATCTAATATTTTAAATCTTACTGCTTTGTCCATGATCCTTATATATTTGCATTTTTGGCGGTGTACGTTTTGGCCAAGGAACATTTAGGGTTTTAAGACCATGGGATTTTTGGGGATGCGGCTTCATCCTTTTCGTCGCACCTTCCCGTCTTTGAAAGTCCAGAGTACTACACCTGTGGCACAATACATGTATCTGGGCAAAATTGTTGAGAAAAGTGTAGCTTGAACCGGATAGATAACAAACGTAGTAGTTTTGATAAATCAGTACATTGTTTGCTCTGGATCCTTAGGAACAATGTTGCTTCTATCAGCAGTGGATATGAAATCTGAAGCACATATTATGTTAAAGCTGTACCCCCTTTTTTGCAGGAAGGGGAAAACGTAATTCTCTGGTTTTTGATGTGCTAGGTAAAGGTTTTTTATTCAGAACTCCAGGTTCAACCAAACTTTCAGCTAGTGTATACCAGTTGATGGAACTGCTAATAGTAAAAGACTACAGTAATAGGCAAATAACAACAATACAGCAATTGAGTGAAATGTATAAAGTGTAATGTTGTCGCCATGGCAATTTCATGTGTACTGCATATTTGGTGTGCGGAGATTTTGGGTACATCAGTCGTGAGCAAGTAAACAGAGCGAGTGGACGCAACTTGAGTCTCTGTGTAATTGTTTTACCACTCACCTTCCACAAAAGCATCACATAAAGCACTTTCCTATATCAATTTAAATTTTGTAATTTACAATTAGGTAGAAACAATTTTCTTAAAATTGATGAACTATTCCATGCCAAATAAACATAGCTTTGCTGAAACAGAAGATTTTATAGATTTCTGAATATATTGAGAAGTCTGTTTAGAGGCCTTCATTATTTCCAGGACTCAATTTTTTCTTGTTTGTCTTTTTCTAACAATACACAACAAATTATTTTTTTTTAAATGCTACAAAGCATCACTTTCACTGAATGGTATTCTACTATGGAATCTGGTGATGAGCCAGACAATGGAGGAAGACAATAAAATAACAAAGGCCATTTTTTAAAAATCTGAAGAAGATTGAATGAAAGGGTCATATTAGGGATTTTTGTCTTTCCTCTCATGTGTCTCTTTTGTCCATCTTATGTAATACACATGGAAAAGTATATGATTCCTAACATGAAATGTGAAGGTTTGCATTTATTATATGGAATTCCTACCCCCCTAGAAATAAAGCCCCATTTTGGATATTTCCTGAAATCACTTGTTGCACAACTACATTTGAAAAGGCTAAGCCTTCAGATTGTTATAAGATTCTGACTTTTATGAGTTATGATGAGAAACTCTAGAGTGTGTATTCCCTAAATATGGAATGGGGAGGGTCTGTAATCAGCCTAGCTGGTCAGAAAGAAATGTGCTGAAATTCCAAGGTGGGTAGGGGCAGCCAGGTTCAGAGTGAGAAGCTGAACCTGGGATCTGTGGGTGCTGAATTTGTTGTGACTACCCAACAGAGGCAATTTTTTCCTTGTTTGGTTATCTTGCTACTGGAGGATCCAAGTTGGTAAGTGTTGGGTATAGAACTACCATGTTATTAACACAATATCACTCACAAAAGTGTATAAGCCTAGTTGGAGTTTAAATTTTATGTTTAGTATGCATGCAACTTTAGTCTGAATTTCTTGATTTCTTTTTTTAAACAACAACAAAGAAGTTAAACAAAATGGTTTCGGACAAAAATTGCATGCCCACTGAACACAGAATTTAAACTCTAACTAGGCTTATTACTTCTTGTGAATTAATTAGTTCTTCCGTTGGTCCATTTTCCTTTCAACATGTTTTCTCAGAGATGAAAAATTTCTTGTTTCTACAACGTGATACTGATACCCTCTTAGGAGGAATGTTTTTTGCGCACAACCCATAGACTTGGCAATGCCAAAACCCTGATCTGCCATAACACACCAATAACACTGATCAAGGAGTCCATACTTCACATCGTGGTTGCCAGATACACGTCTTCCCCAAAGTTTTGAAAGACATGTTACTGAGCCCACAGGGCTATTACTAGACTTCCCACAAGTCGACCTCTCTGAGGATAGGCTATTACAAACAAGCAAAGTTATGAAACTTGTAATGCATACAGGTAAGAACTTTAGGCTCCGAACTTGATTTCTTAGTGGTGATGGCCTTTGTATATAAAATTCTGCACAGTCTAGAATAACTTAATGGGTGGATGAACACAAGAAGTAAAGATGGGAAGTTCAAGTTCATTTCTTTCTGCTTGGTCAGTGAATTAAATGTTTTACATACAAGTAGAAAGCTAAATCAAGTAAATTATATTCTTGAAACACTGCTCTGTGACAAATTTATGAGCCTATATCTTCAGCTAATTGATCACAATCTCATCACGTTCATAATAAACTTTTCTTCCATTCTCATCCTATTCGTGTCTTCATTTTGTGTATACTTCTTATCCTTTCAATGAGTCTTTTTCCCTAGAGTAGTTCGGCCTCTGAAGGAACGAGTGTCGACTGCAGACACGCATACTGTCGGTGATCTCGGCTTCTTTAGCAAACCCGAAGCCATCTCCTAGTCTAGGAGCAGCGACCGAAAAAAAAAATCGCGTCGTAGCACCCAACGCGCAGACACAGGAAAATAACATAGAAAGACAGGTACATACCTAAGGTTCAATTTGATCCCAATCACACAGATTGGCTTGTGGGACAACACCCCGATATTTGGCATTTTGTTCCCCTGTTGCTCACATGTCCTTTGTAAAACATTGCGAACTTATAAGCATGTATTCCCTCATTCAAGGATCAAATGTATCCAAAACTTCCCATCATTGTACGCACACTTTAAATTTCTAGCTGTAAATCTGCCCTTAATTCCCACTCTAACCATTTACTTCTACAAGTATACCGAGTTTGATGTGTTTCTTGGTAAGATTTTGAATTTTACAGGCTTTGAATTAGTTTAGAATTTTACAAAGAACATGTGAGCATCTTGTAACAAAAGTGCCCGAAATCGGAATGTTGTCCCATCGGCTCATTTGTAACATCCGGTCTAAATTAAACTTTATGCACATACCTATCATCCTATGCTACTTTCCCGGGTCTGCGCGAAGGGTGCTACGAAAACCACTTTCTAGGCCTCTTTTCAAGATCTGCTCCTAGACTATCCTTCTCACTCTCTGATTTGGAATGTGGTGGAAAGAAATCGTTCTTCCTTCAATATGAAGACCTGCTTAGGATTTACACTTTTTGCGCACCAATAGACTTTGAGTTGTTTCTTGCCGCCATCTTCCAGTTCATCCAGACTTTTCACCTTTTCACGACTGCTCACTTTATGGAAAAACCTTTGTTTCTTAACATATTATCCAAAAAAAGACTCAAAGAAGATGTTTTTCCTTTTCCTTACTCAGATTTTCGCTGAGAATTAGCAAATTTAGTAGATTTCCTTCGGTGTTCGACTTCCATTCTCCGCCATGAAGCGAGCAAAGTTTCACTTGTAAACAGAACCGGCCAGAGCCTCGTCTCCATACATAAATTCCACAGGACCCCCATTATCTGGAAAAGGGCCTATTGTTGACTAATGGTCAAAATTTGCCATGTTGTGAAAATTGAGTGGGAGGGCTGGTCTCTGATTATCATGAACTGCCCTATGTAACTGCAAGTACCATGTGGCTTGAGATTCGAGGTATACCCCTCACCAATTTGTAACGGATGGTCAAAATGATAATCGAATACCATTGGGCTTGAGATTGGAGGTACCGCTATACCCCTTGTCAATTGACGATGGATGGTCATTAGCAACTTCAATATTATATAAATTATCACAGTCTTTCGCTGTGCTAAGGCCTTGTCATGGTTTCCACTGCCAATTTGTTCAGTCTAAACTCTCGAAATGTGAAGTGAAATCATTGCAAAAATATGAAACATATTTGTAAAGTATGGATCGCAGCATTGAGGTTCATTTCACCTGTAAAGTTTTGAGATTATAGCTACTGTATGAATCGAGCAAGTATGTTTTTAATTCTTAATACTGATGCCTGTAAAATCTACAGGGTAGATGTCCCCGGGGGTTCTGTTACAGATTACAGAGCTAATTCTAATTCGAAAGCTTTAAGCTGAGAAAAATTCTAATTCAATTTGTTTATATCCATGGTAAAGTTGATTCTACGGCAGCGTTTGCACACGCAGTTGAGAAACCTGTAGCTTTGGTTTTTCCTTTTTTCAGATACACAATCACAAACTAACTTTCATTAAATACGCTGCATTTTATTTTAAAACTGAAATTATAAAACTTGACCTTGGGTCACTGTTTAGTCTTCTAAGCAGCCCGTCTTGTGTTTCGGTCACGCATTTGTTTTGACAACTCCCTCGCGACCTCTGACATGCTTTATCGACACATAAGTGAGCAGTTTCGTTACACTTTCATCTATTATACTGATCTGAGCAGCCTGTTTTATTTTGCTTACAAATAATCGTTTTCTTAAAGTACACGCTACTAAAGAAAGGAGGACAATGATATATACAAATTAATAGAAACATGATATAATGTGAACATTTCACAACTAGCTGTAATTCCTGGTGAACAATTTATCAAATAAATATTTATTAACTAAAAGGAAGATCTTTTTTGTAGCATACAAGTTAAAACTTCTATCCAAAACATTCGTTGACCAAAAGTGCTACAAGAAATTTTCCCGGAATGCATGCATTTGACGTAATGTCGTGGCTCTGGGCTACGTCACATTGACGTTTCATAGGAACGGACCATTAGAAAAGCCCGAACGGGGGGCAGAACAAATTGTTTGCAGGATTATTTTTTTCAGAGATAATTGAGTGCTGTTTTTTTTTTTGGGAGTCCAAGGTTTGCAGGACTTTTTTTTCACCACATTGTTCTGTGTCATACAAAGACCACCTGTAGGATATTTTTTTGGGGACAATCTTCCCTTGCAGGATTTTGGGTAATTGTCACCCCCTCCGGGTTTTTCTAATGGTCCGTCCCTAAGCCACGAGTTGGCCTACGGCAAGCCTTTGATTAGTTTCCAGGGGTCATCTGGAAATTCTGGAATATCCTGGGAAAGTCCTTGAATGTCCTGGAATTTTAACGAAAATCCTGGAAAACTCTGGGAAAAGTGTTTAAACTCTAATGTGGTTTCGGGAATCTGATTTTAGGCTGTAAATTATGACATCCTCCAGACTCATGTTTTCTGGAGGGAGGGGGCATTTGTATCCAATAAAAACTCCTGGAAAAATGAAAATATATTTTCTTGAATATCCTGGATTGTTGTCATTCAGAAAGTGTACGAACCCTGACTTTCCGGGGGTTCTTAACATGTCGACCTGATAGGGGTGCTCGTCGTATTTTTTAGGGGTGAAAATCGACTCTCGGGTATTTTTTAGGGGGTATCGGAGAAACATTGTGGCTTTCACTAATAAATTGTATTTTTTAGGGGTACGCAAATGAATGAAAGGGCGTCACAAAACAAGCAAAACGTTTTCTTTCTTTCTTTGTTCATTTATAGCTCGAAAATAAGCCTGTTTTGAGATGAGAAACAATAAACAAAAACAAGAAAGATTTATTGTTGGTATTTTTTAGGGGTCATTTTGTTTATAAGGTATTTTTTAGGGGGTGGATTTTTTATGCCCTGGTATTTTTTAGGGTATATTTTCCGACGTCCCGACGAGCACCCCTATCACTCTTACATGGAATTTAGGACTGGATGTCTTTGGCACTTTCGGCTGTGTGGAAAGAGTTATTTTTTAGTTTCTGAGACTTCAACATGGCGTCTTTGCGAACTTGATCTTCTCGCTTAGAAAAACGCTTGAATGAGAACTTCTGTTCACTTGAGTTTTTTTGAAATAAAAAAACAAATTTTATTTCAAAGTGAATATTTGACTTTACTTCAAGAAAAGCCCATTTGCCTTTGAAATCGCCCCTAGTGCTTTCGCATTTGAAATCGCCCCTTTAGTGTTTTGAGGGACTGATTCCTTAATACTGATTTAAAAACATTTAACGATCTGAAACCCAAAACGACTTCAGTTTTCAGCAGCAAGCAATTCAGCTCGGAGTTTTTTGCTTGTTTTTCTCTTGGCGCGCGCACTTGAATGGCTTCCGAGGCGTCGTTCGAAGAAACATGGAGGTTGGCGAGATCAATTTTTTTTATAAAGAAAGCCTAAAACAACAACATGTGCCCAGGTTTGAGCTACAAATTGTAAAAACAAAAATAATTCAACTTAAATGGACAACTTCCATTAAATGAAATGGTCTAAATTTCAAGCTTTCATTCACGGAAAAGTTTAGCTTTGTTTGTGAAGCAACGCCAAACATGGCGGACAGCGTCTCCCCGCTAAAGAAAATGGCTGAATGGCAGCTTCACTCCTCGCATCGATTTCAAAAAACTAAAACCAGCTTGCACCCCTGTGGGTGATATGTATCACTTCCACGGTGGTAGTTAGCTCGACAGGCTTTCCATCTCGGAGCCTTTTCAAACGGCTTAAAATATTATAATGTAGATGACGTTTTCGAATGGGGCGGCTCTATTCGACACCTTTACGAAAACTTCATACCAAACGAAACTGGTGCAACGTCTCCTAACCATATTACCACAGATATAATGTACAAAGAAACCTTTATAACCTTAAGATAAAGTTTCTAAAATGTTGCCTTTTTTGTAGGCAAAGAGGGTGGTTTACTATTTGGTTGTGATTTCCAATGAATCAGTCGCGAGAAGGCACATCCATGATTCATCGGTAAAGACCTGCCCTTGGTAAGAGGTAATCATAGGCCCTCTTATCTTAGCTTATCATTTCTATTACTACATGTACTTACCAATAGTTACTAGTACAGCTAGTACAGCAAGTGTAAGAAAGTTTCTAGAAAAGTGGTCTGGCTATGGGCCTGCAAGACCCCCTTCCCCCTTCGTAGCGATATCATAAATCCCCCAGTACAGTGTTGACCCTATCACTACGTACAGTGCTAGTACATGTAGTGTGATCAGATAAATCGCCTAGTATGATGTTAGGTACATCGCTACTTACAGAGTAGTACATGTAGTGTGATCTGGTGAATCACCCAGTATGGTGTGATCACTACTTACAGTGCTACCCGGTAGTACATGTAGTGTGATCTGATAAATCTCCCATTATGGTGTTAGGAAAATCACTAATTACAGTGCTAGTACACGTAGTGTGATCTGATAGATCCCCTAGTATGGTGTTAGGTACATCACTCATGACCAATTTGTGTTTCCTCATTAATACTTACAGTGCTAGTACATGAAGGGTGATCTGATAAATCGCCCAGCAGAGTGTTTGTCACAGGTGGGTCTGTCCTGAGTCCAGAGGTAGCCCCAAACGCTTGCTCTAACCTCTCTGAAGATGTGATCTCTACTGAATGCCGACTTGGTACACGTGAAAGATTACAGTCTTGCTCAATTTCATTTCCATGGATCGTGTGTCTCTTTGCAGCCTTATCTGTCTTGGATTTTCTAGCAGGTTTTGTTAAAGGTGCTCCATTTAAGGCTCTCCCATTTGTGATTCCAGAGGCCCCGCCAGGAGAGTTGGAACTGTTTCTAGGAGCACAGCGTGGTGATAATTCTAGACTCTCTATTATTGCTCTTGTTACTGAGTTGAACTAGAACACAAAAGCAGATATTAAGAAAACCACATCACATTTGGGGAATCATTATCAAACAGGGATCACGGTGATGAGGGTTGACTATCAATCACTCTCACAGTCGTCGTGGGGTTGCGATCAAATGGTAAAACTCTGAGCAACTCCCATTTCGAATTTAAACATGTTGAAAGTGAATGACAGTTAATGAGAGTACACGTGAGTTTGCGATCAAATGTGCGTGAGAGCTGCATTAAAACTATTCAGCTCTCCGTGCCAGTAATTTTAATGAGTCATCAATCTCAGTAAAGGGGGAAATTATTTAGCTAGAGCGGACTTCAAATGAGTGTCGTGAGTAATTCCCGCTTTGGGTTTGCTCAGACCTATACGTTTTGTTCTGGATTGAATAATCTACTTTGCGTTTAGTTTACCACAGTCACGTGAAATCGGCTCTTTCCCAGAATTACAGTACACTGTATTTAGCAGCATGGAACTGGCCATTTATTTATTTATTGTTTTAATTGTTTTAATTATTTTTATTATTATTATTATAAACATTTAACATTACATAATTCATATACAACTTTTTTCATCTTCATCGTTACATTGTCCATTTTACATTACACAAACATTTCTTTTCCATTTCCATTTCATTTTTACATTTTGTTGTTCTTTTACAGACACTTAACACTACACATACATTTCTTTATTTCACAACGTTATTACATCAGCTAAATTAGTGCATCAAATGTTTACTTGTTTTGCTGTTCCTGCAGATTCTATTTTCAGCCAGTTATCGAGAACAATCAGGAAAGCTTGAAAAATACATTTTCAATTTTTCTATATGCTCAGTAAATGTAGTGCTTAGCAATCATTAAACATAGATTTAAGGGGAAGTATTTTGGTTCGCCCGGCATGTATCCATAGAATATATTTTTTTTATAATTTCTATGTCGACATTATTCTTTTTTTCCCCACCATTCAATAAAATCGTTCAAGAAAACGACAATACGAGGGCACTCAAGAAAGATATGTTTTAGGTCTTGTTTTGTGAACAAAAGTGGCAGTGCAATTAATCAATTAATTTATCTCTGAACAGTGTAGAATTCGAGGGTAATATGTTTTGAATAATCTTGAACCGAAAGCTTCTGAGCTTGACATCTTTGGTTATTTTATATGGAAAGTGAATAAACGAGAGTTGCTTCGTGTGGTGAAAAGCTGCACTTTAGTAACCGCTTTTCAGCAGTAGGAGGCTTAAAGGCTTTTTGTTACAAGTTCTTTTCTGATTTTCTTACATGTCAATAAGGCAATACTATCCTTTCTGTTCGATTTGCTTGTGTTCTCGGGGGCGGGCTTTTTTTCCAATCTGACGGAATCGCTTTTACGAGTCCTAGCAGTGGCGGATGCAGACCCTTCAGAAGGGGGTGGCTAGTACAAAGGATATACTACAGACTTCAGACCAAGGGGGTGGCTAATCTTAAGGTTTTTACAAGAAATATGAGAACAAGGGGGGTGGCTAGCCATCCTAATCACCCCCCCCCCCCCCCTAGATCCGCCCTTGCCTAGAAGGGCTAAGTAATGTGTTTTGATACTGAATTTGACATGAAGGGAGTCCACGGTTAACAATTTTCCTTTGGTATCAAATAAATCTTCTACATGTGTGACCCCGCCTAGATACCAATCTTGATAAAAAATCGATTTTCCTTCAATTAATACATTCTTTTTGTTCCAGATGATCTCTTTAGCGGGATCACACTTTTCACTATGTATGTTGAAATCTTGCCAGGCATTCATTATTTCTAGGTAAAAGTTTGGTTTAGTTGTTGTTTTTTAATTTCATATTTGCATTTAAAAAGGAAGGCTCCCCCAGATTCCGTATTAATGTTAGAGGTAAATGTTTCCAACTCTCGAACCATGACTCATCTCATGACTGGCCATTTATACAATTGGCAGGTAATTATTATCACTTTCTGGCTTTTTCTATACAGGTATGTTAAGATAATTATTCCAATTGCAACTTTAGAATGATCACAAAACAAAGGAAACATTGTTAAGACAGGTAGATCGTACTGTACCTCTACAAAATTCATAGGGAATATTCCACATTTGTTGTTTAATTTTCCTTCGCACCAGTTCTCATCTACTCTTCTTATCACACTGATCACATCGCCCTGACAACAACAACCATGTGTTAAGTATGGCTTGATCCAGTTACTGCATTATTACTAGCAGCTACAGTAGTATTGCAATGCACTGCAGAATTTACAGGTTACCAACTCTATAACCCAGTTTGCAAAGGGATCTAATCAATGAGCATTTCACCACAGTTGAATACACTTTTTTAACCCCCTGTAGAACCCGAACTTCCAAAATGCCCCCCTCCCCACATAAGGAAATCCAGTTGGGCTATGGTTCAGATAACAACAAGTTGCAAAATATTCTTACCAAAAGTGCTTAAAAATTTGCATCAAACACAAAAAAGTAGAAAAACACCCCAATATCGATCTTCTATACACGCACTTGCTTACCGTACAATTGCCAAGGAGAAATTTTCAATACTGCACGAGGCAGTCTATAACCCATAATCAACAACCAACTTTAGACTTTTCTAGCGTAGCTTAGACATATCTGCAATGGACTAGACCAGTTGAATTTCTATGTATTTTTGGAGGTAATGGTCGCCCAGTTCATCAGGTTGCCTGGTTCGATTTGCTTTACAGTACTGTTATGAGGTGTATACCTCATTTGTCAAATCACAGTGGTCTACCGGTAATAGCCTATAAGTTTTAGCCTACTATTAGCAAAAAGGGTCGGATTTGAAAACCAGGAAATGACTAAAACCAGTCCAGAAAACGTGTTTGACTATACAAATGACCTACTAGCGTGATTTGACAAATTATACAATATTATTATCGCCTTCGGCCTCAGTGGGCTATTGGCTCAGAACCCATTTTGTGCTTGAGGAGTAATTGTTAATTAACTAGGCCTGTCTCTGATTGCCCTGGTCACTTCTTGACCACTTCTTTGATTTTCGATTTTTGGGGCAACAGTTTAGCATTTTTTGGATTTGGGGCACATTGAGCCAGGGCAATTTTTGTATAATTATTTACACCATTATACCATAAAATTTAATTAAAATAAAACATGGCCCAAAGATACACTGTAATGTAACAACTGCAAACCCCCAAACACCTCCTCTCATCACCCAGGTATAATTATTTACACCATTACACCATAAAATTTAATTAAAATAAAACATGGCCCAAAGATACACTGTAATGTAACAACTGCAAACCCCCAAACATCCTCCTCTTATCACCCAGGTAAAGACCTCATTACTTTACCTGTTTAAATGATAAAATGTCTGCTTCTTGTCCACCACTAAAGTCATACAAAGCCTTAGCTACTGGATCCTCATAGTCATCATCTAAACTTGGTAAGGCATTGATCACCTGTTGGCAACGTAGACAAGCATTTACATTAATCTATCACTTGCATTGAACACAAACCCTTGACAAAAGCTCTCTGCCAAACTAAAGCATTTGACAGTGATTTTTGAGAAGCCCATTTTACCACGAATGGGGCTGGACATGTTGGAAGTGATGAGGTCATGTTGAAGTCATGTTGTGGACACGTGAGCTTCAGGCAAGTGATTGCAGAGCAAATTTTAACCATGATGACAGCGAAAAGCATGGGAAATATATCGAAATGGTTCAACGAAGCGATGTACGCCTTGCCTATAAAAGCTACAGCAGTATACCAGTTATACAAGTCTTTCATCACCTCTAGAAGAACTACAATTGTAGGCTGACCAGATTTAGCACAAATCAGGAAACATGCTGGTTTTATTCCCATGTATAAAATTGTTCATTACTTGGTCCCTTTTTCTTTCAATGACTACCTTTCTTTTTGCAATACTTTGTTCCTAAACTTAAGGTCTTCTCTTCATGTATAAATGTTTAGAAATACTCCTTTTACCCAAGAACTGTTACATAATGGAACGATCTGCCCTCCTCTACCGTCAATTGTGTCTTCACAGGGAAGTGGGAGTGACCATCCACAAAGCAGGGCTCACACTTATAACACACCTTAAGATCTACTAAACTAATCACAAGCACCTTAAAATGTTCTGAAAAACTTTTCGGTCGAAACAAGATTAAACAATAATTGAAAAGTAGATATCAAAACAAACACCTATATTTCGGCTAGTTAACTAGCCTTCATCAGGGTGAATGACCGTTACAATGAGTGCCACGAGATGACAACTAACTCCGCGCGAGCTAACAAATAATGGCTGCGTGCGTGCATATAAAATTACAGCAATAAAAAAAGAATTACGTTCCAACAACTTATCTTCGGTATCAATTATGTCCATAAAAAAGTCCCTCTCATTGAGGGCTTCTGGATTTAACGTTCTTAGTTTATAGACCCACTGCCCTACTTTGTTCATTAAATCAGCTTGATTCTGGACCGAATCTATGATTTGGACAGACATGTCCTCCAGTCCTCGATGATCAGTAGTGAAAAAGTTTCTATAAACGGGTTCATCTTCCGCTCTCTCATCATACCTTCAGCCCTTGTTACACCTATCGGAGCGATGCGAGAAAGCTACAAAGGAAATGCCTATGATGGCCTTTAGACGACCAAAGAGCCTGAAAGACTATCTTGTTCGTGCGAAAATACAACCCATGCATGAATCCCAGATAGCCAGGGGCACGCTCGAGGTTGAATCCTTGTGTACCTACGGAGGATATTGTGGACTTGGAAAGCATTATGTCCAAAAATTAGGGCACTGCTATTGGTACTAGGATGGCACCGTCATATGCTAACATTTTCATGGACAAACTGGAGAATAGATTACTTACAAATTATCCCATTAAGCCGCAGACATGGCTGAGGTATATTGATGACATATTCATGATCTGGACAGAGGGAGAAGAAGGAACTTATCCGTTTTCTAAACTATTTGAACAATGAGCATGGCACCGTCAAATTCACTTGGGAATACTTAAAAAAGAAAGTGAACTATCTAGATGTCCAGGTATGGTAGTTAATGATAATGGTAGAATCCCCACCGATCTGTATGTCAAGCCTACTGACAAGCACCAATTCTTAGATTTTCGATCATGTCACCCGAGAAGTTGTAAGAACGGGATATCATATGGACAGTGTATGGACAGGCGCTTAGGCTTAGACGGATTTGTGCTACTCTTGACAGTTTTAACAGGAGAGCGCAAGAATAAACCGGTTACTTGGTAGCCAGGGGGCACAAGGAGGACTTTGTTAAAGGACAGATTGATAGAGCCAGGAGAGTCAACAGGATGGACGCCCTGAGGCCACCAAGCGATCGTAGAAGTAAGAACCAGACGCCGTTGTTACTACATACCACTCTAGTTTACCGAACATCGGTGGGATTTTACGGGACCTTCAGCCCTTGTTACACCTATCGGAGCGAGAAAGCTATAAAGGAAATGCCTATGATGGCCTTTAGACGACCAAAGGGCCTGAAAGACTATCTTGTTCGTGCAAATATACAACCCATGCATGAATCCCAGATAGCCAGGGGCATGCTCGAGTGTGATTCCAGAAGGTGTAAAATATGCAGAACAGGGGGTTTCTTGGAAATAGGAGAAAAGTTTAAAAGTCACACCACAGGGAGAGAATACACTATTAATTATAATCTTAATTGTAATAGCAAGATTGTGGTATATCTTCTTACTTGTAAGAGGTGCGGCATCCAGTACGTTGGATCTACTACTACAAAATTTAGAACTAGGTTTAATAACCACAAAAGCCGGATCGGGGCGCATGAGCATAAGACACATGATGAGAGAGCGGAAGATGAACCCGTTTATAGACACTTTTTCACTAATGATCATCGAGGACTGGAGGACGTGTCTGTCCAAATCATAGATTCGGTCCAGAATCAAGCTGATTTAATCAACAAAGAAGGGCAGTGGGCCTATAAACTAAGAACGTTAAATCCAGAAGGCCTCAATGAGAGGGACTTTTTTTATGGACATAATTGATACCGAAGATAAGTTGTTGGAACGTAATTCTTTCTTATTGCTGTAATTTTATATGCACGCGCGCAGCCGTTATTTGTTAGCTCGCGCGGAGTTAGTTGTCACGTCGTGGCACTCATTGTAACGGTCATTCACCCTGATGATGGATTTCATCACTTCATAAGGAGATTCCCTTAAGAACGTCACTATCTGAATGGGCCTTCCACCTCCTACTATACTCTTACTATTCGCGGGGGAGGCCGTGGGGTACGCGAATGGGGCAAAGTTAACTAGCCGAAATATAAGTGTTTGTTTTGATATCTACTTTTCAATTATTGTTTAATCCTTAATATCTACTAACATACACACGAAGATACTAGCTCCACCAAGCTACTCAAAAATTCGAGTATAAAATATTATATATAGTTACCTGCCTATCTACCATGCTAGCACATGAGCAGATTTCAAATTAGCTCTTGTAGCAGGGTAAAATTAATGTACATGAACCCAGGGAGGGATTTCCCTCATTCTACATTACCTGTAATTTACAATTATTTATGTATTAACTTACTATTTTCCTTTTCTTGGGGTAAAGCATGTAACATTACCTTAGAATAAATACTCCCCTAGCTAGTTTTGTCTAATGGCGGGGTAAACTTGAGTAAACAAACTGAAACTACTACTGTATATACCCTGGAAAATTGTTTTAAACCCCACAATCATATCCCTAGAGTTCTTAAGAAGTGCCGCAATAAGTTTGACTGTCTTGTTCATGAGATGCTGCTCATAAGGCTTAAACAACCAAGCTTAAATGTGCAGTCAGACTCTATTCAAGCTAAAGTTTTCTTTTCTAATTAGGCTTCCATTCATGTGATGTAATTTTAGTTTGTACTTTAGGGTCAATTTACAACAGGGGTGCTCGGCGGGGGTGCTTGTCGGGAACTTTCGATTTTACCCCTAAAAGGTACCAAACATGGCGTTGCTAAGTTGATTTGGACTCCTAAAAGGTACCAACAAGACATATTTTCCCTCGTAATTTTCTCCTTGTATGATGGAAAATACGCCTGAAACTCAGGCTACCAACAAGTGTGAAGTTTTCGATGTTTACCCCCTAAAAGGTACCAGAGGCCTGATTTTAAACCCTAAAAAGGAACGGCGAGCATCCCCGCCCCAAAAATATGGGAGTCCCCCCCCCCCCCCCGGGCATTTTACCTTTGACAAAGGTATGATGTCAAAACATCAAGCTATTTGAGTGCTATTTTTTCTATGTTACATTTAAGAAAACCTCTATTTATCAAGATTAATAACAGTTTTCATGGTAAAAAAAACATGCATGGGACTGGAATTGCTGGGACTGATTTAGTATTTCCCAAGTATTGCTAAATAGAACACCAATATTCACCTCTACATAATTAGCAGGGAGGAATCCCTGACATCCATTGACCTGCCCTTCATACCAGTTCTCATCTACTTGTCGCAAAAGGACAACAATGTCACCTTTAGAAAAAGCCAGGTCTCTGTAGAAAATAAAAACATTGTTAAGAGGTGATGCATAATAACTATCATTGAGTGGTGCTTGTGATGATACAGAGACAGAGAAAGAGATGTCATTTTAATATTAAAATATGGTTATGTTAAGTTCATACAGTGGCCGGGGGGAGGGGATTCCCTATTTTTTGGGCAGGGGTGTTTATTGTAGATAGGTACCTGTTAGAGGTCTGTTCTAGCAAATCAAGCAAGTCACACTTGTTGGTACATAGCCTGCATGTCAGATGTATTTTCCCTCGTAAAAAATACAAGAAAATTAGGAGGGGAAATATGTTTTGTTGGTACCTTTTAGGGGTCAAAATCAACTAAGCGATGCCATTTTAGGTAACTTTTTAGGGGTAAAATTAAAAGTCCCCCCCTGGATACAGTGGAACCCTGATTTAAAGTGCCATGGGGGCGGGGCAGGAAAACTGTATTGAAAATTCGGGGTATTGTTGTATCCATACTCCCGATTTAACAATAAAAGGCAAAGCCATTGGAAATATTATTGTTATATTGGGGGCCGGTTAATTATAAATTTTCCAAGCAAAGAGCGATTGTAATGCATTAGTCATTGTATGCTGCAAGTTCTAAATTGTGAGGTACTGTTGAGCATTATCTTCCAAAGCAATTGTCGCTGAAACTTACGTTAGACACTCACTTACTCACGCTGTGGTCATGAAGCGATTGCAATGCGTGCCCGGCGATAGGGCAATTTGTAGCTGAACAGTCATGTGCTTGTTACTTCCCTATGAGCCTATGAATAGACCTCTAGATTCCCAAGGGTAAATTGTCCAAGCATGACTGGAGTGAAAACAAACTTTCTATAATAGTTGACTTGTTTACGAAATCGCAAAGAAATTTTACTCGCATATGCAAAGTTAATTGATTGCAATTTCTTCAGCATAACAGACGAACTACATGTATATACGTATGTATGTGATTTTTTTTTTGTACTGTTCTAATAATATTATTATTACTGTTCTCATTTTGCCTACTTGTAACCTTACCACATGCTGTAAGTTGGGGGACCTTTTGGGGGACCTGCAATCATTATTCTATTTTATTGTTATGTTAATCATGACAAAGTGCTCTGTATGTTTTTTTCAACAATAACTCACCCTTGCTCTTTTGGTTCATAGTCATACAATGCCTTGGCACTGGGCTTCTTTGTAACTCCATACGGGTTGACTCTCTGAAAAGATACGAACAGAAAGGAGTAGTGGTATTGGGGAATACAGCCAAAAACTACTTTGCATATTGAAAAAGGTTCTGAACCAAGAAGCAGGGCACAGGAAAAAATTCCTAAAAACCATAATGGTTTTTATGGTGGTTTTTGTTGGAAAAACCATTCAAAACCATGAATGGGTTTGGAGAACCAAATCCATTCATGGGTTTTACAACTAAAACATTCTTGGTTAATGTTATAATATCGGAATGGGTTTCACAGCAAAATACAAGCTGTTTTCTGCATATTTCCAACATGGTTTTTCCGTTTAAAAACGTTAAATGTAAAATGGTAAGTATGTGAAATCCATTTACAATAAATAGGAAAAACTGCGGATTTTATTCATTTCTTATAATTTTGAAGCGTTTTTTCCACAATAACCACTTAATGTGAAATGGTTACTGTGCAAAATCCATTTTAAAAGCCATCACAAAACATAATGGATTATGAAGCAAACCCATTCATGGGTTTAACATAAAATACCTACCGATTTGTTCCACGTATAAAATGGTATTTCTCAGTTTTTATTATGGAACTGCAATGTTTATACCTCTTACAGAACGACTAATTCTTATACATGCAATAATATTATAGCAAATTTCTGACAATAATTGCCCTATTTCACTATGACGTCATATCAAAACACTCTATTGTTTTTGCGCTATGAATCATGGTCGCCAGAGGGGACAGCAGCATTTAGAAATGACCATATCATATCAAAACACTCTATTGTTTTTGCGCTATGAATCATGGTCGCCAGAGGGGACAGCAGCATTTAGAAATGACCAAAACTAGACTATAATCGACTAAAGCCAGTTGGCTAGGCAAGTAACTTTTCTGTGCTACTTGTCCTGATGGGACTAGTGATCAAGAAAGTGAAGGTCGAGCACTCACTTATATCAGTTGGGTGGGGGTGCTTGTTGGACAAATGGAATTTGAAAAGCTGTGTATTGTGGACATGTATTATAACCGCAGAGAAACATAACCTCCCATTGCAGAATCCTAGAAATCTGGCAAAACCTAAACATCTGAAGATTTTTTTTTTGCTTGGAAAGAGTTGCTTAATAATACTGAGTTTCCTAACTACCCCTAACAGAATCCTAGTCTGAAAAGTCAGAAAAAAAACCCTTAAAAATCTGTACTGTAGTATAAAAATCATAATTATAATCATGTGTTTCCGAAAAATATCCATACCCCCTCTATGTAATTTCCAAAGAAAAATACAGTGTTTGTATGGAAAAGATCAGGTAAATTCACTCATCCCTTCGTAGGAGGGTATGGATAATCTGGAACCAGACATTTCCAGAAAATATCCCCCCACACAGAAGGGTGTTGAGAGGAGACCCCCTCCCCTCATCCCTCCAAAGAAAGTAAATTGACTCCCCACCCTCACCCCTCCGGGATTTCCAATGTCCTTCCATGACCTACGGATCGAAAACGGGAGACAAAGCAGGTCATTCAAGGATAAAAAAATAAAGAACTGAAATGGAAGAGCAATTTTATCCTACCCAACTATATGAACTCTTCCATACCATAGAAATCAAAACCAAAATGAATTTACGTCAAATGCCCCCCTTGGATGCATCACAAGAATAATGTTACTAAAATTAATAGAAAATATCCGAAAACATAGCAAAATTTTGTATTGGCGACCAAAACAGAACAAAAAGAACTACTTTGCAAAATCACTCCATCATGACAAGCCTTCGAACCCCCTCTTTGAACAGATAAGTGAAATTAAACAATCAAAATTAGGCAAAAATTAATGTATTTTTTATATTTATTGGAGTTTTTGCCAATGTAAATCATTATTATTTCTTACAGTTCCAAATAAAAAATATATCTAAGTATATCTCCTAGTAGGGGGATTTACTGGAACTCCAGTGAGCAATGGTTTAAATCCAGTTTTAAGCCTTGTTCTGGTAGGGAGCATTCATTATTTATGCCAGGGGGTGGGCTGGCAAGATTTTTCATTTAGCCCCAAAAAAAACTTGACCCCCCTCAAAGTATCAATAAAAACCTCAAAACCCCTTTAGGCAATTTTAAGAATAATGATAGCCCCCTCCCCCCTTTAGATGAGGAAGAAATGTTGGGACATCTAGATACCAAGTTGACAACAACCAGACATTTCCTGATGCGTGCATAAACAGTTTGTTGTAACTTTACAGGTGTGTAACCTCTTGTATCCATATGTTAAATTAACGTCGTTGCTGCCATAAAACGTAGATGAATCCCCACTGTTGTTTTCATATTTTCTGGTGACCCTCTACTTGAACGCGCCAAATTTAACATGACCCCCCCTTAATAATTGCCAGCCCACCCCCTGGCATAAATAATGAATAGGATGCTCCCTTAAAGTAAAAGTAAACGAAAAAAACTACCAACAGAAAAATGAGCATAGCCCCCTTACCCACTATAAGGTGAGATCCTGCTTTGGAATAACATATCAAAATAGTTCCCTTGAAAAAGTGTCGACTTTCTCCAACTTCCTTATAAGGAAACATCTGCATACCATATTTGGAATCCCAGTAAGTTTGTCAATATTTCTACTGGCCTAGAAAACTTAAAACTCAACCAGAACTCAGATACACTCGAGAAAGGATGATATGCACATTTTCCACTGTGTTTTTCACGGTCAAGAACCTGGAAACAAGGCAGACAAGACACCACAGGAAGCTTGGTTCGATGTCTAAAAAGGAGGCATGTTTAAATCACAATACTGATTAAGTACAAATTCATGGTCTAGTTGAAAGTATAAGTACAAATAATCACAAAGTGTTCTGAAATTTTGCTTTTTTGCACTTGGGATTTCATAATTATGCGAACAACAAAAAGGAAAGAGTTTGAGTAGGCTATCCTTCTGAGTTGATGTGTTGCATTCATTTTTTGTTTCTTGTTACAAGATTGAAAAAATACTTCTGGAAAGGTGATATGTTTATCTGAACCAAGCCACAGGCAGACTAGATATGACCTCTTAAATTCCAGGGTTTTTTCACAGTGCTTAGTGCAAATGGAGTCTAGAGTTACAGGATGGGTAAGCTGATGCCCTGGAAAAAGTCTTGGCTACCTTCTTGCACCTTGTGTTGCAATTCATGTGTGCACCAGCCCTAGCATCAGCACCTGAGAACTGAAAAAAAAATCAAAGTCAAATGGGACACCTACAGCTAAGTAGCCTAAGTAGTAAAAGAAATTTACAGGCTTGGAGGGTTGGATCATCAAATACCACAACTGATACCTTAAAGTACCTTTAAAGTCCTTGAAACAGCATTTAAAGTTCCACAGAAAATTTAGAGTGTGGTGACAAATCTTAACCTAAGTGTAAATTCTAAGATTCCAGACCTCTAGCAAGAAATTCAGAAAATCATTCATTTCATGGAATCTCTAAGACCAGGGACGTCAACCCAGGGACTTAAAAAATCTTGAGATTGTCTTGAAATGGCTAAATTTCCTGGAATATTCCCAGGAGAAATACAGGAAATGTATGGCAGTCATCTTGAAGTTTTGCTGGGAAACGAAGTGAAAACTCTTGAGACACCTGGCAAAACCGGGAGAAATGACGTTCCTGTAAGACCCAAGCAAGAAAAAAGAAAGATGATAGTATCTTTTGCATAATAGCATATTCCAGGTAGAAGTAAATAAGAAAATGTGCACAAGCGTTCCTCCCTGCCCCTTTGGAGTCAAATTGGTTGTTTGGTTTTACCCTGGGGTATTGTGCAAGAAGTCCATCAGGGGTAATCTGCTTGCGGGGAAAAAAGTCCTGACCCAAATGATTTTTTTTAAATTGTCTGTAGGCAGGGTTAGAACTTTGTTTCTTTAGAATTAGCTTGTAGAAATGAGATCTACAAGCTAAATCGGCATAAAAAAATGCACAGTGAATAAAAGCGCCTTGGCCAACTGAAAGAGAAATGTGTTTCCATGCACTGTTTTAAAGTATTTACCGTTGTAATAACATTTTTTCTCAACAGAGATCAGGCCGAGACATTTTCTTTATTTGAAGGCAGCTTGTTAGGAAATGTGAGCGATTTTTCTCCCACGCTCTATAGATGCAAAGTTAGCTTGTAGGCATTTCGAACTGTGGTAGAGGAAAACCAGCAAATGTCCAGGGGTTGGGGGGATTTTTTTTTTATTGCCAAAGCCTGTTGTGCCTGGGAACTTTGTTATGCATGTGAGCAGATAAAATCAAGAAAATCCCTTGCATTTTCTAGCAAACTGCCTAATAAACAAAATGTGTTAGCCTGATCTCTGTTGACAAAAAAATGACATTACCAGAGGATTAAAAGAGTGGAAAATGCTGTTGTTTTTCAGCTGGCTGTGATGTTGGCCACCAACTTTAAGCTTTATTATCATGATACAATGTTACAGTCAATCATTATTTATTTTGGTCGATGATTTCAAGCCAATGCACACCCCTTTTCAGCAAAAACGTTTTCACCAAAACACACAGTCTCATCCACAAAGCTAAGCTTCAAATATTGAGTTAATTCTTAAATCTGCTTTCCAATAGTCAAATTAAAGAGAGTTGCTGAATGAATCACAGGGGACTGAAACATGATTCCAATGTGTATTTACAATTATCTTATTGCAAGTACAAGGGATATGAAGTATAGAGAGAGTAGTTTAAATATGATATCCTAGAGATTCATGTGTTGCATTTTCAATGGAGAACATGCGCCCTACTAAGCAAAGAGATGAGCAAAGCACTCAAATTTGGAACTAACTTACCTTAAACTTACTTGAATATCGTATCTTTTCTTCTTGAAGGAATCTTGATGCCAAAGCATTTCTGTCGTTAGACAGCTCCAAGGATGTCCTTGAGAAGCGAGTCGTACATTGTTCTTTCCATGTACAAATATTGAGTTTTCTCCTAACAGTTCGAGCGACATGTTTTCTTTTCTTAAACAAGCCAACTGCAAAGGCTGGCTAAATTCCGTGAGAATTGCGTGTCTATGACAAGTTAATTTATTCCGTGTTGAGCTGTAACAAAGCTGCAAATTATTTTCCTTGCTTTTGTATTATCTAGAGTGATTCATAGCTTGATTTTAAACCTCTTTCTTCCTGTTATGATCATCCGGGCTGAAAACCACTTATTAGCGGAACTCCTGTGGAGCTCCATAGGCTAATGTGTGAAAAAAAAATGAATAAAAGTAACCCTTCGAGCTGTATTCGAGTGGTTGTATTTTCCGTTGGACAGCCGCTGGTCTAAGTACCGTCGGCTTATTTCTGAGTGCGTACATGGTGTGTTGCCATGGGTTACCATATTCACATTCGGCCCTTGTGCAAGTCAAGATTTCGTCCACCATCTGCAATTTCTTGTAGCTTGTATCATTGTTATTGGCCACAAAACTTTGAGAGAACTTTCGGGGATGTTCGGAAAAGATACATGAAGCCTTTGGGTTACCTGTCTTTGGTTGCTGGCAGAATGGACTGGGATCAGGAAAGGATGAGTAATCGATAAAGTGGTTTTACAGCCCGGATGATCATAACAGAAAGACTAAGGTGAATATGGTAACCCATGGCAACACACCATGTACGCACTCAGAAATAAGCCGACGGTACTTAGACCAGCGGCTGTCCAACGGAAAATACAACCACTCGAATACAGCTCGAAGGGTTACTTTTATTCATTTTGTTTTATTTTCACACATTAGCCTATGGAGCTCCACAGGAGTTCCGCTAATAAGTGGTTTTCAGCCCGGATGATCATAACAGGAAGAAAGAGGTTTAAAATCAAGCTATGAATCATTCTAGATAATACAAAAACAAGGAAAATAATTTGCAGCTTTGTTACAGCTCAACACGGAATAAATTAAATTGTCATAGACACGGAATTCTCACGGAATTTAGCCAGCCTTTGCAGTCTCAACATTTGTACATGGAAAGAACAATGTACGACTCGCTTCTGAAGGACATCCTTGGAGCTGAATAAGTTTCTAACGACAGAAATGCTTTGGCATCAAGATTCCTTCAAGAAGAAAAGATACGATATTCAGGTAAGTTTTAAAGTAAGTTAGTTCCAAAGTTGAGTGCCTTGCTGATCTCTTTGCTTAGGGCGCATGCTCTCCATTGAAAATGCAACACATGAATCTCTAGGATATCATACTTAAACTACTCTATCTATACTTCATATCCCTTACTTGCATAAGATAATTGTCTATACTTCATATCCCTTACTTGCATAAGATAATTGTAAATACACATTGGAATCGTGTTTCAGTCCCCTGTGATTCATTCAGCAACTCTCTTTAATTTGACTATTGGAAATTAGATTTAATTAACTCAATATTTGAAACTTAGCTTTGTGGATGAGACTGTGTGTTTTGGTGAAAACTTTTTTGCTGAAAAGGGGTGTGCATTTGGCTTGAAATCATAGACAGAAATAAATAATGATTGACTGTAACATTGTATCATGATAATAAAGCTAAAGTTGGTGACCAGCATGACAGCCAGCTCAAAGACAAAAGCATTTTCCACTCTTTTAATCCTCTGGTAATGTCATTTTTTGTCAACAGAGATCAGGCTAAGACATTTTATTTATTACTATTAGGCAGTTTCCTAGAAAATGCAAGGGATTTTCTTGATTTTATCTGCTCACATGCATAACAAAGTTCCAAGGCACAACAGGCTTTGGCAAAAAAAAAAAAATCCCCCAACCCTGGACATTTGCTTGTTTTCCTACCACACTTCGAAATGCCTACAAGCTAACTTTGCATCTATAGAGCGTGGGAGAAAAATCGCTCACATTTCCTAACAAGCTGCCTTCAAATAAAGAAAATGTCTCGGCCTGATCTCTGTTGAGAAAAAAATGTTATTACAACGGTAAATACTTTAAAACAGTGCATGGAAACACATTTCTCTTTCAGTTGGCCAAGACGCTTTTATTCACTGTGCATTTTTTTTATGCCGATTTAGCTTGTAGATCTCATTTCTACAAGCTAATTCTAAAGAAACAAAGTTCTAATCCTGCCTACAGACAGGACTTTTTTCTCCCCAAGCAGATTACCCCTGATGGACATTTTGCACATTACCCCAGGGTAAAACCAAACAACCAATTTGACTCCAAAGGGGCAGGGAGGAATGCTTGTGCACATTTTCTTATTTACTTCTACCTGGAATATGCTATTATGCAAAATATCATTTTTCTTTTTTCTTGCATGGGTCTTACAGGAATGTCAACTCTCCCGGTTTTGCCAGGCGTCTCAAGAGTTTTCGCTTCGTTTCCCAGCAAGACTTCAAGATAACTGTCATACATTTACTGTATTTCTACCGGGAATATTTCAGGAAATTTAGCCATTTCAAGACAATCTCCAGATTTTTTAAGTCCCTGGGTTGACGTCCCTGGTCTTAGAGATTCCATGAAATGAATGATTTTCTGATTTTCTTGCTAGAGGTCTGGAATCTTAGAATTCAGACTTAGGTTAAGATTTGTCACCACACTCTAAATTTTCTGTGGAATTTTAAATGCTGTTTCAAGGACTTTAAAGGTGCTTTAAGGTATCAGTTATGGTATTTGATGATCCAACCCTCCAAGCCTGTAAATTTCTTTTACTGACTAGGCTACTGAGCTGTAGGTGTCCCATTTGACTTTGATTTTTTTCAGTTCTCGGGTGCTGATGCTAGGACTGGTTCACAAATGAATTGCAACATAAGGTGCAAGAAGGTAGCCGAGAGTTTTTCCAGGGCATCAGCTAACCCATCCTGTAACTCTAGACTCCATTTGCACTAAGCACTGTGAAAAAACCCTGGAATTTAAGAGGTCATATCTAGCCTGCCTGTGGCTTGGTTCATACAAACATACCACCTTTCCAGAAGTATTTTTTCAATCTTGTAACAAAAAAAAAGGAATGCAACACATCAACTCACAAGGATAGCCTACTCAAACTCTTTCCTTTTTGTTGTTCGCATAATTATGAAATCCCAAGTGCAAAAAAGCAAAATTTCAAAACACTTTGTGATTATTTGTACTTATACTTTCAACTAGACCATGAATTTGTACTTTATCAGTATTGTGATTCAAACATGCCTCCTTTTTAAACATCGAACCAAGCTTCCTGTGGTGTCTTGTCTGCCTTGTTTCCAGGTTCTTGACCATGAAAAACACAGTGGAAAATGTGCATATCATCCTTTCTCGAGTGTATCTGAGTTCTGGTTGAGTTTTAAGTTTTCTAGGCCTGTAAAATTACAAGAAATTGTTTATGCACGCATCAGGAAATGTCTTAAAAATACTGGTTGTTGTCTACTTGGTATCTAGATGTCCCAACATTTCTTCCTCATCTAAAGGGGAGAGGGGGCTATCATTATTATAAAAATTGCCTAAAGGGGTTTTGAGGCTTTTATTGATACTTTGAGGGGGGTCAAGTATTTTGGGGCTGAATGAAAAATCTTGCTGGCCCACCCCCTGGCATAAATAAGGCTTGTCATGATGGAGTTATTTTGCAAAGTAGTTCTTCTTGTTCTGTTTTGGTCGCCCATACAAAATTTTGCTATGTTTTCGGATATTTTCTATTAATTTTAGTAACACTATTCTTGTGATGCATCCAAGGGGGCCATTTGACGTAAATTGATTTTGGTTTTGATTTCTATGGTATGGAAGGGTTAATATAGCTGGGTAGGATAAAATTGCTCTTCTATTTCAGTTCTTTCTTTATTTTTTTCTAACACCTTGAATGACCTGCTTTGTCTCCCGTTTTCGATCCGTAGGTCATGGAAGGACATTGGAAATCCCGGAGGGGTGAGGTCAACCTTGCCGCTCGAAAAACCTTGAGACACCAAAATATTGGGCTTTTGAGGCAGGAAAAGACCTAATGTCTGTCATTTTCGCTGTATTTAGCGTTCTTTTAAGGTCCAGAAGCAAAAAAAAAATCGTTTTTTCAAAAGAAAACCGTGAGATTTTACTTAAAAACCGGGAGACTCCCGGCAAAACCGGGAGAGTTGACGTCCCTGCTTTGGTCATCAAACAATGACTCTGCAATGCAATCTCCGAACTTCCGATTAGGCAATGGTACAGTAATTCTTGAGTTTATTAACCTGTTGTTCTTAGAATTGTGGAATATTTTATCCATTTCGCTAAGCCCTGAGGTTTGACTGAGGAATAATTGACTGCTTGATTTAATTTGTAGGTTTCCAGCTTATGTTTTTCTGGCTTCAGTGTTTACCGCATATAACAGGCAAGTAATCATTAAATTATTTTGTTTCACTGTCGGATCAGGCACGAACATTTTCAAGCATATATCTTGTAGGTAGCGCAAGTTTATTTGAGATTATTTTTTTCTCCCAAATCATTAAAAAAAGTTAGTTTTTACATTGTAAATAAAATGTAAGTATACTTTATAAAACCAGACATGCTGGGAACAACTGACAAAGTGCATCATTCACAGTTGAAGGGGAATCTGAAAATTGATTATCTTAATACAGGAAAAGAAACAAAATTTAGGCATATTTTCTTAGAACAAGATATTTCTCCCTCATGATATTTGGCCTTTGTCAAGCTTGAGTTTAGATGCAATTATATTTCAGTTCAATAAAAACCTAGGACAATTCACAGATAGTTAATATTTGTCATAAAAATGAAAAAAGTGAACCTACAATCATTTGTATCTGTGACATTATAGCTTCATGTGATGTTTTTCATAAGTCATCTTGTGAGGATTAGCTTGCACCCCTGGCCGGGCCCCCTGCAATCATCACACTAAGTGGAATATCCTCAGTAATGACTGTAGCCAAACACACATAAAATGTGTGGTTCCCAGGGGGTACATGGATATAGAAATGACTGGGGGTCCGACAGAGCTTCAAATTTCATACCCAAAAAAATGAGCCATAAATTTTAAACCGCCCACCCATAATATCCAACTTTCTTAGTCTAGAAAGGCCATTTAGCATACACATGATGCTGTGAGCTGCTTATGTTTCCCGGAAATAGCTTTAGCTTTCGATCAACCCCCCACCCCCCAAATACCTGGTAGAATTTTAAACCCAAAAAATTCCTTTTACTACAAATTTCATACCCCCCAAAAAATGTCAGACCTCCACATCACTTTTATATCAAGGTACCCCCTTCGTTATGGTTCCAGAAAGTATTCAAGGAAGGGCTTGGAAATTCTAGAGTGGTTGCGGGTCAATTTACCTGCTTTTTTTATATACAAATACTCAGCTATTTTTCTTTTGATATTCCAGAGGGGTGTGTCACTTTTCAACACACTTCTGTGGAGTGAGGGAGAGAGGGAACCACACATAACACTCAGGGCCGCAGCAAGCCTCCAAAAACTGGGGGGGGGACAACATATAAAAAACCTCAAAGCAGTTTTTAAAAAAAGTTTAAACTCTTTTGCCTGAATGTGAATTTGCCGCATGTTTGGGAGAACTTTGAAATGCAGGGTGCAAAATTGGGAGTTTTAAGGGTTGTTTGGGGAAAAACTGGGTCCCCCGGCCCCGGTAAGCGCTGCGGCCCTGACACTGTTAATGCACCATAAATCCTTGAATTAGTGCCTGCTGGACACTTATCTACATAAAACATTCCTAAGCATATTTTTAATCGATCGGAAGCAAATAATTTCTAAAATACTACCATATCATAAAATACTACATAAAATACTACCATAGCATAAGTGTGCCAAAAACGATGCTTCTGTGTGTGTGCCCTGTGTGCCTCCTGGACAATCAAACAGAGACATGGTAATTATGGAGTGTTAAAAAATCAACCTTGCTTCAATCAATACATTCCTTTTAAGGTGGTGAATCTGAAAGTTTGAATGTTATTCATCCTTGATTTAATGTTTTCATTATTGTTATGGATTTTACAAAGATAATGGGACTCCAGTATGTTCCGTTACTAAAATGTATAATAATATCCATGGCTATATGCTTTCATTTGGTAAATAGACAGGAAAAGAAGATATGTGTTATAGTTGCAACATTTTATAATGGATTCCTTTTCTCTTTCAATTTCGGTGACAAAGCAGCAGCCAGAGATCGCTCTTGGACAGGCCATCCATGGCATAAGGCAAAAATAATATTAACATAATGGCTGTAGTACATGGGAGGCAGAACATAAGTGAGGGGGCTGATAGACATTATGTATGGCAATGTGGGGGGTGGGGGAAAACAAGAAAATATGTTCAAAAGTGGATGCCCCTCCCTTCTGAGCTTCTAGGCCCATCCCCCTTACCATTCAGTGGAATTCTTATTAATTAAAAAAGAAGGTGCAGCTGTATGAGTGGAAAGCTCATTCTCATTCATGGTATACCATATTGGATTGTATGGGGATGCTCGGCCCGAAAGGGGTAGGGTTTTCAGGCTAGAGGTATAAGAAAGGGGTAGGGTATTGGTAGGGTATTGGTATTTTCTGGAATGACATATTTTAGTAAAAATACACTGCTCATGTAATAAATGGGACATGTATATTGTGATTCAAATTTATAAAAAAACTCATGGCAAATAATTACTTTTCTCTTTATTGCACTTTTGTTCTTTGTTAGAATTATTCCATTGGGAGGGGTTAAGTATGCTATTTTTTCTGAAGGAAGTTTCTTTACCCTACTTGACGACAGGCCAAGCTTTATTGTGCCAGTGTAGCAACATACCAAAGAAGACACTGTATACATATCAAGAGACATTTTTCTTGTAAAGCATACTGTGACAAGCTATCTACAATGGCAACCTTGTTTTTGTTTCATTAACACAGAAAAATATGTAACCGGGAGCTCCGCTTTTAGCCAGTGGCTAAATCTATATATTAGTCTAGTTTTGGTCATTTCTAAATGCTGCTGTCCCCTCTGGCGAACATGATTCATAGCGCAAAAACAATAGAGTGTTTTGATATGACGTCATAGTGAAATAGGGCAATTATTGTCAGAAATTTGCTATAATATTATTGCATGTATAAGAATTAGTCGTTCTGTAAGAGGCATAAACATTGGAGTTCCGCTTTTAGGCAGTGTCTAAATCTATATATTATCGATTACTCATCCTTCCCTGATACCAGTCCACTCTGCCAGCAACCAACCAAAGACAGGTAACCCAAAGGCTTCATGTATCTCCGAAAGTTCTTTCAAAGTTTTGTGCCCAATATAACAATGATACAAGCTACAAGAAACTGCAGATGGCGGATGAAATCTTGACTTGCACAAGGGCTGCCCAGAATATGGTAACCCATGGCAACGCACCATGTACGCACTCAGAAATAAGCCGACGGTACTTAGACCAGCGGCTGTCCAACGGAAAATACAACCACTCGAATACAGCTCGAAGGGTTACTTTTATTCATTTTGTTTTATTTTCACACATTAGCCTATGGCATCCTCGGAGACTCAGGGAATTTTTTTCTCTGCTCCCCGCTCGCGAGAAAAAAATAACCCCTGGGGAACAGTAAGGAACGAACTTGGTCAAAAGCCGACGCGGCCGACGCGACGCCTTAATCCCCTTGGGGATTAAGTAATTAACCTTTCCTGTCAAAACCTGTCATCCACTCATCAGTTTGTGTAACGCGATACGGCAAATGCAGCCGGTGCTTTTTTAGCGGCAAAACACGGCGCGAAACCTTACGCGCGTAGTTATGGCGCTCTCGATATTTCGCTGTTTTGTCATCTCATCTTTTCTTAAAACGTTCAAATGAGCGCGACCCCAAAGAAACCTATTGGGCATTACTGCCGTATTTGCGGTGAAACAGATGTAGACAGCAAGAGAAAACACAAGTTGTTCGGCGAGCAGTCTCTCGGCGAGAAATTGTAACAACTAACTGGACGAAATGTCTCGCAGGATGATGGATTTTCCGACTTTGTTTGCTCATTTTGCAAACCGAGGATACTTCGTTGTCACAAAATGAAAATAGAAGTCGCTACTTTAGCAGACTACATGAGAGCCGGCCAAGAAGATGTTGAGAGCGGGAGGACAGGAGCCCGGTTCAAGAGAGGCAGAAATACACCTCCTAATGCTCAGACGAGAGCGTCTTCTGCTAGAACTTCCACCACCTCTACTAATTTGGAAACTTGTTCCATCGATATTGCGAAAAGGCCGGCCAGAAAGTCTTTGTCCTTCGCATCCTCATGCTCTGAGTCCTCGTTCGAAATAGCCCCTCGTCCTGCTGAACAGTCAAAGATCTTATCTGTCCAGGAATCCCAATCCTCGCCACCAGTTACAAGAAATCCCTTGAAAGCTGTCTCATGTCAAACAAAGGAATCGTTTTTGAGAAAACAAAAGGAAAAAGGAAGTCCTGCAAGTATCGAGGTAAGCATGAATTAAGCGTAAATTTGTGAAATGAATTCACTCACCCGGAAACTCACTACGATGTCTGTTTAAAATACAATTATTATAATGCCAATCGAATATCCTTAGATCTATTTCTCTCTTTTTTTAGCACAGAAATATCTAACACTGGTTGTAGAACGACAAACACTCTAGCTCAAATTAAGCTACTAACACGCGCATGTTTCTACATTTGGTTTTCGGCCACACGCGAGTTGCTAGCAACAAAAATCAATGTTCGTTTTTTTTCTCGTGAGTGGAAACGTTAGAGGAAAAATCCCCTGGGTCTCCGAGGATGAGCCTATGGGGCTCCACAGGAGTTCCGCTATAAATTTGTTGATGTCTTTTTGCATAATTGATCTGCCGCATGCGGCATAGTTTCATACGGCCTCTTTGATATTTGGAACTAGCATTAATAATAATGGTCGATAATAATATGCTGCAAATTATCGGGATATTTACGGAGGAGGTCAAATGGCCCTTATACAGAGTGTGGGTTATTTTTTTGCACATGTGCTGATTATGTGGGTGGCACACCACTCATTTAATTAACCCAAGATTTGCATGCTCTGTGTCTTGGCTTTGCATGATGAAGGTCCTTAAACAGTGTAGGTTTTAAAATGACTAAAGAAGGCACGCTTTAAAACAAACAGTTTTTTTCAAAGACAGCAAAGCTCCCACATGTACAAATTTAGCACCAATCAGGCCTACATTGGTGAAAGTAATAGGGCAATAGAGACAACAGTTTTTAAGTTGCGCGTAGTCCCGTAGTCCCGTAGTACTCGCTTGATCCTGCAGCTCGAGGGTGTGACAGGGGAGGTAAGATGTCTATGGTGTGGGAGGGGAGGGTGAAATAAATTTAAGAAGATGTAATATTGGGTCACATTTATAGCGGAGCTCCCGCGGGCGCCGAAGGCGCCCGCGTAGCGGAGCCCTATAGCTACATCCAGGCGGAAAAGAAACAACACAAAAGTGTATATGCATCGACCTGTTTTGTGATGGACTTCCGGTTTGTCCGTGGTTTCGTCGTCGCACAGAGGGCCCACCAGATTTGAGCGGGAAAATGAGCACGCGCGCTTGAATTTTAGTTGGCGATTTTTATTTGAAAGGGACATTTTTTTTCTTAGAGATTTTGTTATTTCGTGTTTGAATTGACGACAAGTGAAGGAAATTGTTTTCTTGTTCTTCATCAAAAAACTGAAACGTTTCTGAAACAACTGTGAAATCATAGTATTCAAGAAGTCGAGACTGATATGTCGATGAACACGGGAGTTTTACAAGGGAAAAGAAGCGAAGTCAGTGGCACTAGAGACTAGAGTGAGGGAGAAAAACCAGCAGCGAGCGAATGACATGTCGGAAGACAAAAACGACCGCTCGATCGACAGAGAACGGGAAATTGATGTCTTCAGTAAGAGGATTGAGGTTACCCTAGCTAACATGTCGAAACCTGAAGATGTTAAAGAGGCAGATATTATATAAATACAACGTTAAAAAGTGTCATTTTTCGGAGTCTCAGAGAAGGAAAGATAGAACAACAGCGCGGAATGATCGAAGGTCGAAACTCGGAAGACCGTCGTCGTGCCGTGAAGTGACAAGGAAAAATATTCTGAAGGTAGGTCCTTGCCACGAAAAACGTTTAAGATTCAACCGCAGTTTTAACTTGAAAAAGTTTTAACTTTTAACTTTAAATAGTTTTAAATTTTCATTTTTCGCGCCCCGGCGGTTCGCCGCGCTAGTTGGAAAATGATGAAAGTTCATTAAAAACGATCGTGGCTGCTCGGTAGATTTGCGTTAGTTGTTTATTTGAGTTGAGGATTCCAAGTGGAATACCGTCGTATGTTTTAAGTGATTTCAGTTTGACAGCGATTCTACTTCCGTTGCCATAGCTTTGAGTGATATTGTAGTTTGGGAGAATTTAAGGATATTTATTTGCTTGCCAAAAGCAGCCATCTTGAATGAATTGAACGTCATCGAACTTTACTTCGGTCATAAACTATGCAATGCAATCTACAAACGCTTCCAAACTTCCGATTTAGGCAATGGTACAGTAATTCTTGAATTTACTAACCTGTCATTCTTAAAATTTTGGAATATTTTATCCATTTAATTTGTAGGTTTCCAAGATATTTTTCTGGCAAGTGGAGATTTTAATCATAATAAATTATTTTGTTTCACTGTCGGAATTAAAGCACGAACATTTTCTATCTTGGATACCACCGATTAGGTCCTCAGTTTTGTAGCGCTAGTAAGTTTATTTGAGCTTATTTTTGTAGGCTCCCAAATCACTTTTAAGGTACGTTTTTAAATAAAAGTGTAACTATACTTAATAAAACCATGGACATATGGAAATCACTCACAAAGTGCATCATTCACAGTTGAAGGGGATCATCAAGTGAAAATTTACAGGAAAAGAAACAAATAATGGAATTCAAAATAGCATGTTTTCTTAGAACAAAATATAATCTCCCTCATGATATTTGGCCTTTCAAGATCAATAAAAACCTCGGATAATTCACAGATAATTCACCAGTCATAAAAATGAAAAAAGTGAACCTACAATCATTGTATCTGTGACTAGCTTCATGTGATTTTTTTTTTCAAAGTCATCTGGTGGATTAGCTTGCACCCCCTGCAGTCACACACTCAGGGGAATATCCTCTGTACTGACTGTAAGGTTTGTTCCAGAAAGTATTCAAGGCATGAGGGCTTGGAAATTCTAGAGTGGTTGGGGGTCAATTTACCTGTTTGTTTTTTTTTCATGCAAATACTCAGCTATTTTCCTAATTCCAGAGGGGTGTGTCACTTTTCAACACCCTTCTGTGGAGTGAGGGGGAGGGGATGCACCAGAAATCCTTGAATTATTGCCTGCTGGCCAACATTATCAACATAAAACATTCCTAAGTATATTATTTAATCTATCGGAAGCAACTAATTCCTAAAATACTAAAAAAAGTTATTCTGTGCTATGTCACTGCGTTCCGCCGCACAGAAAATGTTTATATTGTATATTCTACATGAACATACACGGGTGTAGGAGAGACACTTTCCAGTTACGTCAAGAAAGAGGGAGCGATAAAAAATCAACCTATTTTCAATACACTCTTTTTAAAGGGGGGGGGGGGGGGGGCATTTTTTTCAAACTCGGGGCCCAAGTGTTACTGTTCTGCCATACTCAAAACTGTTAATCACCATTGAACTAAGGGCAAGGGACCGGTCATTATTTATCGCCTTGGCGGGAACAAATCATATCGAAAGGAAGCCCCTGACGTTTTGCAGAAAGAGAGGATCGCATTCTTATTCTTTGGGGCGCGAAGCGCGCCCAGATTTAAAAAAAATACATTTCATTAAGCCTGAGAGAAAAGGTTGATGAAAATTTCATTTCTTTGGAGAGTTAACAACGGCTGTAAATTCTTTATGCGCGCAAAGCGCGCCCTAAGGAAATTCTTATTATTCACGTGCGTAAACTGCGGCCCAATGCACTTCTATGCTTGTAACGTCGAATTCACGCTGACCTAAGATGCCAGTCCTTTCAAACATAGTAGCCACTGACCGCCAGACTTTTAAGTGGGGGATTATGTTTTTGAGTTATTCGCTTCGTTACTCGTGTTCTTTAAAACTTTCGCGCGCCGAAATTTTTAAATGGCACATGATATTATCAACGTGTGTTACTATGCAGTTAATGAATAAAAATGATTTTACTATCAGAATCTAGTCCATGCTATTGCAGCCATCAAGTCACCCTGTCTCACAAATCAGCGCCCAAAAAAAATTACCCCCTCCACCTCGAATGTAAGCCCAAAATTTGAGCCCCCCCCCCCCCCAAACCGGCGCCCAAAAAATCAAAGCCCCCCCCCCCAATCTATTTGTCGGCCCGACCCCCCCGTTAAATAATGACCACTCCCTTATGGCTTTTACAAAGATGATGGGACTCCAGTATCTTCCTTTACTAAAATGTATAATATATAGATTTAGGCACTGCCTAAAAGCAGAACTCCAATGTTTTATACCTCTTACAGAACGACTAATTATACATGCAATAATATTATAGCAAATTTCTGACAATAATTGCCCTATTTCACTATGACGTCATATCAAAACACTCTATTGTCTTTGCGCTATGAATCATGGTCGCCAGAGGGGACAGCAGCATTTAGAAATGACCAAAACACAATAAAAATGCCATTCATGATGTTCGAATGGTACTTTTATTTGAACCAAGTTTCAGCTATCTTGCCCATGTAAACAAACCATGACGTCATAGTGAAATAGGGCAACTAATCGGACGTTATTTGGCTTCTGATGGTGCTAATTAAAAAATGATTTCAGGGGGTGCATGGGGACCCCTCCTGGCGCCTAGACTATAATGGACTATAACTGATAAGCCAGTTGGCTAAGGCAAGTAACTTTTCTGTGCTACTTGTCCTGATGGGACTAGTGATCAAAAATGTCAAGGTCGAGCACTCACCCATATCAATTGGGTGGGGGTGCTTGTTGGACAAATGGAATTTGAAGAGCTGTGTATTGTGGACATGTATTTTAACCACAGAGATACATAACTTCCCATTACAGAATCCTAGAAATCTGGCAAAACCTAAACATCTGAAGATTTTTTTTTTGCTTGAAAAGAGTTGCTTAATAATACTGAGTTTCCTAACTATCCCTAACAGAATCCTAGTCAGAAAAGTCAGATAACAAAAAGTAGTATAAAAATCATAATCATAATAATGTGTTTCCAAAAAATATCCATACCCCCCTCTATGTAATTTCCAAAGAAAAATACAGTATTTGTATGGAAAAGATCAGGTAAATTGGAGTAAATCCATTTCCCGAGTCAAATCCGAGTCCGAGTCAAATCCGAGCCTGAGTCAAATTTACGAGTCAATGATAAAAACTGCAATTATGTATATATAACTGATTTAGAATTTGAGTCTAGGGCTCCAGGTTATTACACTTTGTTTATTTTGAAACAGAATGCATACATCGATACCGTATAACATGTTGACTGTGGCCCGTCGTTTGTCCTCTTATAAACCTGAGCTTATCTCAATAGTCTTTTAAGAATACCAACTAGCATTTTGTAAGTCAGCTGAAGTCTTAATTATAATTGATATGCTATATAGTATTTTCACACGCTTTTTGACACTTAGAAAAGGAGAAACAAAAGAAACCACAACATAAAGAGAAGCTTCGAGAGCGAACAAATAAGCTTTGGAGACCTGCTTGAATTATCTTAAACAACGCCTGTTTACCGCTATCAAAATTGTCGATTCTTTTTATATTATGGCCCACTAAAACTCGTATACGGTTGATCTGCTATCTGATGATAATGTTATAATTTAAGCGACCATGGCAATAGGCCCACTTCTGTCCAAAAAAAAACACCATCGGCAGCGATATGTTGTTGCCGAACATCAAAACTTGAAAAAAATGTAAGCATGAAAGAAACCTAATTTGTATTTTCTTTGTTAAGCGTATTTTGTGCTATCAAGCCAGGGAAAAGCCATAGGATATTTTAAATGCAGAAATTCCCCATTTTGCAACAAAAATATAGCTGACTCGGACTTTTGACTCGGGCTCGCATTTGAGCTCTAATTGACGGAATTTCCAATCCCTTTGTAGGGGTTATGGATAATCTGGAACCAGACATTGTGTGGTTCCAGAAATTATCCATACCCCCCTTACGGAAGGGCAATGGAAATTCTGGAGGGGTGGGGGGTCAATTTACCTGATTATTTTCATACAAATACTGTATTTTTCCCTGGAAATTCCAGAGGGGCGGGGTGGGGGGGGTCACTTTTCGACACCCTTCTGTAGAGGGGGTATGGATATTTTCTGGAACCACAGATTTCCAGAAAATATCCCCCCCACACAGAAGAGTGTTGAGAGGAGACCCCCGCCCATCATCCCTCCAAAGAAAGTAAATTGACTCCCCACCCTCACCCCTCTGGGATTTCCAATGCCCTTCCATGACCTACGGATCGAAAACGGGAGACAAAGCAGGTGTTAGAAAAAAAAAAAAAAACAGAACTGGAAGAGCAATTTTATCCTACCCAACTATATGAACTCTTCCACACCATAGAAATCAAAACCAAAATCAATTTACATCAAATGGCCCCCTTGGATGCATCACAAGAATAATGTTACTAAAATAATAGAACATATCCGAAAACATAGTAAAATTTATTGGAGTTTTGCCAAATGTAAATCATTATTATTTCTTACAGTTCAAATAAAAAATATATCTAAGTATATATCCTTGTAGGGGGATTTACTGGAACTCCAGTGAGCAATGGTTTAAATCCAGTTTTAAGCATTGTTCTGGTAGGGAGCATTCATTATTTATGCCAGGGGGTGGGCTGGCAAGATTTTTCATTCAGCCCAAAAAAAAACCTTGACCCCCCTCAAAGTATCAATAAAAACCTCAAAACCCCTTTAGGCAATTTTTATGATAATGATAGCCCCCTCCCCCCCTTTAGATCAGGAA
The DNA here is from genome assembly GCA_033964015.1 of Scolanthus callimorphus. NCBI lineage: Eukaryota > Metazoa > Cnidaria > Anthozoa > Actiniaria > Edwardsiidae > Scolanthus > Scolanthus callimorphus. The sequence goes on from CM066920.1 coordinate 18,967,085, forward strand.
GAAATGTTGGGACATCTAGATACCAAGTTGACAACAACCAGTATTTTTAGACATTTTCTTGATGTGTGCATAAAGAGTTTGTTTTAATTTTACAGGTGTGTAACCTCTTGTATCCATATGTTAAAGTAACATCTTGCTGCCATAAAATGTAGATGACCCCTCACAAGTGTTTTCATATCTTCTGGTGATCCCCACTTGAATGTGCCAAAGTCATACCAAAATAATCACAAAGTGTTTTGAAATTTTGCTTTTTTGCACTTGGGATTTCATAATTATGCAAACAACAAAAAGGAAAGAGTTTGAGTAGGCTATCCTTGTGAGTTGATGTGTTGTATTGTTTTTTTGTTACAAGATTGAAAAAATACTTCTGGAAAGGTGGTATGTTTTTATGTTTATATGAACCAAGCCACAAGCAGGCTAGATATGACCTCTTAAATTGCAGGGGTTTTTTCACAGTGCTTAGTGCAAATGGAGTCTAGAGTTACAGGATGGGTTAGCTGATGCCCTGGAAAAAGTCTTGGCTACCTTCTTGCACCTAGTGTTGCAATTCATGTGTGAACCAGCCCTAGCAACAGCACCTGAGAACTAAAAAAAAAATCAAAGTCAAACGGGACACCTACAGCTAAGTAGCCTTAGTCAGTAAAAGAAATTTACAGGCTTAACTGATACCTTAAAGTACCTTTAAAGTCCTTGAACCAGCATTTAAAATTCCACAGAGTGTGGTGACAAATCTTAACCTAAGTCTGAGTTCTAAGATTCCAGACCTCTAGCAAGAAAATCAGAAATCATTGATTTCATGGAATCTCTAAGACCAGGGACGTCAAACCAGGGACTTTAAAAATCTGGAGATTGTCTTGAAATGGCTAAATTTCCTGAAATATTCCCGAAAAAAAAACAACTCTTGAGACGCCTGGCAAAACCGGGAGAGTTGATGTTCCTGTAAGACCCATGCAAGAAAAAAGAAAGATGATAGTATCTTTTGCATAATAGCATATTCCAGGCAGAAGTAAATAAGAAAATGTGCACAAGCGTTCCTCCCTGCCCCTTTGGAGTCAGATTGGTTGTTTGGTTTTACCCTGGGGTAATGTGCAACAAAATGTCCATCAGGGGTAATCTGCTTGCAGGGAAAAAAGTCCTGACCCAAATGATTTTTTTTAATTGTCCATAGGTAGGGTGAGAACTTTGTTTCTTTAGAATTAGCTTGTAGAAATGAGATCTACAAGCTAAATTGGCATAAAAAAATGCACAGTGAATAAAAAGCATCTTGGCCAACTGAAAGACAAACGTGTTTCCACTGTTTTAAAGTATTTACTGTTGTAATAACATTTTTTGTCGACAGAGATCAGGCCGAGACAGTTTCTTTATTTGAAGGCAGCTTGTTAGGAAATGTGAGTGATTTTTCTCCCACGCTCTATAAATACAAAGTTAGCTTGTAGCAAATGTCCAGGGGTTGGGGGGATTTTTTTTATTGCCAAAGCCTGTTGTGCCTGGGAACTTTGTTTTGATTCTAAAATGGTCTTTCCACACCTGTCTATATTCTGCAACTTACAGCTCACCTGGAAAAAATGTGAGCAGAGAAAATCCCTTGCATTTTCTAGCAAACTGCCTAATAAATAAAATGTCTTATACCCCATTCACACTGCTGCTTAAACTGGTTTAAATCCTTATCTCCAAGAGACTGTTCCAAGGACAATCTGAATAGACTGTACTGTACATGTTACCAAGTGATCATTAAGCTAGTAAGAGTTTATCGCAGTAAGAAACTTGTCATGTTATTAGGCGAAGAAAAACCTTGTTTAACTAAACATTGTTTTGGTGTGAATGGGCATTACCCTGATCTCTGTTGACAAAAAATGACATTACCAGATGATTAAAAGAGTGGAAAATGCTTTTGTCTTTCAGCTGGCTGTGATGCTGGCTTTATTATCATGATACAATGTTACAGTCAATCATTATTGACTTCTGTCTATGATTTCAAGCCAATGCACAACCCCTTTTCAGCAAAAACGTTTTCACCAAAACACAATGTAGTCTCATCCACAAAGCTAAGCTTCAAATATTGAGTTAATTAAATCTAATTTCCAATAGTCAAATTAAAGAGAGTTGCTGAATGAATCACAGGGGACTGAAACATGATTCCAATGTGTATTATCTTATTGCAAGTACAAGGGATATGAAGTATAGATAGAGTAGTTTAAATATGATATCCTAGCGATTCATGTGTTGCATTTTCAATGGAGAACATGCGCCCTAAGCAAAGAGATGAGCAAAGCACTCAACTTTGAAACTAACTTACTTTAAAACTTACCTGAATATCGTATCTTTTCTTCTTGAAGGAATCTTGATGCCAAAGCATTTCTGTCGTTAGAAACTTATTCAGCTGCAAGGATGTCCTTGAGAAGCGAGTTGTACATTGTTCTTTCCATGTAGAAATATGAGTCTTCTCCTAACATTTCGAGCGACATGGCCAAATTCCGTGAGAATTGCGTGTCTATGACAATTTAATTTATTCCGTGTTGAGCTGTAACAAAGCTGCAAATTATTTTCCTTGCTTTTGTATTATCTAGAATGATTCATAGCTTGATTTTAAACCTCTTTCTTCCTGTTATCATCCGGGCTGAATAAAACACTTTATTGATTACTCATCCTTCCCTGATCCCAGTCCATTCTGCCAGCAACAAACCAAAGACAGGTAACCCAAAGGCTTCATGTATCTTTTCCGAACATCTCCGGAAGTTCTTTCAAAGTTTTGTGCCCAATATAACAATGATACAAGCTACAAGAAACTGCAGATGGCGGACGAAATCTTGACTTGCACAAGGGCTGCCAAAGGTGAAGTGAATATGGTAACCCATGGCAACACACCATGTACGCACTCAGAAATAAGCCGACGGTACTTAGACCAGCGGCTGTCCAACGGAAAATACACCACTCGAATACAACTCGAAGGGTTACTTTTATTCATTTTGTTTTATTTTCACACATTAGCCTATGGGGCTCCACAGGAGTTCTGCTAATAATATCCATTGCTATATGCTATCATTAGAATGGAAAAGAAGATCTGTGTTAATCTAATTTCATCAGACTTATTGGTTACCTACATGTATTCTCTTTCAATTTCGGTGACAGTAGCCGGAGATCGCTCTTTGGCAGGCCATCCATGGCAAAAATAATATCAACATAATGACTGGCAACCTTGTTTTAGTTTCTTTCACACAGAAAATATGTAACCGGGAGCTCCGCTTTTAGCCAGTGGCTAAATCTATATATTCCTGTTACCCATGGTAGGGTTTACAGAATGTGAGTGAGTGAGTGACAGTGCAACCCCTTTCAATATCCTCATTGTGACTTACAGTCATCATGAGGATAAAAATGGGAACGTGACACCCCTGTAGGTGCATTGCACCAGTATTATCACTCATCCCAATGGATTATAACATATGTGATAGAAAGCAAAAGAAAGTGCAACAGGGAACTTGATTGCTCCTACATACTGCAGGTACTTTTATGCAGTCTGTGCTGATGTCAAATACAGTGTGCATAGCGACTTTCTATGAATGAAATGTGCATTCATGTTGTCTGCTAAAAATTAAAACCTGATTTTATATTTTAAAATTGGGTGCCAATTTATTAATGTATTAGTCAGAGGAGACATGTTTTATTTTTTTATATATATAGTCCATGTGGTTGTTAATTACTCAATCACGTAAGTGAGGGCCGACAGATGGGGGCATACACTTAGAATATGGACCACTAGGAATATTCTTACATATGGTCTCGTTATTTGACTAATCAAAACATTTTCTGAGCATATTTATAGGCGTGTTAACAACTTGCAAATAAACTCGAATGATTCTTCAATACCATTCAAGGCTTTGAAATCGAGGCGCAAAGGAAATGGGATGGAAAGTTTCACCCACAGTGTGGGTGCTTTTCAGTGCCTTTCTTTCGTTTCCTGTTAGCACAAAAGAGCTTTTCTTCCCTGATCACGATCAGCTGATGCACATTGTCGAACATTATAAAAACAAAACCAAGAAACAAACAAGGACTTATAAGTAGTATACTATATTTTGTGTCATACCCTAACTGATAGTCATAAAGAGGAAGTACACTGTAGAGGTTGAACAAACTTAGCGTTTCGAGTCGTGTTAACTTATTAGTTAGGTTTTCTCAACACTAGTAGTCACTCGTTTGAGCCGCTATAACTGAAATCCGTTAGTTATTGAAGAGCCACAGACAAAAGATAATAGCGCGGTCGTGATTTCGTACTCAATAAAATTAAGCATTTTAGTTAGACATAAGAACTGCAATCAATGGAATAGTTTTGTTCATAAGACCCCCAGGGAGACATGTAAAAGCAATGATTGCTTTGCGCTGTCATGGAATTTGTTGAACTTAACGCCAACTCAAACATTTACACATATTTACACTACGCCATTCAAGAATAATTAACAACATTACTAGTATGGTTAGAACTCGCTAAAACACGAAATACCTGCTCAGATGGAGGCGTTTGTTCTGAATTCCTTGAACCTGGAGGACTCTTTCGGCTCAATCCTTCCAAAATCCTCACGAGCAAAATGTTCGACGGCAAATCATCGATCTTTTCTTCGACTAAAATCCGACATTCTGGACACCTTAGCTCTTTTTTAGCAGTCTGGATCTCTTTGAGGCATCTTCTACAGAATGTGTGCTGACAAGGAAGGACTTTAGAGGTGTGATCAAGCCTTTCAAGACACACAGAACACTCTACAGTTCACTCAGCTCGACTGAATCCAAAGACATTTTCCACACATATCAAATTCTCCTGTGGCTGGTTAAAAAACCTTCTCCCTTCCAAAATCATCGAAGACCGGGTCATGGGATGTTCGTACCATTGTCCAGTGCTTATAGATTACGATACTATGATTTCCCTTGAAGGGGTAACACTGTTTAAGTCTAATTTAGCAGCACAATTTTCACAAACTTTTCCACTCGATGATTCATTCGGGTTTCGGATTTGTTGACTATGCTGGAGCATGCGCATTTGCGCACATTATGAAAAACACAGGCAACCCGCTATAGAAAGTAAAAAATCAGAGCAATAAGTGGCTTAAATATCATTAAATGATATCAGAAACACTTATATGTTTCTGATGATATCTTATAGTTATCAGCAAACGAAGTCCACTATTCAATTTAGCAAATCCGTATTAGAAAAACTGCAAAGTTTGGTGAAGATTGGTTTAATATAGGCTCGGTTCCCAGGCCGTCGTAACGTCGCGCGGGGTCGCGCGCGTCCTCCTCATCGCGCGGGCCACGAGCGAAAACTCCCGGCTCGGGCGATTTTTTTATTTACGCCCACTTTATAGCACATAACCCAACATCTTACACATGAGCTACGAGAGAGTTCGCAGGTCAACATCCTCCTTTTTATTCACTCATAGAACGAGAATATGTGAATCATAATGAATCTAAAAGCGGATGTTACAAAAAGGAGGAACGGGGAGCGGGGAGCGGGGATCCGGGGAATGGGGACCCGCGGTCTGGGACGACTTTTCAGCGGTTTCCCCATTTTGCATATAAACTTGGCGGCCGTTCGCGAGTGAAATTTCGAAGAAATGCAAGCCGTTTTACCGGTTTTTGTGCTAAAAATACCATTTTAAATTAAGTTAATGCGGTTAATGACACAAAACATAGAGGCCTAAGAGTTTTTACTCTTCTTTGTTCATGAGTGTCCCACTCAAGATTATTTGAGAACTCATGTTTCTGTATCCAGGAAATCAGAGAATGGCTGATGGTACTTTGACTGTCTGGCAGTTGAGCGAGGAGATGCAGTCTTGTTAACACCCCCTTGCACATCTGTGTTCACATGTTAAGACGAAGTAGTGCGAAGTCACGTAATTTCCATGGCTCCTATACATCATAGCAATATACCTTTTCTGATCAACATAATTCCTGGGTTTCCATAATTTTCTTTGCAGGCTTTTGTTTAACAAGAAGAATGAAAACATGCCGATGAAAATATCCAACTTGTACTGCTAAGCCCTCTTAAACAACGTAATAACGGTTCTCTTCTTCTCACATCAGAGAGGATGTTACTAAAACGGGGAACAGGGATCCGGGGAGCGGGGACCCGCGGACTGGGGACGAGTTTCCAGCGGTTTTGCCCATTTTGCATAATATAAACATGGCGGCCGTTTGCGAGTCGAAATTCCTTTCGAAGAAGTGCCAGCCGTTTTACCTGTTTTCGTGCTAAAAATACCATTTTAAATGCAGTCAAAGTCAAGCAGATGAATTTGTGATGATGTGTGCGATGGATTTCAGTCGCACTGGAGAGAGATTAATGACACAAACGTGAGAGGCCACAGTTGCTTTTCTAAAAGTTTTACTCTTCTTTGTTCATGAGTGTCCCACTCAAGGTTATTTGAGAACTCATGTTTCTGTATCCAGGAAATCAGAGGATGGCTTTGTTGCTTTGACTGTCTGGCATGTTAAGATGAAGTAGTGCGAAGTCGTGTAATTTCCATCCTCCTATACATCATAGACCATCATACCAGTATACCTTTTCTCATCAACATAATCCTGGGTTTCAATAATTTTCTTTGAAGGCTTTTGTTTTAACAACAAGAATGAAAACATGCCGATGAAAAGATCCCACTTGTCAACTACAAGGCTGAGACAACTTGCTCTTGCAAACGTAATAATGGTTTTCCTTTTCTCACATCAGAGAAACAATTCTCTGTTATTTTCATTTTCTCGCATCAGTGTGGTTTTCCACGAAAAGTCCATCGAAACTCGTCCCCAGACCGCGGGTCCCCGTTCCCTGGGTCCCCGCTCCCCGGTCCCCGCTCCCCGTTTTAGTAACATCCCATCAGAGAAGCAATTCTCTGTTATTTTCATTTTTGCACATCTATGCAGTTAAGGACGTATTGGTTCTCGCATCAGTGTGGCTTTCCACGAAAAATCCATCGAAACTCGTCCCCAGACCGCGGGTCCCCGTTCCCCGGATCCCCGCTCCCCGTTTTAGTAACATCCCCTAAAAGCGGAATTCCAATCATAAACACCCTACGTCTTACTGCATGGTTTATTCTTATAACAAATGTATCCCTTTCGAGGAACCCAGCTTGCGATACCTAGCCTGGAATTTCAATGAAATTTGCATATGAAATGTTACCGTGGAATTTATGCACCAGTCAATTGATATCACGGCCCCCCGACCCCCGGACAGAGCGGGGAATTTAACATTCACCAAGTGTTAAATGTTACTATTTTTCCGGTCACCAGGGACATGGTCGTTGTTAAAGTTCCCGGTCTCCGGGGACACTTTTGCAACATGGCGAAACGCGCCCTTACTTTGATAAACGCATTTCATCATCAAGCCTCAGAGAAAAGATAAACGCTTTATTTTCTGCGTGTAGTAAAAAGCCTGTTGGTTTTCTTCTTCATACGCTACAAATGACGAAATTATTATTACCAGAAAAGGACCCGTCACTCAGTGACGGTAACGAAGAGAAAACAGACGTCATTTCCTCTTGCGGACAGTTATATTATCTATGCATTTAAATTTACGGGTTGTTAATGGTGTTGGGCAATGGCTAATGTAATTAACCAAACTTTAGTGCAGGAATATCGTGCAGAAAAAGTAGTAAATTGTTCATTTTAGTGGAAAAGCATGACACTTGGCAGGATGATAGAGCTTCCCATGCTGAGCAATTCTGGATGTAGACCCACCCTCGATAATGTTTACTTCCAGTTTTATAGCAGTGGAATTAATTATCCTTTAAACTAATAAATGACGTGTTGCCTTTCGAGTTCGGACAAAAATTTTTTTGTATCGTGACAGAGTATTCAATACGCTACAATTCTACAATCCCCCCCCCCCCCCCCCTGATCATGTACTTCCAGAGTTCCAAGATGGAATTCATTATCACATACAATCAGTAACATAGGACGTTGCCTTCACGATACACACATGGAAATTAGTGTGAAAATGGACCATGGTGCAATGGGCAAATTCGCATGTAGACCCACGCCCTAACTCATGCACTTCCAGTTTTATCGAAATGGAATAAATAATTATCCTTTAAACTATAAGAAAATGACGTGTTGCCTTTTGAGTTCAGACACGAATTTTTGTATCGTGACAGAGTATTGAATACCCTACAATTCTACCAGACTTGACACCCTCCTGATCATGTACTTACAGTGTACCAAGATGGAATTCATTATCACATAAAATCAGTAACTAAGGGTGTTGCCTTCAAGATACACGCATTGAAATTCACGTGAAAATAGACCATTGGCAAATTCGCATGTAGACCCTAACCCCGACCCATGCACTTCCAGTTTTATTAAAGTGGAATTAAAATTAGTCTTTAAAGTGGTCAGTCAGGCTTTCGAAGACCAAGGAGGAAATTCTGTATGTTAAGAGTGTACTATCTATTGCATGTTTTTCTATTCATGATCAAGCAACTCCCCTACCCCGTCATATACTTACAGTACCAGGGTGATGGAATAAATCACAACATGATTGCAGCAACAAAAATCGTGACATATAGAGACGCATGTGGTGGTCTTTCGGATGAGACAATAAACCGAGGTCCCGTCTCGCCTTTCTACCCTTCCCAGTTCCAGGGGGACGTTAAAGAACCACTGGGACGTAATAAACCCTCTGGCAGTGACCACCCTCAGTGTCTGTGCTTATGACCGCTTGGCTGCCAGTGGCGCCCTTGGGACCCAACGCAATTCAGCTTACGAGCTGCGAATTTGGGGAGTCGGTCGCACATACGTTACGTTACGTTATATTTTTGTAACAACGCTTGACCAAAAAGACATGATAAGCTGGTAAGCTTTGAAAGAAGACTGTGCTTTTGTTTGCTCAATTTTTCTCAAGTGCGTGGAGGAGATTTCGACGAATTTATCCGGCATGAGAACAACGCGTCCCGAGAAAGATGCTGCATTACCTTCCACGCACTTACTGATGCGTCGTATTCGCATGGAAACGCAAAGTTGCTGCTTGGGACACTTGGACAGAGTACACGGAAGTTACTCCGGCATTAGGCACTAAGCAAAGCATCACGTGAAGGACGACTGCGCATTGACCGCCTCACTAGAGTTAGTCTATAGTTAACAACTATCCCCGAAGGGGAGGTGAATAGTGGTGGATATATACCGACCCTGAGGGGGATAGTTGTTTTAGTAAATACCAAATCAGTAGAATAAAATACGGTGGTTTAAGGTTCAAAGCGCTTGAGAGTTTTCTCAAAACAGTAAATAGTTAGCACTTATTCTATTTCAATTGAGGTGGATAGTGGCAGAATATTTACCGAGAGCCGCAGGCTCGAGGTAAATATTCCTAAAGCCACTATCCACCGAAATTGAAATAGAATAAGTGTTTTAGTATATACCAGCAAGGCAACCTGCCGAATTTTCAGTCGGAAAACAATAAGAAAAGTTGTGTTAGCGTTTTAAAACTACGTGCGTGTGACAAAACTCACGCAAACTTTATAGATTATTTGCATAAGCACGTTTTTGGTCGATTTTGACAGCTCTAGAAAGTTTGCAAGCATTTACTTCGAAAAGCTGCGGAAAAAAGTGGACAATTCAAGGGATTTTCAACAAATTTGGACATGTAGCGAGCAATATATTGCATCATTTCAATTCAAGAAGGAATAATAGCTGCAAATTGGAGAGCATTTGTAAGCAATTCGCCAAAAGTTTCCGAGATGAGAATTATTTGTCGGCAGCCACTCGTTGCACAAGTAGTTTGCTGGAAAAATGGAGTGAGCAAACACCGTAAACACTGGATATTTGAGGAAAACGATTTAGCAGGATAAAACAGCTACACGAAACCTTGTGAAAAGGCTTTATGGGGTTATCATTAGGCAAGAAGAAGGAAAACTAACTACTAACAGAAGTCTCCTTTGTGGCGGACAGTTCGCTCGCAAAAAAGTACAAGAAAGCTGCCGATCAGTCGTTGCAAGACACAAACCATCCTCAGGTACTCTGAAAATTAGCTATTTCGACTGTATTTTCTCGACATATTAGATTATAGTTTTGCTTTTTGTCAGATTAATAAAATAAAGGGAAAATACATGGCTAAAATAAATTTTCATTTATGTTTTGCCAGCTAAAGTTTTTCAACTCGGGTTTCAGTGCAAGCGAGTTTTTCACAACAACGCTCAGACGATTTGTGAGCTCATTAAATCCAGAGATCAGACCGATTTTGAGACAAAGAAATCTAATTTGTTACTTCTTTAGTTTTGTTGACTGACTTTTCTTCAACACTACATGAAATTTGCTTGCCAACACAATATCTACTGTTTCGGAGGTAAATAATGTCTCAGATTCCGAGATTCTAAACCAATCAAAATGCTCGTTCTTAGGAGGTTGCCGAGCTGGTATATACTAATGCTGGATATCTACTATTTCAGGAACCAATCAGAGCGCGCGAAAATGACTATTCACTGTTTGGTATATACTAATGTAGAATATAAGCTATTGGATTAGAATGGTTATTTTGGAAAAAGCAACCCCGAAACAAGGCCGGTATTTAGCATAATAGTAGCAATGGAACTATTTGGTAGTCTATTTGGTCAAGTGTTGTTGCAAAAATATTATGCGTCTCTATATGTTGCCATTTTTGTGCTGCAATCATGCTGTGATTTATTCCATCCCCTGATACTGTAAGTATATGACTTGGGGTCTTGATCATGAATAGCAAAATATGCAATAATGCATACACTCTTAACATACAGAATTTCATCCTGACACCACTTTGAAGACTTGCTAATTCCACTTCGATAAAACTGGAAGTGCATGAGTCAGGGCGTGGGTCTACATGCAAATTGCCCATTGTATCATGGTCCATCTTCACGTGAATTTACATGCGTGTATATTGAAGGCAACGCCCTCTGTTACTGATTTTATGTGATAATAATCATCTTGGTAAACTGGAAGTACATGATCAGGGGGTGTCACGTATTGTAGAATTGTAGGGTATTAAATACTGTCACGATACAAAATTCCGTGTCTGAAAAACAAAAGGCAACACCTCATATTGTAGTTTAAAGGGTAATTAATTCCACTTCGATAAAACTGGAAGTGCATGAGTTAGGGCGTGGGTCTACATGCAAATTTGCCCATTGCACCATGGTCCATTTTCACCACGAATTTTCATGCGTGTATCTTCAAGGCACCGCCCTATGTTACTGATTTTATTTGATAATGAATTCCATCTTGGAACTCTGGAAGTACATGATCAGGGGGTGTTACGTATCGTAGAATTGTAGCATATTAAATACTCTGTCACGATACAAAATTCCGTGTCTGTAGGCAAAAGGCAACACGTCATTTTATTAGTTTAAAGGATAATTAATTCCACTTCTAGAAAACTGGAAGTGTTCGTTATCAAGGGTGGGTCTACATCCAGAATTGCTCAGCATGGGACGCTCTATCACTCTGCCAAGTTTCATGCTTTTTCCATCAAAATGAACAATTTTTCACCAAATTCCTGCACTACTTCAGGCTCGTACCGTTGTGGTGATAACTGTTACACTTGTAATTATATTGCTAATGGACTAACAAATTACACTTTTCGTCAACTTATGAAACCACGTAGGATAACTTCCAAAATCACATGCAAAACTTCTAATGTTATATACATGATTCACTGCAAGCGCTGTAAACTTCAATACATAGGTGAAACCAAACGACAATTACGGGAACGTTTCAACGAGCACAGACGCACACTTGACACTGACAGCCAATCTACACCCACTACCGCAGCTCTCCATTTTCATAACCCCCTAACCATACATCCACAGACATGCTACTTATCCCTTTAGAACGACTCACTAATAAAATAGATTCTGTTAGGAAAGCTAGGGAGGCATACTTTATCAACAGAGGTCAAACTTTATCCCCCAAAGGTCTCAATACTAGAGACGAAAATTTTAACAATTTCAGCTGTTAGATCTATATCATGTATTTATGTATCTTTTTGTGTCCTTCTGTTACATTTTATCACGTGACACTCCACTTGTATGTATCTATTTCAAGTTTGAATTTTGACGGTTATTTTATTTATAGTAGTTACCAATGTAAATATTCACCATTACCTGAAGAAGGTCGGTACTGGCTGACCGAAATATCGTATAAATGAAAATTATAAGCTGTTAATAAACCATTCAAGTTTTTAATATATAGATTTAGGCACTGCCTAAAAGCGGAGCTCCTAGTGATTATAATAATGAAAAAAGGTATCAAGTTTAGAAAAATATATTTTGTAATCTGATATCATAACTTCAATAACTGCATCTGATTTTGTGAAAGCTTGATAACATAAAAAACCTGTGGAAGTTTACAGTATTTATAAATGCTTTTTAGATCATCATTGCATGCAAACATAGTGATAGGAAAGCACTTTTTTATGTATTTCATTACTGTTTTTCTAATAACAAATTCTGAAAGGCTCCACTAGTATGCTCCTGATTAACTTATCAATATTATATACAACATAATATTAATATTCTTAATAGCCTCTAGGAGCACAGCCAAAAATACTGTAAAGTACGGGAAACATTCTAAATGTATAGATGAAATAGCAACAAAAAAGCCTGCCAACCCTTTTGAGAATATTCTGGCTATGGGATGCCCCATCTGCATAGCTGGTGGGTTTGGGGTGTTTTTCAAGACATTTTTTCGGTGAGTACAAAAATTATTCACAAATTTTCATGCATTTTTGGTTGCCTTGAGGCCTAAAATTACAAAATACTGTGTAACAATCAGAATAACTAGAACTCATTATGTACATCGTAACAGTGAATTCTTCCAATATACTTGTCCATTCTACTCTCAAATCCAATCAGTCTGCTGATCATTTCCTAAATCCATGAACTTATGTTGCCAAACCCAGGAGTGAAATCCGGGACCTTGAGAAAAGAGCACTGAATCTGATTGGTTTTTTTGTGTGTGTGTGTTTTGGGTGTGACCCCCACAAGATTGTCAAATTCCCATTTCCATTCACTTTCATTGTAGGTCCATAAAGCCTACCATCATGATCTCTTTGTAGTTAAAGGGCTATCTCTCAAACCTAGATTGGTATTTTGCAGGAGTTGATCCAGGAATTTAAAAAAAGGGAGGGGGGAACATGGGACTTCTAGCAGGTGACTTTTGATCCCAGTAAGAATTAAATTAGAACAATTCTTATCTTTGAAGGTTTCAGAGGAAAACAATTCCCCAAACCCATGCAGGTTACCATTAATGGGGATAATAAGATTTCTCATGTCAGACTTTGGAGTGAACACAATTATAGACTAATTATATCCAAACTAAATCCAATATAAGCTATTTTAATTGTTGTCATTCCAAGTCTCTATCATCTATAATTTTTGCTTTACCCATTCAGTGTAAATATCTAAAAATAGAAATTTAAACACTTCCAGTACCTTAAATTGTAGAATTCAGTTGTGTTGCTCATGCTTTCCACACAAAGTTTAAGCTTATGTAAATCCAGGAGGAGTTTTTCAGTGATTCATGTCCAGTCAGTTTCTCCTCCCATTGCTGTCGTAAATGGCTTCAAAATCAAAAGCGTTTCTACTGTACTTTACGTCTTATAGACGGGGAAGTATAAAAGTCTTATGAAAATTATAAGCTGTTAATAAACCATTCAAGTTTTTAATATATAGATTTAGGCACTGCCTAAAAGCGGAGCTCCTAGTGATTATAATAAATGAAAAAAGGTATCAAGGTTTAGAAAAATATATTTTGTAATCTGATATCATTCCATTTCAACGTTCCTCCTTGAACTTCAAATCCCAAAGACGAACTTCAAATCCATACCTCGAGGTATAGTGGATTTCGTGGTATCAGCAATCCTTACTACTTACTAAGCGATGGTGAGGTCATTACGGGAAATATCAAACCGAAGCTTTGGTGTATCAAGCGAGCCGTCTTCGGCGAGGTTGATGCACCAAAGCTTCGGTTTGATATTTCCCGTAATGACCGAACGGCAGAGGTTAGTAAGTTGTTTATTGTATGGCACTTTTCTCAACATTTTTATGAACCGGAAGTCGCCTCGTACATTTTCCCGCCGAAGTAACTAAAAAAACACGCGCCCGCGTCGACTCGCTCGACAAGAAACCCGTGTTTGAAAACCATGTCACATTTGCTCAAAAGTGATCAATCTGTTACTAGTATGGATGTCAAAATACTTCGGAATCAATTCTTTTACAGATATTTTCGAGAACATGCTTCACTTGAACAATTTTGAACTTAAACTTGAGCTTCTAACGCTTTCAAGAAAAACACCTCTAGTTTCGCAAAAGCTGGAAAGCTGCAAACCGTGTTCTTCGAAAACGCATTTTCAGATCTACACTAAACAGGGAGCTACAGGGAGCCAGAACTGGATTCAACAGCATTGATAATAACAGAAAATTGCAATGTTATTTAGCCGACTGTATATTGAGGAATGGGCTTTGTGCAAAAGCGGATGTCAAGTAAAAATGAATTCCACTCAACGAGACGGAGAAAGAAATCAACGACATCAGTTATCGGTAAGCACAACGTTTGAACTCGCTTTCTGTTATTATTTTTAGCTTCCAAGTTTCCTGAATTCCTAATAAATTGTAAATTTATGTAGCTTTTACCTTTTGCTGCCATTTGGCTCCCTCTAGTTTTCATTTTCTCCGGATAGACCCGAATTCATAGCTTAGAGTAACTTTTTGGCTCTGCTTTGCCTTTTGTAAACAGGTCATTTCTGATATTCAGGCCTTTATTTTCCTCTTGTCACATGTTTGAGATTTGTATTACAAGAGACAAATACTGTGTCAAGTATTCTTTGTTGTGAATTTCGCTGAAATCTTTTTTTTTTTTTTTTATTTGAAGGAGACTCGAATTTTTGCGAGTCGTGAACTGCGAGGTCATTACGGGATTTCTGAGAGGTCATGCCGGGATTTACTGACCTCGTAACAGCCAATCAGATCGCGCGTACTATCGTTGCCATATAATAAATACTACTTATTAGTAAGGCATAAAATCAACAGCACTTCTTCTTCTAGCAACCAAAGTTATAAAAAGTTCATGCCTTAAAAAGTCGGCAAGACAGCCACGAGTCCCTCATTTAGTCTTTTTTCTACAACCTTATAATTTAAGCTTTGTTGAATCCATTTCTGTGACACGGCCCAGAAAACTGACGAGCGATAAAATATGCTTTCAAACTTGTCAAAATTCGTCGTATTTCTTTCACGTAATTTTCCTTCCGAGTTATTCCCGCTTGACTGCATCTCCCTTTGATTGTAAAATGCATACGAAAAAGCTCAGAATTCTAACCTCAGCACAGGTAAATTGTAAAATATACTAGCAAAGAGAAATAATGTCGCTTCTGTTCTGATCTGTGCCGAAGAAAACTGTTTTTCAAAAAAAAAGTCCCCAGTCCCCCAGATGAGGAGGCGCGCGCGCCGGAACTCGACATTTCCCGCCAAAAGTATTTCACGGCATTGGTAGTGACGTCATGTCACGTCAGCCAGGCATTATGTGCCCCTTGCTCTCTATATAATTCTCTCCAAGAATGGTTTTCTCACGTTTTAGCCTGTTCGAGATATTAAATTCTAAAGGAATAACACAGGGATCCCATGTGTACACGGACGGCGGACGGACGGCGGACGGCGGACACTATAGGTTTTTATACAGAAAAAAGGAAAACAAATTATATCTCGCGAAAAGAACCACCTACGGCAACCAAACTTTGACACAATTATCTATGGGGTAATTGCTTTTCAGCGCACTAATCAGTTGGGCATGGCGTCATCAATGAAATGACAAAATGAATTTAAGAGCCGCTGCCTGTAACTATCAAGCATCGTCCGACAGATCAAAAAAATCGACCTCCAGTTTATTTGATAAAATGAGCCCCCATATGGAACTATTTTCGAAAATGGAGTTTAAAATTTTCAGCGAGTTTAATTTTCGAGAAATCTCGTCAAGTTTGATTTCACCCAAATAGGGCTCGTCGCGACACCGAAAATCGCAAAATTTTGCCTAAATTGGGAAGCCTCGCAAAGCCTGAAAGCGAAAGATATTGAGATTTTGTTTTTGATCTCATAAAAGTGTGTCATCTAGACGGCTGGAAAACGGTAAGATTATTTTTGCTTTTGATTTTCCAAAAAATTTGCAGGGACCCTACATGAGCCCCGTCAAAAGCAAAACTCGTTCTGCTTAAATTTGACTGGAATTCAGGGGCAAGAATCTCAGCTGGTGCGCACCGAATTTTCAATTAAAATGTTTTTACATTATTCCCAACCTTTCATTTCTATCATATAAAAAAATTAATCGCGGCCCGCAAATATTTACATTCTACGAGAGCGAAACGTCGAAGTCACTTTTGCATTTTTCACATGACACGCGATTCAAATTGACTTCATGCCAGGAAGGGAAACATTCACATTTACTTGTTTAAATTGTTCTAAAAAGGCATTTATTATTATAGAAATAGTCATAGAAGTCAGATTAGTTGTCGTAGCTTTAGATTTAGTAAATATACAGATTAGAAATTTCCAATCTGTGAACATAATTAGCATAAAGCGAGACAGTACTTGCGTGAGAAGTTGATTCACTACGAATTTACACATCTTTTCTTAAAGGAGGAATTTTCCGAACATGTACACTAGTTGCTCCTGAAAGGAATCGCTTCTTTTATTTTACCAACTGGAAGATAAGATAACTTTTGTATTTTTAGGCTTCGAAGTACAAAACTTTGGTTTTGCTGTTTCAATTGTTTTCCCAGCCGATGCTAATTGAATTACTTTAGCCGAGTTATTTTTAGCGCATGGGAATGTATATGAATTAAAAGCTTTCATAAATCGGGAAATAAAATAAATGAACTACTAGCAAATGTACTCTTTTATTTGGGTTTATAATTTGAGTCTTTGGTTTTTCAATTTGCTGATTTTGTATCTTACGAGGTTTTCTGAGATTTAGGCGTTACGCGGTTTTGTAACTTGGGCGGTGATTACAGAGCGATCTGAGTTCGTATCGGCTCTCATATATTTCTTTACATGCGTTTACATGAGGCCGGCCTGAAAAAAGTCCTTACCGGCACGAGTTCATTCCGGTTGCTGACCCGACACGAACGACTTTCGAGTCCATACCGGTCGCACGTAAACACGATCAAAAAGGTGGTGATTACATGAGACCGGTATGAACTCAGATCGCTCTGAGTTCGTACCGGTCTCATGTAATCACCGCCCAACTCGGCGCGTGAACACAGTTTCCACGCAGAAGATGACTAATTTATATCGCTCCATTTATTTCGTAAAGGGGAAGGTAAGATAGTTTGATAGTTTTTGGTTCTGTGATAACTGAATATTATCGCATTCCTTTTTTAATCTTGCTGTGTGAGTTGTTTTCCAATACGAAGCCCAATTATTTTTAGCACATAAAAATAAAAAAGAATGAAATGCTTTCATAAATCGGAAACGGTTTTGATGGCAACTTTAATGAATTCTTATAACCAAAACGTTTATACTTTTGGGTGTTTGGTCTCTACACTTCTGATTTTCTGTCATACCAATTTTTTATTGCTAGTTCTATAGAATGCTGTCCACACCTCTTCATTTATTTTTCTCAAGATTTGTCCAAATGTCGAGGAGTTTCACAATCACTGGACCAAACTACAGGAGCACAGGGAAACAATTTCTTGGATAGCCTGTTCATATGGCGCCCTGCAGTGCACAGGAGGAATGGGCGTGGCCAGTCCTTTTCTTCATTGAGCCCATTTAACTATGGACCAGCTGGCAAATATTGTACTGGTCAAAAAACGATCGGATGCATAATAGCGCGGTCACACCCTTTAAACGTTACAAACAATAACTAAAAAATAAAGTGAGCAAAACAATTAATAATTTGATAACAACAATAACATAACGATAACAAGGCAAGGCTAATGATAGATAATCACGTTATCGCTCATCACGTCTTATACTTGCAGACATAATCATAGACTCGATCATAGGCGTACATTTGTCTTGATCTTGATAGTGGTAGGTGACTTAAAGCAGCAACTAGCAGACCTATTCGAGCAAAAAGAAGCCTTGGTTCGCTCTTCACGTCACTATCGTTCCCGATTTTTAAGAACTTCAGATGTCCTGTGTCCTGTGATGTCTGTTGTATTCGCGCATAGAGACGCAGGGGGGGGGGGGGGGGGGAAGACTGAGATTTAGGCGTTACGCGGTTAGAAATTTGGACAAATCAACACTCAAATCGTTTGATTTTGAGTGCGCGTTTGTTAACTCCCTCTACAATCAACTCAACTGAACTATGAAATCTAAATATATTTAAAATGCAACAATCGCCAAGCGAACGTTTCCCACGCGACCAGATGTTGTTTTGCAGTCCAAAGTGACCGTGAGTTCAGTTTTACGCGCGCTATGGCCTCTTGTGAGTCTTTTAAACTTGTTGGCGGTCCGGGAAAATCCCCTATTTTTGGGCGGGGGTGCTCGTCATACCTTTTCAGGTTTACATTCAGGCCTCCGGTACCTTTTACGGGTAAAATTCGACTTAACTTGAAATTTTTCCAGATACTGAAGTACTGTTAGAGGTCCGTTCTAGCAAATCAATTGTGGCAGACTTGGTAGCCTGAATTTCAGACGTATTTTCCCTCGTAAAAAAAGAGAGAATATTTCGAGGGAAATACGTCTTGTTGGTACCTTTTAGGCGTCAAAATAAACTAAGCGACGCCATTTTAGGTACCTTTTAGGGGTAAATCGAAAGTTCTCGACGAGCACCCCCGCCCCAAAAATAGGGGATTTCCCCGGACCGCCAACAAGTTTAAAAGACTCACAAGAAGCCATAGCGCGCGTAAAACTGAACTCACGGTCACTTTGGACTGCAAAACAACATCTGGTCACGTGATCTTAAAGTCGTGGGAAACGTTCGCTTGGCGATTGTTGCATTTTAAAGAGATTTAGATTTCACAGTTCAGTTGAGTTGATTGTAGAGGGAGTTAACAAACGCGCACTCAAAATCAAACGATTTGATGAGTGTTGATTTGTCCAAATTTCTAATCGCGTAACGCCTAAATCTCAGAAAACCTCGTAAGATACAAAATCAGCAAATTGAAAAACCAAAGACTCAAATTATAAACCCAAATAAAAGAGCACATTTGCTAGTAATTCATTTATTTTATTTCCCGATTTATGAAAGCTTTTAATTTATATTCATTCCCATGCGCTAAAAATAACTCGGCTAAAGTAATTCAATTAGCATCGGCTGGGAAAACAATTGAAACAGCAAAACCAAAGTTTTGTACTTCGAAGCCTAAAAATACAAAAGTTATCTTATCTTCCAGTTGGTAAAATAAAAGAAGCGATTCCTTTCAGGAGCAACTAGTGTACATGTTCGGAAAATTCCTCCTCTAAGAAAAGATGTGTAAATTCGTAGTGAATCAACTTCTCACGCAAGTACTGTCTCGCTTTATGCTAATTATGTTCACAGATTGGAAATTTCTAAATCTGTATATTTACTAAATCTAAAGCTACGACAACTAATCTGACTTCTATGACTATTTCTATAATAATAAATGCCTTTTTAGAACAATTTAAACAAGTAAATGTGAATGTTTCCCTTCCTGGCATGAAGTCAATTTGACTATCGCGTGTCATGTGAAAAATGCAAAAGTGACTTCGACGTTTCGCTCTCGTAGAAGGTAAATATTTGCGGGCCGCGATTATTTTTTTTATATAATAGAAATGAAAGGTTGGGAATAATGTAAAAACATTTTAATTGAAAATTCGGTGCGCACCAGCTGAGATTCTTGCCCCTGAATTCCAGTCAAATTTAAGCAGAACGAGTTTTGCTTTTGACGGGGCTCATGTAGGGTCCCTGCAAATTTTTTGGAAAATCAAAAGCAAAAATAATCTTACCGTTTTCCAGCCGTCTAGATGACACACTTTTATGAGATCGAAAACAAAATCTCAATATCTTTCGCTTTCAGGCTTTGCGAGGCTTCCCAATTTAGGCAAAATTTTGCGATTTTCGGTTTCGCGACGAGCCCTCAGGGTGAAATCAGACTTGACGAGATTTCTCGAAAAATTAAACTCGCTGAAAATTTTAAACTCCATTTTCGAAAATAGTTCCATATGGGGGCTCATTTTATAAAATAAACTGGAGGTCGATTTTTTTGATCTGTCGGACGATGCTTGATATTTACAGGCAGCGGCTCTTAACTACCCGTGACGTTTCAAAATCAACTCGATGGTATACGGTTTTTCCTTAGGTATGGTGCTCCGCTTGCGCGGGCCTTCGGCCCGCGCTGGAGCTGCGCTATTATTTCTTACATATATATCTACTGATTGATAGATCCTTTATTGGATCCAGCTTCAGTTTTACTTGTAAGCGGTCCTGCAAATACTTCAAAGTTTATTCGCTGGGAAATACCTCCCCCATGCCGAAATAAAGCAGTATTGTTTGGCCAATACAATTCGCCGTTGTTTGTCCCTGGCTATGCATGGTCTCCCTGTGGTGTCTCCTTGGTTTTGGCGCGAAAATTACGAGCGCGCGCGAATCAGTTAGCGTATGAGTAGTAGGAATATGCTGAAGCGAGCGCAATTTCCAATCATGGTTGATCGCCACCTGACAATCATGGTTGATTTTGCACCTGTCAATCATTGTTGACACACCTGTCAATCAACATCCCATCATTCCATTTCACAGAAAAAGGGGCGGGGGCACATTCCAATCATGCCATTAAAATGATTGAAGTAAATGGAGGACGAACCACTTGACAGACTCAACTCGTTGGTTTACGCTGGACCAAAGTAACGGTCTCGCCGACAGTAAGATTAATAAAATTTAAAATAAGAAAAGTCGGCGTTACAACGTAGGTTTTAGTTGTATTTTAGTACAATATTTCGGCTGGCCAAACCAGCCTTCTTCAGGTACTGTGAATACATAATGGCATGATAGGACTTATATATAAGGTGAAATGTGATACAATAAAAATAATGATGATGATGACGTTTGTGATGTGACACTAGATAAGAAATATAAAAATGAAAGGAAAAGATAAATACAGTATAATCTAAAATGAAGTCTCATCTCGTCGATTCAATCCGTCAGGCTCAAGGGTACCAGCACGTAGGATGAGTGTGGCCTCTCTTGCCTTACGAATTGAATCTCGATTAGTCATTAATTTTTCAAGGGGAATCAATTGCATGTCAGATGTTTTGTGATTGGGTGTCGATAGAAAATGTTCAGCGGCGGTGGTGGGTTTAGATTTACATTCGGGCTTGTCTATTTTGCGATGATCATTAAAGCGTTGTCTAAGTTGGCGTTTAGTTTCTCCTATGTATTGCAAGTTACAGCGTTTGCATTGGATCATATAAATCACATTTTTAGTGTCGCAAGTTATGTGAGAGTTTATAAAGCGAGTTTCACCGGTCGTGAAAAAAGTATATGTTGTCTGTCCGTTTTCTATATATGGGCAGGTTAGGCAATTTTTGTCGCAGCGGTAAGCGCCTGGTGAAAGGTCTGAGTCATTAGAGGTAGTAGTAGTAGAGGGCAATTTAGCTTTGACAAGAGTGTCTCTGAGATTAGAACATCGTCGGTATGCTATGATGGGTGGTTCAGCGAAAGCTTTTTTGCAGCGGTCAGATGAAAGAAGTAAATTAAAATTACTCTTAATGATATGATTGATGTTAGGAAGTGTGGGGTTATAGGTTATAACAAAAGGGACACGGTTACACTGTTTTGGTCGATTAGTGGGGCGTAGAGCATTTATACGAGGAATTGCTGCAGCGCGTTGTATTTGTCGTTGAAGAAATCCTTGTTTGTAGCCTCGTTTAAGAAGATAGTTAGTGAGCTCGTTACATCTTTTTTCGAAAGCGTCGTTAGTAGAACAGATGCGGCGTAGGCGAAGAGCGAGACTGTAAGGGATAGCCTTTTTGGTGTGGTGTGGATGGCAAGATGTGTATAGTAAATGCTGATGTTTATCAGTAGGTTTAGAATAAAGATCTGTTTCAATTAAGCCATTATTTAAAGACACATTAACGTCAAGGAAAGGTACGCAATCATAAGAATGTGAGCTTGTGAATTTAATAGTAGGATGAATGTTATTAAGATAGTCGACGAATGTTCTGAGATTATCTGGGCCTTCTGTCCAGATGACAAAAATATCGTCGATATATCTGAGCCAAGTGTGTGGTTTATAGGGTGCATTAAGCAGAGCGTTAGTTTCAAAATGTCCAAGAAAAGATTAGCGAACGAGGGTGCCATTCTAGTGCCCATTGCGGTGCCATGGACTTGAAGATAAAGTTGTTCGTTAAAAGAGAAGTGATTCATTTGTAGTATCATACGAACTAAATCGCAGATAGTGCCGGCAGGGACAGTGTTATTATTGGATCGAGTGCGGAGGAAATGATAACAAGCGTCGATTCCATCGGTATGGGGTATGTTTGTATAAAGTGATGAAACATCAAGCGTGACTAGAAGAGCGTTATCAGGTAGATTAGTTAATGTCAACAAGATATTGTTGACATTAACTAATCTACCTGATAACGCTCTTCTAGTCACGCTTGATGTTTCATCACTTTATACAAACATACCCCATACCGATGGAATCGACGCTTGTTATCATTTCCTCCGCACTCGATCCAATAATAACACTGTCCCTGCCGGCACTATCTGCGATTTAGTTCGTATGATACTACAAATGAATCACTTCTCTTTTAACGAACAACTTTATCTTCAAGTCCATGGCACCGCAATGGGCACTAGAATGGCACCCTCGTTCGCTAATCTTTTTCTTGGACATTTTGAAACTAACGCTCTGCTTAATGCACCCTATAAACCACACACTTGGCTCAGATATATCGACGATATTTTTGTCATCTGGACAGAAGGCCCAGATAATCTCAGAACATTCGTCGACTATCTTAATAACATTCATCCTACTATTAAATTCACAAGCTCACATTCTTATGATTGCGTACCTTTCCTTGACGTTAATGTGTCTTTAAATAATGGCTTAATTGAAACAGATCTTTATTCTAAACCTACTGATAAACATCAGCATTTACTATACACATCTTGCCATCCACACCACACCAAAAAGGCTATCCCTTACAGTCTCGCTCTTCGCCTACGCCGCATCTGTTCTACTAACGACGCTTTCGAAAAAAGATGTAACGAGCTCACTAACTATCTTCTTAAACGAGGCTACAAACAAGGATTTCTTCAACGACAAATACAACGCGCTGCAGCAATTCCTCGTATAAATGCTCTACGCCCCACTAATCGACCAAAACAGTGTAACCGTGTCCCTTTTGTTATAACCTATAACCCCACACTTCCTAACATCAATCATATCATTAAGAGTAATTTTAATTTACTTCTTTCATCTGACCGCTGCAAAAAAGCTTTCGCTGAACCACCCATCATAGCATACCGACGATGTTCTAATCTCAGAGACACTCTTGTCAAAGCTAAATTGCCCTCTACTACTACTACCTCTAATGACTCAGACCTTTCACCAGGCGCTTACCGCTGCGACAAAAATTGCCTAACCTGCCCATATATAGAAAACGGACAGACAACATATACTTTTTTCACGACCGGTGAAACTCGCTTTATAAACTCTCACATAACTTGCGACACTAAAAATGTGATTTATATGATCCAATGCAAACGCTGTAACTTGCAATACATAGGAGAAACTAAACGCCAACTTAGACAACGCTTTAATGATCATCGCAAAATAGACAAGCCCGAATGTAAATCTAAACCCACCACCGCCGCTGAACATTTTCTATCGACACCCAATCACAAAACATCTGACATGCAATTGATTCCCCTTGAAAATTAATGACTAATCGAGATTCAATTCGTAAGGCAAGAGAGGCCACACTCATCCTACGTGCTGGTACCCTTGAGCCTGACGGATTGAATCGACGAGATGAGACTTCATTTTAGATTATACTGTATTTATCTTTTCCTTTCATTTTTATATTTCTTATCTAGTGTCACATCACAAACGTCATCATCATCATTATTTTTATTGTATCACATTTCACCTTATATATAAGTCCTATCATGCCATTATGTATTCACAGTACCTGAAGAAGGCTGGTTTGGCCAGCCGAAATATTGTACTAAAATACAACTAAAACCTACGTTGTAACGCCGACTTTTCTTATTTTAAATTATATTAAAATGATGACGCGACTAAAATATCCCCTACTACTCCTAGTGAAGGGAAAGCCCCTAACCCACACTGCATTACATAACAAATCATATGTAACGCCAACCCACACACACAACCCTCCCAATGATTTTAATAAGGTCCTGTCTAACACTGCGCCACATTGCGCCACACAACCCTCCCAATGATTTTAGAAACGTCCTGTCTAATACGCGTTACACAACAACTTATGTAACGCAAATTTCCAAAAGACTTGTAATAAAAAACCGTAGCAACATAAGACACGTCGCGCATCCAACTATTTTGAATCGAGTTAAAATATTATTTTCTATATATAAAATGAATTGTACACCAAAGTATAAGAATAAATTGTGTTTGCACAACATGCCAAACAAGATGTAAAGCTTGTCATGGCGGCACAATTTGTCCACGCATTCGAGTAAGATATATATGCACAGAATGTCGAGAAAGGCATATGTGTGCACTTAAAACAGAGATGGTTTTGTAAAGAATGCAAAGGATCGCAGATTTGTCCTCATGATAAACAAAAGCACAAGTGTAAAACCTGTCGCGGTTGATTTTTATACAAACACTAATATTTATTTAAATATTAATAATGAATAAAGAATAAACTAACCTATTCGGTATCAAGTAGTAATAATTAGTAAAAAATGCATTTACAAGCGTTTAAAAATTTAAAACAAATGTTGGCACATCGAAGGTATACAATTTTTATTACTGATGCCGCACCTATAAAAAACGTTGGGAAATTAACCATTGTAAAACACCCAACATCCAATCAATACATTTACACCTACTTTATTATACCAGGCGAACAGGTAATTATACAAAAAATAAGAGATATTGTTATCCCTAATGATTTTAAATTTAAAAAAACTCTCATCATCATTATTCATGATATGCCCTTTACTTCAGATGCTAAAAACATTATACTCCTCAACACGATATTTACATTTCAGACATTTTACTACAAAGAACTGTTATACAATCCTCTTGATATTATTGATCAACAGTACTACTTATATAAAGGACCACCAATTAAAGAACAATCAAAGCTCCCCAAAATAAGCGACATTATTACAAAGTATCATAATTTTCCTCCAAACAGTGTTACCTATACACTAGACGACAACAACATTCCCTTTTTATATCTAGTTAAAAAACCTGTACACAATTTTTTACTTGTGTTTAAATTTCGTCTCTTTATATAAAAATCAAACATCATCCAACGAGCTAAAAACATTTTGTATACTTATAGCGCCATGGTATAGCTGTATTAGATAACATAGTTAACATAGTGGTCAGTGGTCACGTGACATGTTATCCCTGTTCACGGCCCGGGCGCCATGGCCGCCATGACGGAATAAATACTGTGGTGAAGTAAACCCGACTCTTTGTCTCGTTAATATAATGGCGTAGTATGATGATGCAAATCAAGTTTCGGCTTATCTGTCTCAGTCTTATGTAAATCAGGTTTCGTCTGTGTTTTATTTTGTACGACATGCGGTAATTTCACTTTTGAAACACCGATATTATGCCTTATCCCCACCTGTTTCGATTCAGTATTCAAGAAGTATTCAATCCAAAAGACAACGAGTCTGTAGCTTTCAAAAGTTTATTATATTATTATATTATAAGCTAAAACAGACTCCGTATTTAACATCAAATTACTCGGAATAAGCCAAAG
Source organism: Scolanthus callimorphus (assembly GCA_033964015.1). NCBI lineage: Eukaryota > Metazoa > Cnidaria > Anthozoa > Actiniaria > Edwardsiidae > Scolanthus > Scolanthus callimorphus. Next base: position 18,992,968 of record CM066920.1, read on the forward strand.
CCCTGGAGCAATTGCCAAATCTAACCTCAACTTCGCTTCCTGCACTGCGAGTTGGTAACGTTGTACACTTTTACTAATATTCTTTTTAACAATAGCACTTTCAAACAAGGTAAGAAATACTTGTTGTGTTTCAACGGCAGACCCATCATTTCCAATGATACTCGAGCGAACATTGACTTGACTGCCAAGAACGGAATACACATATCCCTCGATCGAACGATTTAATCGTTCTAGTCCTGTTTTTGTCAAGCCTTTACCACTATTAGGTACAAACCAACTATATTGAACTCCTCCATGTTCGTCATTACGAATAAAAGATACTAATTTGCCGTTGTCGTACGTCCCACCCTCGTCTGGAAATAAATTTAACTTACTGGGCCATTTATTTGCCTCTGTATCGTAGGATCGAATCACATGCACATCTTGATAGCCCGACCCCGCACCACTTCCGGGGTAGTAAACAAACAGGTCGCCTAATCCAAAATTTCGCCCTCCCTTATATCTAAAGTCAGGATACGTTTTCAAACCAAATTCATTAAATAACCTCTGTAAAATTACTTTGTTATATCGATTGTTTGTCTGAGTAAAAATAGCATCATCAGGCAAAGGACATTCCAATTCTTTTAAAATTCTCCTAACCGTAAAATACACATGAAATTTTATAAAACCATAAATAATCGGCGGATAGCTTTTTGCCTCGTGTAAGCTTATTCCACACCCAGAAGTCGCACACCAAACAGCAAAAATAAGTTGTTGTGGCCAATACTGAAAATCAGGACCATTTAACCATTTACTAGACTGTTTTGCAGACTTGAACGTCACCGTAGTTTCTTTAAAAATATTTCTCATCTTTGCGGTAAATTTTTGTTTAGGGGATACATAAATATCCAGGTCGGTTAACAAAGGGCCAATGTCTGATGCAGTTGAATCAAAGACTATTGCGGAAACGGGGTAAGACCCATTTGTTAATTTCAAGATACTAGGAAAATAGCCTGCGTAGCTGGCGGTTTAGTGGGGTTTTAGCAGGTTTTTATCCGCGAAATCTTCGTAGAAATCTTCGGTAGTTTGCTTGTTGTTCGATGAAATGACCGCGCGAGCGCTGGGGCAGAGTGCGCCTGGTAAAAAAATACGCCCTGGGGGGAGGGTGGGCGGGGAGAAAACGCAAGAAATAAACCGCCTGCAACCGACCCCATGACATTTTCGAAACGCCTCCAGGCCACCGTGTGTGGCCAGCGCGCGTGTTCGCTGTCAAAAAGCTGTCAAGCGGACCAATCAAAGGGCGCCTTTTGTAAACATTGGTGGGAAACGTGAATTTGCCTTTCTCTTGTAAAACACAAACAAAATGGTAACATGGCGGAAAATCCCAGCTCCCTTTGTCGATTTTGTTTCTTTCAAAACAACATTTGGAAAGTTCACAGATAAAAAAAAAGACGGACATTCCACTTCAGTCAATTTATTTTGTGCATTAAAAAAACAGGGATTTCTTAGGTCTCATACTGAGTGAAGTTTGTCAAGCCGTGGGAATTATTAGTTATCCAGAGTTTGCAAATGCGTAAGGAAAATAAAGAATCTGGGCCAGGCTGAAGTCTTTGAGCGATTTACAACAAAGACCCCAAACGCCTGCAAATAACAAACGACCTTAAAGCGCAAGAACGCCTGATTCGGAAAGAACAGAGCCGCGAAAATATTGAGATTGAGTAAAGTAATTCCCGGGCCCTGATCGAAGTGCTAAAAGTCAATCGCGCAAATCCCTTGATTTTAACAAAGAGAACGACGTTCCCTCGCTTGATACCTTCTCAAAACAAAGCAAGGCAAGAGCAGGTAACTTTAAAAACGTATTTTATTTACTCTACAAGCGAGTTCTACAAGTTCGACAGGAGCTATTACAAATTGCGTTAGCTTTTTTATTGCAAACTGCGACAGTGGATAATTACAAATTGCGTCAGCCTTTTTATTACAAAGTGCGCCCACTTTATTACAAATTGTGTCAGGTATTACAAAGTGCGTCAACTTTATTACAAATTGCGTCAGGTATTACAAAGTGCGTCAATTATTACAAAGTGCGCCGTACAGTGTGTCGTTGGGGCGCGCTCGCTCCAGAATAGAAATTAAATCAAGTTTGAATCAAGCGCGCACTGTTTTCTTTTATTTTTCACGGTCGCGAGAAGGCAAGATTCCGTGCGCGTAATTTAATTCAGGAAAACTTGCCGAAACGAAAGAATCGACAGAAGTATCCTCCCTTTTTTTTAAATTATATCATTATTATCATCAATTATTATCATCAATATATTAAAATAAACCACAGCATTATCAAAATAATAGAAAGCGCCCTTCTTCATCTCCGTAAATTGCTGCTAACGTTAGAGATTGTTATGGGAGCCCTGTGTACTTTATCGGAGTGTTGTGTGAAACTTGAAACCTTTCACAACGCAGTCACTAAAGTCGTCTGTTGTACTTGTTATGGTCACCTCGCAGTAAATATGAGCGGTAGGGAAGTTCAGACGGCAAGCCTACAGTAGTTATCGTAACTCAAATGCAATTTTAAAATGGCTGTTAGCTTTCTGATTTCAGTGTGACAATATACTGTATTTTAGTTTTTCTTTCGGACTGAAGTCGAATAAGGAGCCGGCGGTTGAAGTCATCTTGGTAGGACACAAATATAACCAAGAACCGAAGTTCCGAATGGCTCCAACTTTTCTTTGTAGCTCTAAATTGTTAGTATTTTGGGAGAACAAAGAGGAATATTTGCGACAAGACGTGGCGAAAAGTAAAATTTCAACGCAACTCATTAATATGGCGCGCCATATGGCTCAAAAATAAAAATATACTGGTTGAATTAGAATATATCCATGTCGATGAGGAAAACAGTGTCAATTGCAGATTTCTAAAATAGCGTCGTCAACGATGAGGAAAAACTCTATTGATAAGGACAACAAAAACTCTGTCGATGAGGAAACAACTCTGTTGATAGGAAAAACTTTGTCGATGAGGAAAAAACTCTGTCGATGAGGAAAAAACTCTGTTGGTAGGAAAAAAATCTGTCGATAAGGAAAAAACTCTATCGATGAGGAAAAGCTCTGTTGATAGGAAAAAACTCTGTCGATGAGGAAAAAACTTTGTCGATGGGGAGAAAACTCTGGCGATAGGAAAAAACTCTGTCGATGGGGAAAAAACTCTGGCGATGAGGAAAAAAACTCTGGCGATAGGAAAAAACTCTGTCGAAGGGGAAAGAACTCTGTCGATAGGAAAAAAACCTCTGTCGATGAGGAGAAAACTCTGTCGATGAGGAAAAAACTCTGTCGATGACGATGAAGAAAAACTCTGTCGATGAGGAAAAAACTCTGTCGATGGGGAAAAAACTCTGTGGATGGGGAAGAACTCTGTTGATAGGAAAAAACTCGATCGATGCGGAAAAAACTCGATCGATGCGGAAAAAACTATGTTGATAGGAAAAAACTCTGTCGATGAGGAAAAAACTCAGTCGATGGGGAAAAAATCTCTGTCGATGGGGAAAAAACTATGTATAGGCGGCATTCAACCAAGGGATGTGTTGACAGTTTTGTGTCAGGCATGCAGTGGATTAAAACGCGGAGACACAATACATCATGCTTTGTACGATTTTGTCCAAAACACAAACTTCCTCCGATTCCTTAGATGGCTGACAAAAATTGACAACAGTCCTTGAGATCTTGAGGGGATTCCCATCGCCGTTTCGGCAAGAGGTATGAGACCGGGGTATCAGATTATATTATTTGACAGATGTACTCTGAGGTCAACGCTACGAGTGTAAACATTTTGCAGCCAACCTAGTTGCGTAACGTTACCCTGCTTGTAGCAGAGGTTTTTCCACCGGGCATCTCTCTTTTACGTTGACCTATTTATTCGCGATTCGATGGTGTTTGTTGTTGTTCTGCATACAGAGAGAATGACTACGACATGATAAAAGACTCACAGGAGATAGCTCTGCTAGCAGGTAGCGTAGCGTAACATCAGGCCCAGTTGCCGTACCAGTCGGACCAGTGTAGTCACACGCGTTGCTTAGAATCTTGAGAAAAGCTCACTCTCTAGCATTTGAACGTAGTGTTGTTAGATAATGAATGAGCATGAGTTGTATTTGTGATAGTACTATAAAATAAACGTATTTAATTATTATTCGTCTCTAGCTCTGGGCATATGGCCTGGGTTAAAATACACCGAGTTTTTTTGCCATCGACAGAGTTTTTTCCTCATCGACAGAGGTTTTTTCCTATCGCCAGAGTTTTTTCCTCATCGCCAGAGTTTTTTCCTCATCGACAGAGTTTTTTTCCCCATCGACAGAGTTTTTTCCTATCGCCAGAGTTTTTTTCCTCATCGCCAGAGTTTTTTCCCCATCGACAGAGTTTTTTCCTATCGCCAGAGTTTTCTCCCCATCGACAAAGTTTTTTCCTCATCGACAGAGTTTTTTCCTATCGCCAGAGTTTTTTCCTCATCGACAGAGTTTTTTTCCCATCGACAGAGTTTTTTCCTCATCGACAGAGTTTTTTCCTATCAACGTACAGAGTAGTTTTCCCCATCGACAGAGTTTTTTCCTCATCGGCAGAGTTTGTTCCTCATCAACAGAGTTTTTTTCCTACAACAGAGTTTTTTCCCCATCGACAGAGTTTTTTCCTCACCGACAAAGTTTTTCCTATCAACAGAGTTGTTTCTTCATCGACAGAGTTTTTGTTGTCCTTATCAATAGAGTTTTTCCTCATCGTTGACGACGCTATTTTAGAAATCTGCAATTGACACTGTTTTCCTCATCGACATGGATATATTCTAATTCAACCAGTATATTTTTATTTTTGAGCCATATGGCGCGCCATATTAATGAGTTGCGTTGAAATTTTACTTTTCGCCACGTCTTGTCGCAAATATTCCTCTTTGTTCTCCCAAAATACTAACAATTTAGAGCTACAAAGAAAAGTTGGAGCCATTCGGAACTTCGGTTCTTGGTTATATTGTGTCCTACCAAGATGACTCCAACCGCCGGCTCCTTATTCGACTTCAGTCCGAAAGAAAAACTAAAATACAGTATATTGTCACACTGAAATCAGAAAGCTAACAGCCATTTTAAAATTGCATTTGAGTTACGATAACTACTGTAGGCTTGCCGTCTGAACTTCCCTACCGCTCATATTTACTGCGAGGTGACCATAACAAGTACAACAGACGACTTTAGTGACTGCGTTGTGAAAGGTTTCAAGTTTCACACAACACTCCGATAAAGTACACAGGGCTCCCATAACAATCTCTAACGTTAGCAGCAATTTACGGAGATGAAGAAGGGCGCTTTCTATTATTTTGATAATGCTGTGGTTTATTTTAATATATTGATGATAATAATTGATGATAATAATGATATAATTTAAAAAAAAGGGAGGATACTTCTGTTGATTCTTTCGTTTCGGCAAGTTTTCCTGAATTAAATTACGCGCACGGAATCTTGCCTTCTCGCGACCGTGAAAAATAAAAGAAAACAGTGCGCGCTTGATTCAAACTTGATTTAATTTCTATTCTGGAGCGAGCGCGCCCCAACGACACACTGTACTGTCGCACTTTGTAATAATTGACGCAGTTTGTAATACCTGACGCAATTTGTAATAAAGTTGACGCACTTTGTAATACCTGACACAATTTGTAATAAAGTTGGCGCACTTTGTAATAAAAAGGCTGACGCAATTTGTAATTATCCACTGTCGCAGTTTGCAATAGAGCAGATTTCAGATGACCGTCGTGAAAGTAAACGCAATTGTGCAATCACTAGCCAATCAGAAACAAGAGTAATTACAACTTACTGTTGAATGGTTTCCAGCCCAGCCAATCAGGAGCCGAACCAATTGGCTAGTAATTCCTTGATTGTAATTAGTTTGTAATTTGATTGGTTGATGGAAATAAGCAGCCAATGAGAAAGCAAACCAATCGCAAACACGACAGTCATGTGAAATCCGCTCTAAAAAAGCTAACGCAATTTGTAATAGCTCCTGTCGAACTTTGTAATAAAGCGTATTACAAATATGGTTGGCTTCTCAAGTTTAAAAAAAAGGTAAGTATTAGTAAAATGTATTAGTAGTATAAAGTATAAAATGTCAGAGTTGTTAGAGGGCAACGTAAACAATGATCGGCAAGTCAACATTGTGTGTCCCCCCAAAACCCAAACGTAAGAACATAAATTTATATTATGGAGTGGCCATACAGGGGGAGATGTTTTTAATATAGTGTTACCTAATTAATGCCCCAGCCCTGCGCAGGAAAATAGTGCCCCTCTCCCAGAGTTTTACTCAGATGTTTCCTTGTTATCTTTTCTCATAAATGGCAGCAAATATAAACCAACTATGTTTCATGTACATGAGCCAGAGGCATTGGCCCATTGGGATTGACTTCGCTTGACCTCGCGAAAACAAACTTCGCTAGAAGGCCGGACCGTGGCGACTCATAAGCTTTCTTACACTTACGAGACCAGTATCGCCACGACTGCGAAAGTATAATATCTAAGAGATTATCACGGAATCGCCTGTTTTACGTTTTTAATGTTGTTCGTGTGATTAGGCCAGCACAATCCAAAAGAATCAAGAGCCATCAAGATGATTTTCTATAGAATTAGCTTTATTACATATTGCGTCAGGGGATTATTACAAATTGCGTTAGCTTTTTTTATTACAAACTGCGACAGGGGTTATTACAAATTGCGTCAGCTTTTTGATTACAAAGTGCGTCAACTTTATTACAAATTGCGTCAGGTATTACAAAGTGCGTCAACTTTATTACAAATTGCGTCAGGTATTACAAAGTGCGTTAATTATTGCAAAGTGCGACAGTACACACACTATAGCGCTGCGCAACGATGACGTCACATTCATTAAAAACTCAAAAAGAGCAAATACGTTTCTCCCAAGTTTTCTCTCTAAAGAACGATACAAAACGAATTTGTAAACCTGTACTTTCCGTCATTGTAGCAGATCTGATATGTACTCCTGCCCTGGCTCGTATTTCGAGCGCGATCCTTCTGAAATGGGATTACAGAGGGTATCGTGATCAAATGTTAGAACCTGTGCGCAGCGCTATTGCGCCTTTGCGTACCATTATTACCCACAAGGTTTTGCCGACCAATCAGTATGGTTCACTGAGTGCTGTGTAATGTCGACCGTCATGTACGAACTGTGCTACCCTGGGCAAGCTCTATTTATTTATTTTATTTACTTTGCCAGTTGCTGGGTCACCGCAACAGCTTTCGAAAATTACTGCGGGCCCGTGTGCCTGTTAAGCCGGGGAAGTACCATGAAATACCTCATTTCAACTGACTAGAATTGTAAGCAAACTGTTGCGCCACAAGTTATGTGTTTAATGAAAAACGAGCAACAAAGCCAGAATTTGTGGCTCAACGTATACCCGTGCTCTACTTCGCGCAATAATTTTTACAACTTGCAACAAATGTTTTTGTTGCGTGACAAGTTATTACGGGAACGCGCAACATCGATCATCAACAAGTTGAGAGAGTTTGTGCCTCGTATATATTTCCTCGGCTTTAGTAAGCCCTGCCCGAAGTTGCGGTTCCCATGGTTCTTTAACGTCCCTCACGTTCCGATTAGTGAGTGTGAGAGACGGGACCTACGGTTTTACGTCTCTATCCCCGAGAACACGCGATGCCATTCTAGCTATGCAAGCGAAGCGATCCGAAATTTTTATTATGTATTGAAGTTGAGTAGAAATCGCAAATGATAGCGGAGCTCCCGCGGGCGCCCAAGGCGCCCGCGAGCGGAGCCCCATAGCTACATGCAGGAGAAAAAGGAAAAAAAAAGTGTATATGCATCCAACGATTCTGTCATGGACTTCCGGTTTGTGCGTTCGTTCGTTCGTTCGTTCGTTCGTTCGTCCGGAATGACGTCATCAAAACTAGAAAAGTCAATATCTCAAGAAGGCAACATCGCTAGGTGACCGAACTTGGGTAAAGTTATTTTGGAGGCAAGGGGAGTGCACCACCAAGGTCACGTGACATGACGTCATCGATGACGTCATCAAAAGTAGAAAAGTCAATATCTCAAGAAGGCAACATCGCTAGGTGACCAAACTTGGGCCGTAAAGTTATTTTGGAGGCAAGGAGGGGAGTTCACTTCCAAGGTCACGTGACATGACATCATCGATGACGTCATCAAAACTAGAAATGTCAATATCTCAAGAAGGCAACATCGCTAGGTGACCAAACTTGGGTAAAGTTATTTTGGAGGCAAGGGGAGTTCACTTCCAAGGTCACGTGACATGGCATCATCGATGACGTCATCAAAACTAGAAATGTCAATATCTCAAGAAGGCAACATCGCTAGGTGACCAAACTTGGGTAAAGTTATTTTGGAGGCAAGGGGAGTGCACCACCAAGGTCACGTGACATGACGTCATCGATGACGTCATCAAAACTAGAAAAGACAATATCTCAAGAAGGCAACATCGCTAGGTGAACAAACTTGGGTAAAACTATTTTGGAGGCAAGGGGGGTGCACAATCAAGGTCACGTGACATGACGTCATCAAAACTAGAAAAGTGAATATCTCAGGAAGGCAACATCGCTAGGTGACCAAACTTTGGTAAACTTATTTTGGAGGCAAGGGGGGTGCACTACCAAGATCACGTGACATGACGTCATCGATGACGTTATTAAATCTAGAAAAGTCTATATCTCGAGAAGGCAACATCGCTAGGCGAACAAACTTGGGTACAGTCGAGAAAACATCCGGAGTATGTGGGTATGGAGCTCTTTGAAATGCAACATAAAAAAAATCAAAATTTGCAAGTATGGCAATGGAGAACAAGAATGTTTTCTGTAGCAAGTGACGTCGCGACACGTCACATTATTAATCTTTAGCAGGACTTATAATTTTCCTTAGCAACGGCCCAACAAGATAGGTAAACGCACCCTTTTATAAAAATATGTAACCGGGAGCTCCGCTTTTAGCCAGTGGCTAAATCTATGTATTAGAGGATTTGCTGAAAAAAAAGACCTTCTCTTTGGACACGTCCCTGCAGCTGGACTACCAAAAAGGGCGTGGCTCAAATAGGTGTTTATCCTTAAAGATGCCCATCAATAGAGTCCTAAAGTGATGACGTCACAAAAACAAAATTTTTGATTTAGCAATATTTGTCCCTCGATTTCGAAAGGGCATACCGAATGAAAGCTACACACCAAAATGAGGCAAATCGGTTGCAACGCGAACGAGCTTGGTTCAGTTCATAAAGTTCTGAACTGTATCTAAAAATACAGTGATTTGTTGAAGAAAATTATTTATTCAGCGGGCCATATCTCGGTCGAGTTTCAACCGATTCACCCCACTTTTTGCATGCAACGTTCTTCGAAGTTGGTCTTTCATTATTTCTGGACTAAAATCATTCGAAATTTTTCAAAGTTGTGACGTCACACTTTAGGAATCTATGTTGCCATGCTTTATTTTGTCTAGTAAACCGTGTTGTCATCGAGTGCTCTCTCTATCTTTCTTTCAAGGTTGGGCTTGCCACAGCAAGCCAAGCGTACTCTAGAGAGAAAACTTAACAAATGGGAGAAACTAGACTTGCCGCAAGTCGACTTGAAGGACTTTGAGAAAGTCTAGGGAGTTTTTAATGAGTGTGACGTCATCGTTGCGCAGCGCTATGCTGTCGTTAGGGCGCGCTCGCTCCAGAATAGGAAAGAAATTAACGGGCCAGTTTTAGACGTCGAACTTTTGCCGCCTCGAATCTAATTGTTAGAAATTTCATTTGCAGCTTCTAGGACACTTTGTCTAGTGCAAAAGGTAAATCTAGATGAGTCATAGCAGGACAAAAAGGAATGTAAAGTTTGTTTTTCTTCTTGATTCTTCCTTTTGTTGTGAAAAGGAGAAAACCAGTCGGCTGAATTGGATTCGACGCGGCAAAAGATCGGATGTTACTAAAACGGGGAGCGGGGACCCGGGGAGCGGGGACCCAGGGAACGGGGACCCGCGGTCTGGGGACGAGTTTCGATGGACTTTTCGTGGAAAACCGCACTCAATGCGAGAAAAATGAAAATAACAGAGAATTGCTTCTCTGATGTGAGAAAAGGAAAACCATTATTACGTTTGCAAGAGCAAGTTGTCTCAGCCTTGTAGTTGACAAGTGGGATCTTTTCATCGGCATGTTTTCATTCTTGTTGTTAAAACAAAAGCCTTCAAAGAAAATTATTGAAACCCAGGAATTATGTTGATGAGAAAAGGTATACTGGTATGATGGTCTATGATGTATAGGAGGATGGAAATTACACGACTTCGCACTACTTCATCTTAACATGCCAGACAGTCAAAGCAACACAAGCCATCCTCTGATTTCCTGGATACAGAAACATGAGTTCTCAAATAACCTTGAGTGGGACACTCATGAACAAAGAAGAGTAAAACTTTTAGAAAAGCAACTGTGGCCTCTCACGTTTGTGTCATTAATCTCTCTCCAGTGCGACTGAAATCCATCGCACACATCATCACAAATTCATCTGCTTGACTTTGACTGCATTTAAAATGGTATTTTTAGCACGAAAACAGGTAAAACGGCTGGCACTTCTTCGAAAGGAATTTCGACTCGCAAACGGCCGCCATGTTTATATTATGCAAAATGGGCAAAACCGCTGGAAACTCGTCCCCAGTCCGCGGGTCCCCGCTCCCCGGATCCCTGCTCCCCGGGTCCCCGTTCCCCGTTTTAGTAACATCCCAAAAGATCGATGTTTGAAACTGGCCTAAGTTTGAATCAAGTGCGCACTGTTTTCTTTTTCACGGTCGTGAAAAGGCAATACTCCGTCACGTGCTTTTCACAATAATCGAAAGAAGAAAGAATCGATAGAAGTGTCATCCCTTTTAAAGTATATAAATAATAGAACATCTCTGTAATTTTTTTTGCTAACGTTAGATGTTGTTATGGGAGCCCTGTGTACTTTATGGAGTGTTGTTGTGAAACTTGAACCTTTCATACCGTCACTAAACTAAAGTCGGTTGTGGTCACCTCGCAGCAAATATGAGCGGTAGGGAAGTTCAAACGGCAAGCCTACAGTAGTTATCGCAACTCAAAAATGCAATTTTAAAATGACCGTTAGCTTTCCGATTCATTTCAGTGTGTCGATACATAAGTTTTTCTTTCGTATGAAGTCGTATAAGAGGGCGGTTGAAGTCATCTTGGTTGGTAGGACATAAATATAACCAAGAAGCGAAGTTCCAATGGCTCCAATTTTTCTTTGTAGCTCTAAATTGCTTATTTTTAGCTTTTTGGGGGAACACAGAGGAATATTTGCGACAAGACGTGGCGAAAAGTAAAATTTCGACGCAACTCATTAGCGAATTCAGTTCGTCACGCACGATTTTGATTAGAATTTAAACTTAGGAACTCAAAGACAGATTATAGTTTTCTTGACGGGATATGAGATAGATTATTAGCTTTTTTCGTGATCGTTACCTGATAGGGTCAAAGATAGCGCCGGTTCACATGCGAGTTGTTGTCCCTAGCAGGGAGGGCTAACTCTAACGGGGTGGTTGCTAAGCCAGATTAAAGTAAACAAGATGGCGGATCGAAGACGAATTTTGGCGGTAAACGCAGCAATCCTTTCATTGGCGTCCTTAGCGGCAGCTTTTCAGTTATGTGGGCTTCTGCTGACCTATCTAATCCTAGAGAAACGTCGTCTTCAGATGCAAAGCTTACAAGCAGCCAACCAGTACAATTTTGCTGTAGCTCGCTTGAGAAATGTGCGACGAAGGGTTTGTTATCGAGGGAGAGTTTGGCGGAATCCTGGACGAACGGAGCAGTGGTGGCTTAACCTATTCAATGGAGTTTTACCAGAGTCGGAATGGAAGAAAAACCTTCGCATGGATCGTCATGTTTTTATGATGTTAGCGGACGAGCTACGTCCATACCTCCAACCCGGGAGAAGTCCACGAGGTTTCGATGTTTTGTCAGTAGAAAAGCAAGTGGCAATGACCCTTTACTTCCTCAAAGACCAAGGCTCGCTCTCTATGACAGCAAATACGTTTGGTATCGCAAAAAACACTGCTTCCACTGTCATACGCAAAGTATGTGACACTATAACACTGATGATGGGGCCAGATTATCTTAAATTACCAAGCAATGACACAGAGATGGAGTACCTTATAAAAGGAATGGAGAACAAATACGGGTTCCCGCAAGCGTTTGGATGCGTGGATGGAACTCATATTCCAATATTTCAGCCCACTGAAAACCCTCATGACTTTTTCAGTTATAAACAAAAGTACACTCTTAATGCCCAGGCAGTCTGTGATTGGAGGGGCATGTTTATTGATTTAGAAGTTAAATGGCCTGGAAGCGTACATGACGGTAGAGTCTTTGGCAATTCCAGAATAAATAGGCTGCTCAGAGAGGAAAAAATGCCTAAGCTTTATAAAGAGCTTCTTCCTGGATATGATAACGTTCCTGCAATTTTGCTGGGTGATCCAGCATATCCCTTGTTGCCTTACTGCATGAAAGAGTATCCAAGTGAAGAAGTAACGAAGAGGTTATTTTTAATAATATGCTGAGAAGTGCTAGAAACCCAATTGAGTGTGCATTTGGCAGACTTAAGGCACGGTGGCAAATTCTTAATAAGAGAATTGACTTGGGGCTGGTTTGCGTGCCAAACCTAGTTTATGCATGCTTTGTCCTTCACAATTTCTGTGAAAAACATGGTGCAAGAATTGATGATGATGAAGTTGCACGACAGCTTAACTATGAACGGAGACAGCCAAATATTGCTCCTGATAGATTATATTCATTTAACACAGCAGAGGGGAGCAATATTAGGAACATAATCACATTATTTTACAGAGAACATCTTCCTCACTGAGGGACAGAGGGACACAAGAAGGATTCTTATCCGATAGTTGCGGGTAAACAACCACCTACTACAGACCTAGTAAAACCAGACCTGGTGAATATATAGCCTACTAAGCCCGGCCATATGGCCAAGTGATTTTTTTCCAGATATTTGATTATTTTCGCATGCAGGTTTCCTGTGTGGCGGGGGAAAGGGAACTGGTCCATTGTGAATTTTCAAATTTCGCATCCCCCAAACCCCCTAGAGCAAAATCTTCTTAGATGTAAAGGCTTAGCACAGATTTTTTTCCCACCATCTTGTCTACCAGGGGGAGGGGGTTACATTTTCCAAACATAACAAAGGGAAATTTTTGTAACCAGGTTAAGATTTTGCCAAAAACCTGAGGAGCATCAATATGTTGCCAGGTCTGTTACAGGAGAGCGCAGGTAATATTTATGTTTCTAGTTTGTTATCCAAAACATTTTTGTAATCTTAAATCTGTTAATTTGATGTTTTTAGTTCAGTAGGAAACAACATTCTATTTCTGGGTTTTCAATGTTACATACAACATACTGGTTGATTTTTAATGCCATCTTGTTTGTTTTTCAAATGATAAAGAACATAGATAATTTTTCCAAGTAATATTTCATGAAATACTAGTATTTTTCATTATACAATTATAATTATACAAATATTCAATTATAAATATACAAATGCAATTATAATTATACAAATATTCAATTATAAATATACAAATAAAATTATAATTATAGAAATATTCGGTTGATTGTATAAGATTTATAATTATTTTTCATGAAATTCCAGAAAAAAATCGAGTCCCCCACCACAGAAGGAATTTAGCAGAGGATCCCCCTCCACCCCTCTGGAATTTTCAACAGCAAACTACAGTGATTGTATAGGGTCTGTATCCCCTGGGGGGAATTTCCAATTGCCTCCATGATGCATGGGGCCATAGACATTTTCTGGAATTACACAAGTGCAAAATAAATATTCATTTGATTGTAAAAATATTATATATATCATCACTTTGGGCAAAATATTATATCATCATGGATGACATAAAGGGAACCACTGCTGCCTAGCACTTTTAGGCTGAATTACTTTCTAATTTCAAATTCTAATATGATTTTTTTAAACTTTAACTAATAAACACCTTTCGGTGTTTAAGTCCCTTGTATTCAAAAATGGCAACTATCCTAACATTCCTCTCAAGCTTCCTGGTGCACCGTCACCCTCATATAATATTTGATTAGCAGCTGTTATCACTCCTTGTGTTGTTGCCTGGTGGTTACTGGGCCTGTTGGAGGAGTTGTTTACTATACCTTGCTGGTAATGCTGGGTGTTAACACCCCAATACTGCATTGGGTGTGGTTCTGGTGCTGCTGGATACTGCGGAATGGGGGGTTGCTGGGTTAAAGCCTTTGCCAGCATGTGCATTCAACTGGCAATCCCCTCCCCAAGTGAAGTAAGACAGGTTGACATTTTTGTAATAGAATCCTCCAAGGTTTTGTTAGACTTTTCAAAAACTTCTAGCATGTTTCGTTTCATTACCAGGTCCTCTTTAGCGCACTATTCATGAGGACCTCATCTCTTTGGGCTTGAGAGAGTCGCTTTTCCATATGCTTTCGTTTGTTGTCCGCCAGTTTTGGAATGTTAGACACTGCCACTTTAGTTGGGTTTGCCTCTTCACCCTTATCTGAGGAGTCATCTCCAGTTGCTTAAAAACATAGTATAAGATATGAGTCTAGGGCCATAACATTGGAAAACACAGGACCGTAGCACCCTTCCACACATTTGAATAATTGACATTTTATTTGAACAATTGACTTTTTTTAATATAATATTTGATATTGTTATGAAATTATGTTAGTATAGAATTAAATGTATAGGAAGATTATTTTCTATTGTTTACCTCAGCAATTCAGTTTTTCAGCTGCTAAGGGTGCTGTTGTTTTAATTTATTATTATTAATATTTTTTAGAATTAATAAAATGAATTAGTAATTAGTAATGTATAGGCGCTATATAAGCTTTTTATTATATTTATTATTATTATTTTTATAGTTTTAATAAAGCATGTATCTATCTCAAATTTTTATGGGGGGCTCACCTGTTGATTTCTTAAAATAGCTGGAAATGACTACCATTCGAAACATTAAAATTATGGTTTATTAAGGACTCAAATTATTCCTCATGCCATTTTGCTGTCAGACTTTGCCCGACAAATCATTTTTCTATTGCTACTTCACTTTGCCAGTATGCTAACTTTGTCATTTGACCAGTCTTTGACAAAGTTTTGAAGGTACAAAAATAATAGAACTCACTTGTCAATCAAATAAAACCTAGACATCTGCTTGGTGAGAAACAGTGCCAGGGTCTCTGGTTGAAAAAATATTTTGATGGCTAGGAAACTTTGCCTTGAAATTAGTATTATGGGCAACTTTTGTATGGGAAATTCTGTGACCAACTTTTAAACTTTGCTTTAAAAAAAGGGAAATTTTAATGGGGTATTTGAAAATTGTTCAAAGTTTATATTTTGAAAATGCATCCTAAAGAATAAATTTCACGGAAAATATGGAATTTTTAGTATTTTTATATATAATTCCATACATGGGATAGTTGATACTATTGGATTGGCTGGTGTTTTGTCGGAAAATATATTACAATTTACCTGTAATAGGGTTGCCTTCTGGTTCTTCAACTTCGTCAAAGCTATCATCAAATTCCTTCGAATTTCTCTGTGTCATAGAATCCCCATCGACTCCAAACGACAGAGAGTCCGTCGCGGGTGACCCTCCCCATATTTCCGTAAGAAGGTCATAGTTGTCTTGAACTAGTCGTCCACTTCCGCTCCTTGTTCCCCTGTTTACAGCATTGCGGTAGTCCTGACGCGCTGCTTTCACTTTTTCCTTTATCCTTTGATATCCCGTTTTGATTGCCTGCTTATCGGCTTCGGACTCCTTGGTGAAGGCATCGTATTGTTCCTTTGTCATGTCTTTTAGTTCTATGTCGGGTTCCTTTATTTTTTCTGGACCGAAATCGCTAACAGAGTCAGAGTAATCACGAGCCAAGCATCTCCTCACTTCTGTATACATGGCCGCTTGATCGGCCTCAAAATCGATTCCCCTATATTCACACGCCGATTTGTATTCCCTTAGGTACTTTAGAAGATCCTCGACTTTTTCCGATGTCCAAGAGAATTTCTTTGCCTTCTTTACAATAGATTTGGAGGATGGCGCTTTCCTTTTGCCTGTTTTCCTCGAGGAAGCTTTGCTCACAACAACAGAGTCTTCTATTCCGTCGACTGTAATCGGCGATTCAGGAATCAAACCCTCTGAGAACTCGCCAGGACTCTCCGGTGGACTAGAGTCCTCAGATTCAGTACTTATCACCTTTTCGGAAATATTCTCCGGGTTTATAGCACGAAGCGGCCATGCTGGATTTTCGCGCGCTCACTGTAACCCGAGAACCCTCAAACTTAGCCCTTCTAACTAGGGTTCTGTAAGAAATTCGAGATCAGATTAATTTCAAATCTATCAACGCCAGGGAACTCTTGAAAGGTTATACTTTAATCCCAAGTCAGATGTTTTAAATAGTTTGGCTTTTGTTTTAAAACCAAGACGAGCTGAAGTAGCCGTAAATTCAGGACATTTTTAGCGCGCGGAGGCCCTAAAATACGAAAAATTGAATTAAAAAATAACTAAAAATCCTAACGGCTTCAAACTTGCATTTTTAAATATTGCTAGCAGAGACCTTTCATTTGACAGAGTATCAAAACTTTCGAACTTTCTATCTTTCATAGGTATAGGCGATGGTTACAGCAATCCTCTCTTAAGCTGTTCGTCGACCTTTCATTATATATATATTTCGCAGTGGTAATGTCTTCCAGGTTCGCGTTCCCTAGAGATGCCACTGTGAGGCCTAGTGCCTCTGCCTCTTTGATTTGGTCATCCACCATGCTGTGCAAATGAGTGACAACAATGACAGAGCATCCTCTTCGCCGGTTGATACTCTCCCTTTCACTTTAAAGTACTTTTATAAGGAAAACTGAAAGACAGAGCGCTTCCCAAAACCTGTCAGTAGATTTAATACTTTCTCTCTGTCAGTAGAACCGCTACAACATCTTTTCCACGTCCAACTAAACACGTCACAGCTTCGCTCTGCTTTTCTTTTAGCGACCCAGAAAAACCGAGATATTCCAGATCTTTTACATTGTAAACTTTCTTCTAGATTTCGCTTGAACTCATCTTCGCTCTCGAGTTTTGTTGAACTCGATCGTGTTTGACTTGACTGGCGGCGACTTGTTGGAAGGTTTGATTGACACTTTCTCTAAATACCAACCAATCAGAAGGCCCGCCTGCTCCGTTCGCTGGCGAACCAGTCTACGGAACATAGCCATATTTGGCAAGACCTTGTTCTGAGCCTCTATCTCATGCAGCCCATTTTCCATGACAACGGCCGACGCTTTGATAAAATCACAGAAGCGGAGATTTTTTAGAAAAATACATCAACAACATGGGCTCGTACGCTCATCTATGTTGATTTGCGAAAATAATTTTTGCATGGTAATTAACTACAAGGGTCTAGTTATCTCCTGCTCGTGAATTGAATTCCTGAAAACTACGTTGAGCTGTTAAACTTTACCGTTATATCGAGACAACGATTTGCCGGATACCCACTTTGGCTTACTCAACTTCAGCATTTTTGTACATGTCGTCATAAAAGGAGTTAGACGCTGAAATTCAGAGCATAGCTAGACTGACTAGTTTGATTTCAGCGAGTGAATGCGTTCTGCGAACCTTTGGTCTGAATATCACATTAACTAGTTCACATCGACAGAAATTCATATCAGCTATTTCTTGTATACTGCTTGGGTACTATGTTACATGTATGCGATTATCACAACTCCACAAATATGACGAAATATTATTCAAAAAATCAAAGACATTCTGAAACCGCAAAATTCATGCTCGCGCTAAAAGCCGATTTTTGTACACCTTGTCATAAACGCGCAACACAAACATCGTACGTCCCATGCGAATCTCCTATTATTGAACTATTCGTATACCAGATGGGAACTCATGAAGGTTTCGCGTTTTGAAATAAAGAGCAATATTCTAAACCACGTCGTTTTGTCGTCCCGCTTGAACCTTTTTGTTGTGTGTGCGAACGGTGGTGCACATTTCACAGGCAAGGATAAAACATTTCGAACATTCCAGCATGGATGCTGCAAAAACAACGCTTAACCATGCACAACTCATTTAGTTTTTCTTTCCTCGTTTTTTCAAATAAAGTAAACAGATAATTTGTAACAAGGGGGGTAAATCGATTTTGTCTAACCCAACCCGCCCAAATATAAAGTTTTAGAATAAATAATTCACTAGGAATAATATTATTACGCTTCAAGTCAAACATCGCCGGTCTTTGTACCAGTACACTGCTTTAAAACGGGCATCGGCAATGAGGAAACGCAAAGCTGATGTTCCTCCTTCGAAAAACTTAAAAGGCCGCCCATCCAGCGTTGCAAAACATAAATGTAAAGCATGTTGAGTCTGGGAGGCGACCGGCCGACTAAGTACTGCAGACGACCATGTCTTGGGATCTATGAGGCATGTCCCTGTAGAAGAAACAGAACAATTTAATCAATACGCCAGTTACGATGGCGTCTCAACAGACATAATAGAAGGCAACTGCATTTGTCAGGCATGCTATTTAGACTACAGGAGGGAAAAAAGGCCACCACGATGGGCTCGACTTCAGGATACATCTTACAATGCCCGGCAAATTGAATGCACTGTGTGTCAGCACACTCGCGGTGGCCCTTCATGTACAAACAGCACCTGCTTGGGGCCACGGGACTGGTTAGGGACAGAATCACTAGACATCTGGCGACAGTACTTTAACGTACGTCATGGTTTATACCTTGGCAGTCTCAGCAAAGAGAGCACCCTGTGCAAACCGCATTGGATGGAAATGCAGAACCATCTGGTAAAACGAGTATGTTGCTGTTGCGGCGGCTCAAGCGCACCTTCCTCCCAATGGCACTTCGCAAAAGAGCATGAGGAGTTCCTAAAAATGACGGAAAAGAACGTTAAGCACCTTGACTGGCTCTCCCACAGCTGCTTTACTACAAGAACTACAAAAGATCCTCTGATAAGATGGTACAAAGACTTGGAATCTCCTATCAGTTTAGTAAAGTTGAGAGCGGAGACTTGTCAAGAAATAGTGAGCATTGTTAAGAATGACAGTTTCTTGTTTATCTTCTTGAGAGCCAAGTTCCTGGGCAAAATCCAAACCCTCCCTGACATCAACACTGAGGTTGAAGTACAGAGGTTTCACAAGTACATCAATCCGATTCTAGAAGCCCGGCAAGTAGGCAAGTACAGTCACAGCAATCAACAATGCGGCAGTATGCTTTACGACACTACAGTTATCAGTACAACAGCTGCCAAAATAATTTACAACCAGTTTCTCGAAAAAAAAAAGCTCACCGAGGAAGTCACTACAGGACGCGCACTGAAGCAGTTCAATGTACGGAAACTGTATAACCATAGACGGGATTCGGGGGCTTGTGGCAGAACAAGTAAACATGTTACCGTCAGCTAAGGAATTTGACTTTAGAACACTATTTGCAGATGAGGACCACGATGCAGAGGCAAATAACCTTATAAAGTACATTTCACCATCACTGTACTCCCTCATTGATCAGGTCACAACACCCCGTTGTCAATCAACAACTGACAGTAGAAATGCTCATAAGAGGAAGCTTCGCATCATTATGATTGTATCCCTCCTGTGTAACTGTATGAATCCATAACACTCACTATTCCTGGAGACCCTTCTTGGGCTCGCCGCATATGCAAATGGTCTGAGGGATAAAGGATTCGATATCCTGAACGCATTTGGCTGCGTGTGCAGCATAAAATACCTACGGGACCATGGCACATACTGGTGTAAAAGGAGGAAAGCAGTCGATGAACTCGATCCTAGAGTGTTCTGGAGAGGCTCCTTTGACAATTTGAACTTCCATATGAAGTTCTCTAAGAAACTCGGAGAGGGTGGGGCAAATCTGAAGAGAATGCTAAACCTTATCACAGGTGAATACATATTCAATATTATTAAGTTCTGCATTATAATACTAGTCCCAGATAAAGGAATGTCCAGGAGACTGAGCTAACAAAGTGTAATGCGCTTTCATTTCTAGGTCAGGTATCTATGCGTACACCAGCAATAACTGGCATGCAACCATGCACACAAGAGCGAAGTGAAGGTACAGACAAAGCATCACGAGTTCACCCAACGTCAATTATCAACAAGAATGCTAGTCCAGCCAAACCTCTAATTAAATAACTCTTCTTATTTGTACCGTAGCTGTACATGCAACCAGGCCAGCATCAATTGTCATGATACCTACCAACCCACAACCAGTAGGGAACACACCGATACAAGGAGCTGAGTTGAATGGTAAGAGCATTTATGTACAGTATGTAACCTACAAGCATAGGTACTGGTAACAAATGCAAACAAACAAAACACACATTAATAGTGATCTAACTAAATAATGGTTTTTGTGTAGCACTCCGTGTGACCCAACCCACAGCAATACATGCAACCAGGCCAGCATCAATTGTCATGATGCCTACCAACCCACCACCAGTAGGGAACACACCGACGCAAGGAGCTGAGTTGAATGGTAAGAGCATTTATGTACAGCATGTAACCTACAAGCATGGTAACAAATGCAAACAAGCAAAACAGCACATTTAGTGATCTAACCAAATAATGTTGTTTTTGTAGCACTCCGTGTGACCCAACACAGAGCAATACATGCAACCAGGCCAGCAACAATTGTCATGATGCCTACCAACCCACCACCAGTAGGGAACACACCGACGCAAGGAGCTGAGTTGAATGGTAAGAGCATTTATGTACAGTATGTAACCTATACAAACAAAACAGCACATTTAGTGATCTAACTAAAATTTTTTTGGGTGTGTAGCACACCATGTGACCCAACCCACAGCAATACATGCAACCAGGCCAGCAACAATTGTCATGATGCCTACCAACCCACCACCAGTAGGGAACACACCGACGTAAGGAGCTGAGTTGAATGGTAAGACCATTTATGTACAGTATGTAACCTATACAAACAAAACAGCACATTTAGTGATCTAACTAATTTTTTTTTTGGTGTGTAGCACACCATGTGACCCAACCCACAGCAATACATGCAACCAGGCCAGCAACAATTGTCATGATGCCTACCAACCCATCACCAGTAGGGAACACACCGACGCAAGGAGCTGAGTTGAATGGTAAGACCATTTATGTACAGTATGTAACCTACAAGTATGGTAACAAATGCAAACAAACAAAACAGCACATTTAGTGATCTAACTAAATTTTTTTGGTGTGTAGCACACCATGTGACCCAACCCACAGCAATACATGCAACCAGGCCAGCAACAATTGTCATGATGCCTACCAGCCCACAACCAGTGGGGAACATACCGACGCAAGGAGCTGAGTTGAATGGTAAGACCATTTATGTACAGTATGTAACCTACAAGCATAAGGTAACAAATGCAAACAAACAAAACAGCACATTTAGTGACCTAACCAAATAATGTTTTTTTTGTAGCACTCCATGTGACCCAACCCAGAGCAATACATGCAACCAGGCCAGCATCAATTGTTATGGTGCCTACCAACCCACCACTAGTAGGGAACACACCGACGCAAGGAGCTGAGTTGAATGGTAAGAGCATTTATGTGCAGTATGTAACCTACAAGCATGGTAACAAATGCAAGCAAACAAACAAAACAGCACATTTAGTGATCTAACTAAATTTTTTTTGGTGTGTAGCACACCATGTGACCCAACCCACAGCAATACATGCAACCAGGCCAGCAACAATTGTCATGATGCCTACCAACCCACCACCAGTAGGGAACACACCGACGCAAGGAGCTGAGTTGAATGGTAAAAGCATTTATGTGCAGTATGTAACCTACAAGCATGGTAACAAATGCAAACAAACAAAACAGCACATTTAGTGATCTAACCAAATAATGTTTTTTTTGTAGCACTCCGTGTGACCCAACCCACAGCAATACATGCAACCAGGTCAGCAACAATTGTCATGATGCCTACCAACTCACCACCAGTAGGGAACACACCGACACAAGGAGCTGAGTTGAATGGTAAGAGCATTTATGTACAGTATGTAACCTACAAGCATGGTAAGAAATGCAAACAAACAAAACAGCACATTTAGTGATCTAACCAAATAATGTTTTTTTGTAGCACTCCGTGTGACCCAACCAACAGCAATACATGCAACCAGGCCAGCATCAATTGTCATGATGCCTACCAACCCACCACCAGTAGGGAACACACCGACGCAAGGAGCTGAGTTGAATGGTAAGTGTCGCGTTCTCGACGCTAGCAGACACGGGGTGTTGTGCGTCCAGCTCGCCAGCTCAACCACAGTACGGCAACAGCGTAATATACAGCACGTTTAATCAGCTATTTACAGTACACGCGGTGAAAACTAGGAAAAGATTACAATTCATGGATCAGGACTAAGCATTAAACTACCAATCTAAGCAAAACTCACTAAATCAAAACTTGTAATAACATTTATAACTTACATCTGATCCCGTCTCCAAGTAGCTAGTAGAAAACTATTTAACTCCGTAAACTCCACAGAACTCCGTTGACTGCAAACTTCGTACTCCTTTAACTCTGAACTCCGAAAACTACAAACTCCACGTTCCAACTTGACTAAACATAGTACACGCCCAGGATACTATTTAAATGGCTTATAATAATTGCGTTACAACTAGCTGTCAATCATTCTAATAATAAGTGCAAATCAAGTGTCAAATGATTAGGTTAATAAAACAAAACAAATATGAGTTCTTAGCGCACGAATGTGCGAGTTCATGACACTCCTCGCCCAAGGATGACGTTCATCCTTGTTATTGTATATAGTCTCTACTTTGGGTCAGTGTCTGTTGTGTCCACTGGAACCAACAGAACTAGTTCTTTGATGGGTCGTAGGAAAGTCTTCTTCTCTCCCTTCCTAACTACAACTATCTCTGCCTTCCTTACTCTGCCATCTGCACTCTGTTCCGCCTTTGTCACTCGACCAAGTGGCCAGTCGTTGCGATGCTCATCCGGGTCTTTGAGGAGCACAACATCTCCTTCTTGCAAATTCCTTGTTGTCTCACACCACTTCCGTCTGGGTTGGAGGCTCTGTAGGTATTCACGCCTCCATCTGGACCAGAAGTTGTTCGCCAGGTACTGTACGCGCCTCCAGCGGCGACGAGCGTAGATGTCAGCGGGAAGAAAGTCGCCCGGTGGAGGCACGGCAGGGCGTGGCTTCATCGTTAGCAGCATGGCGGGTGACAGGGGTTGGGGGTCGTCTGCTTCTGTAGGTGTGGTCGTTATCGGCCTTGCGTTTACTATCGCGACCACCTCTGCCATCAGTGTAACTAGTAGCTCGTGTGTGAGGTGGGTGGCGCCAAGCTCCGCAAACATGACGTCTAGAACTCTCCGAATGGTGTTTATCTGCCGCTCCCACACGCCTCCGAAGTGAGAGGCATGGGGAGGGTTGAACTCCCATGTGCAGCCTTGTTCTCTCAAGTAGCGCTCGATTTTCTCCTTATCCATGTCTGCGAGTGCTTGATCTAACTCCGTTTTGGCGCCCACGAAATTGGTGCCACGGTCGCACCTTAGAAGCGTGGCGTGACCTCGTAACGAAAAGAATCTCCGCAGTGCGCATATGAAGGCACTGGCGTCCATTGCCTCCAGTACCTCAATATGTATGGCTCTACTGCTAAGGCAGGTCAGCACGAGCCCCCAGCGCTTAGAGTTAGCCACTCCTCCTCTTGTTCTCCGCGTGCTAACCATCCAGGGACCGAATACATCAAACCCAATGGACATGAATGGTGGACTAACTTGGGTCCTGTCGACCGGGAGATCAGCCATGTGCTGCTCCAGGGGGCGTCCACGCAGCTTCTTACAAACCACGCAGTTTCTTAGCGCTTGCGCAACGGCACCATGTGCTCCTATGATCCAGTAGCCAGCCTCGCGCACTGCACCGCCAGTAATCTGTCTCCCCTGGTGGTGTACTCTATGATGGTAGTGCTCGATGACCAGTTGCGAGACATGGTGGTCTTTCGGTAGAAGCGCGGGGTGCTTCTCGACGTACTCAAGCTCAGCGTGTCTGAGTCGACCTCCCACTCGTATTATCGACTGGCTGTCCAGGTAGGGATCCAAGCCGTACAACTTGGACTGCTTGAGGGTCGCCTTTCTTTTGTGATCGTGGTCTTCCAGTACAGTCGTGGCGTTACTAATGGCTGTCATCTCCGCGGCGAAGGTATGTTGTTGCACGGCGCGAATGATGACCGTCATTGCTTGGTTGAGGATGTCGACCGTAGGCGTAGGTAACCTCTGAAGTTCTGGCGTGCGCTTGGCGTTGCTCCGGGTATTGCGTTTATTCTCCTCTCCTCGCCGTCTTTTGAACTCTCTAACTTTGACAATAAGAATTGCGAGCGCGCGCTGCAGCGAGGACAGAGTGGAAAAGCGAGAAAACCTATCAGGACCTAGACCGCTCTTAATACGGCTCTCTGCTTGGTTGCGATTATTTGGCATGCTGGGCGACGGGCTCCGGAACGGTAGGGGCATCTCCCAGTTACCCAGGGCGTTTCTGTGGATACTAGTCTCCGTTAACTTCAAAAACGCCTTGTCTTCTAAGGACAGCGTGGGCTCGTTGTCTTCTTCAGTTGTGAGAAAGACATCACTTCTTGATTCCGCTCCGCGTTTCAGCTCAGAACTCTCCGCGACTGTGATGGTTTTGTGACATGACACTAAGTCGTAGGCTGATGCGCGTGCATCGACCTTTGTACAGCGTGTGCGCACGTGCGTAGGTCCGTCAGACATGTCCAGACATACTTGCCCTGAGACTGTCCATCCAAGCGAGTGTTTCTGTGCCCATGGTGCTCCGCGGGGGCCATTCCTGGACTCTCGAACCTTGAGTAGCTCGGGGGCGTCTCTACCAATCAGGAGGTGGATGCCTGCCTGGTTGTCTAAGGGCGGGATGTAATCCGCAACTCCTCGCAGGTGTGGAAACCTCCTCGCCATCTCTGGTGTCGGGATCTCGCGTCTGTCGGAGGGAATGCTGTCGCACTCTACCATGTTTGGCAGTTCCGTGGAGAAACCGTCCGTGGATCTCACAGCCAGGCTTGATACTCGGCGTCCGTACTTCTCTTCCTTTGCTCCGCTACATGTGGTTAGGAAGTACAGCTCTTCGGGCCCTTGCGCACCAAGCTGGTCGGCGAGCTCGGAGCTAATCAGCGAGGCGTTGCTCTGATCGTCCAAGATAGCATATACCCGTTTCACGTTGTCAGGCGCGTCCCTAGCATATATGTCTAAAAGAACGATCTTACTACAAGATAATCCTCCCCCCTCTGCCGAACAGACGGCAGTACAGCTGGACTTTACTGTTTGAGTCTCCTCAAAGGTTTGCTCTTTGTGCAAAAGGGCTATATGACGTTTGTCTCCACAAATCGCGCACTTAATTTCTACTTTGCATGCGGCTGCTATGTGCTCTTTAGACAGACACTTGAAGCAGAGTCCAGCCTTTAAAATAAATTCAGTCCTTTCTTGAAGAGTTTTAGCGCCAAAGGTTCTGCATTCGGTAAGGCTATGTCCTTCGCGCTCGTGAAAAGCACAGAAATTGCTCCCTTTTTCACCCTCCTTGCGTGACGGGGGATTCATGGGCATGGGTTCGCTTTCTGCGGGGCTTGTTTTGGTTTTTAGCGCCTTCTTTACAGGGTTAGGGACAGGTTGCTGTGTTTTACTCTGAGGCGCGGGGGTCTGGGGCGAGAGTCCTGCCGAGAGGTTAGGGTGGTTCTTTATCTTTGCCTGCCTTTCAACAACTTTCTTGAAAAGTGAAAAACTCGGGTATTGATCTCCATTTTTCTCGGCAAAACTGACGACCTCTTTTTCCCACTTTCCCTTTAGAGACGCGGGTAGTTTTGACGCAATGGGGGCGATTGCGTGAGGAAAATTAAGGCAAGCGAGGCCCGGAAGTTGCGTGACCTGGCTCTCTACGTCTGCGCACACGTCAGCGAATGGTTGTAGCTTATTGTGCTCATTCTCCTTGAATTCTGCGGCGCGCTGTAAGCGGTCTAACAAGGTGTTTGTTATCACAGCGGGACTGCCAAAATGCCTCTCCAACTCCTTCCAAAGATCTGATAGCAAGCCTTTAGGATTATTTTGAATTCGCTTGCGAAAATTATCTACAACTTGCTGAACTTCGCTGCTTGTGTATTTATGCAAGTAGTTAATCTCCTGTTGGGGAGAAACGTGCGCGTCTTCGATCATAGCCTTGGAGGCGGCTTTCCAGGCATAAAACAAAGTCAGGTCCCCAGAGAAAACATCCGGGTGGCACTTTGGCAAACTTTGTCGTGCCAAACCGGAGACTATTTGTTCGTTCGAGAAAGTTAGTGCTTCCACAAGCTGTGACCCCGTTATCTCGTTAAAGTGCGTGTTGAAAGGTGTTGATGAGGTCACGGGAGGCCTTATCGCGGTTGCGGGATAGGACAATGCAAACTCTGCTTGTTGAGTTTTGGGCGGGTCATGCAATAGCACTTGAGTGGTCACGTTCGCGCAAGGAAATTTGCGTGACTCGGGCTCGGTGACTACAGGCGAGGCTTTCATAGCGTTTGCGTTAACCCAATCGCTAACTCTGTCTTCGGATAGTGCGCGCGGTGCTAGGTCTACTCGATTCTCCTCGAAATCTAGCAAGGCATCGTCGATAGCGTCCAGTTTAGCTGTCGCTACGGCTTCCTTTTGAGCGGCCGAAAGAAAGGCGATCTCGTGTTCGCACTCTGCCTCGCGCCTTTTTAACTCCCATTTTCGCTGCGCAATCATACGCTCGAACTCCGCTGCCTTTTTAGCAGCAGCGACTTCTGTTATAGCGCGCAGTCTCGCAGCAGAACTAGACGTGGAAGCCTTAGATCTTCTTGAATGTACGCTTCCAATCGATACTGATTTTTGCGATTTTTTGGCTTCCGCGCGCGGCATCGGCTTTTCTGACAGTTTGTCAGAGAAAAGTTGATGCTTGATGTTAACTAATACATCGCTAACATGGTTCGCATTGTTGCGGTGCCGTTCTACAATACTCCCATTCATCTCCGGTGCATTATCTTGTTTACTCAAACTGATTAAATCGTCAAGGTCCTTTCCGTGACCTTGTGCCAAGCTTTCGAGTTTGAGAAAACAATCCTCCTTTATCTCCCCACCCGACTCTATGACTTGTATACTCTCACGAATCTGTTTCAAAACTTTTTCAATGTTTTTTGTTTTCTCGTCTATAGCATTCTGAAGAGCCTTCACTGTGAGAGTTCTTTTCCGTTTACCCTCTGTTGCGGTGTGGCTCGTTGCTTCCTCACTGTGTCGACTCATTCTCGGCTCCACTGAGCATAAAAAGTGAATAGATACGTCTTACCTCCGGCTTCTTCTGTTAGTTAAGGCAGATTTTTCACTGTCGCGTTCTCGACGCTAGCAGACACGGGGTGTTGTGCGTCCAGCTCGCCAGCTCAACCACAGTACGGCAACAGCGTAATATACAGCACGTTTAATCAGCTATTTACAGTACACGCGGTGAAAAATCTGATCCCGTCTCCAAGTAGCTATGGTGGAAAACTATTTAACTCCGTAAACTCCACAGAACTCCGTTGACTGCAAACTTCGTACTCCTTTAACTCTGAACTCCGAAAACTACAAACTCCACGTTCCAACTTGACTAAACATAGTACACGCCCAGGATACTATTTAAATGGCTTATAATAATTGCGTTACAACTAGCTGTCAATCATTCTAATAATAAGTGCAAATCAAGTGTCAAATGATTAGGTTAATAAAACAAAACAAATATGAGTTCTTAGCCCACGAATGTGCGAGTTCATGACAGTAAGACCATTTATGTACAGTATGTAACCTACAAGCATGGTAACAAATGCAAACAAACAAAACAGCACATTTAGTGATCTAACCAAATAATGTTGTTTTTGTAGCACTCCGTGTGACCCAACCCAGAGCAATACATGCAACCAGGCCAACAGTATGTAACCTATACAAACAAAACAGCACATTTAGTGATCTAACTAATTTTTTTTTTGGTGTGTAGCACACCATGTGACCCAACCCACAGCAATACATGCAACCAGGCCAGCATCAATTGTCATGATGCCTACCAACCCCACCAGTAGGGAACACACCGACGCAAGGAGCTGAGTTGAAAGGTAAGGGCATTTATGTACAGTATGTAACCTACAAATGCAAACAAACAAAACAGCACATTTAGTGATCTAACCAAAGGATGTTTTTTGTAGCACACCGTGTGACCCAACCCACAGCAATACATGCAACCAGGCCAGCAACGATTGTCATGATGCCTACCAACCCACCACCAGTAGGGATCAACACACCGACGCAAGGAGCTGAGTTGAATGGTAAGAGCATTTATGTACAGTATGTAACCTACAAGCATGGTAAGAAATGCAAACAAACAAAACAGCACATTTAGTGATCTAACCAAATAATGTTTTTTTGTAGCACTCGGTGTGACCCAACCAACAGCAATACATGCAACCAGGCCAGCATCAATTGTCATGATGCCTACCAACCCACCACCAGTAGGGAACACACCGACGTAAGGAGCTGAATTGAATGGTAAGACCATTTATGTACAGTATGTAACCTATACAAACAAAACAGCACATTTAGTGATCTAACTAAAAATTTTTTTGGTGTGTAGCACACCATGTGACCCAACCCACAGCAATACATGCAACCAGGCCAGCAACAATTGTCATGATGCCTACCAACCCACCACCAGTAGGGAACACACCGACACAAGGAGCTGAGTTGAATGGCAAGAGCATTTATGTGCAGTATGTAACCTACAAGCATGGTAAGAAATGCAAACAAACAAAACAGCACATTTAGTGATCTAACCAAATAATGTTTTTTTGCAGCACTCCGTGTGACCCAACCCACAGCAATACATGCAACCAGGCCAGCATCAATTGTTATTATGCCTACCAACCCACCACCAGTAGGGAACACACCGACGTAAGGAGCTGAATTGAATGGTAAGACCATTTATGTACAGTATGTAACCTATACAAACAAAACAGCACATTTAGTGATCTAACTAAAAAAATTTTTGGTGTGTAGCACACCATGTGACCCAACCCACAGCAATACATGCAACCAGGCAAGCATCAATAGACCAGGTTCGAATTACGCTCCAATGCTCACAAGACAAAAGCTTCAAATCGAGGCTTTCTCCAAGTTCTAATACATTTACAGTAATTTCAGAAGAAAGCCTCGACTTGAGGTTATTGTTTGTAGGCATTGGAGCGTAATTCGAACATGGCCTATTGTCATGATGCCTACCAACCCACCACCAGTAGGGAACACACCGACGCAAGGAGCTGAGTTGAAAGGTAAGGGCATTTATGTACAGTATGTAACCTACAAATGCAAACAAACAAAACAGCACATTTACTGATCTAGCCAAAGGATGTTTTTTGTAGCACACCGCGTGACCCAACCCACAGCAATACATGCAACCAGGCCAGCATCAATTGTCATGATGTCTACTTACCCACCACCAGGGAACACACCGATGCAAGGAGCTGAGTAAATGGTAAGGGCATACCTATACAGAATGTAAAGACGTTTGCTTTTTAGCGACCAGGAAAAGGTAGCGCTGGATCCTCAAGCATGATTGTGCCCATGCATGATTCACCTTAGTGTGGTTTTGGCTGTCATCTTAGAATTCTGCCCCCTTACAGCACCCAGAATGGAAAGAGTCAAAGAACATGGGATATCAAAATGAACTAGGGCAACTTAGAGGTTGTGAAAGGCAAATTATAACTACACTTGTTTCCTTTCATGTGAGTGAAGAACAATTCTTGAGAACAATTTTAGCAGAGGATCGGAGAAGGTTTTCTTGAAACTCTTTGGTCTCATTTGCTAACCATGCATGGCTTGACTACTGAGTATTTATACCCTTAAATGTTGACAAAGCAAAGTCACATTTGTCCTATTAAATAAATACATAAATAGAAACCAAGAAACTAATTGAGTATTTGCTTATTTTTTCTCAAACGGCAACTTTTCCAGAATACAAATTATCAAATTTCCAGAGCAACGTTCTATCACTATACAGATAGTGAGTACAGGAGTAAATAAGCAAGATTTGTGACAGTATGTTAGCGGCTTTCAACTAATCATAAATATTTGGTTTCACTGACAGGTTTTCACAACTCTCATTTACAAGAAAAGACTTCACATGTAAATCCCAACCACTAGCTGGAGAATGGAAGTCATTCACTAGTGCCCTGCTAAAATGTACCATGCAACAAGACAGCAGCAAGAGCCTTGTCCAAATGTTAAGATCCCACATGCCATCATGGACACCTCAGAAAGGAGACCGTGTTGTTTACACCACAGTTCAATAGGGCCAGGCATCAAGCCTAATCGACGTTGAAACATATCTCACTCAACTTAAGAAAGATCTGCATGTTGGTGAGCCTGGTTTTCCTTGTAGCATTGTAATTGGAGGAGACCAACAGACATATGCCCTGATGCAAAACATTAAGAAGAAGTCACCACAGGCCTTCCAGTGGCTTTTACCCATTCCAGGCGACTGGCATCTCCTAAAGAATGCAGGCCTCACTCTCAAGGAGTTGATGTGGGATGGTGGACTTAAAGTACTTGCAGAAGCCTGTGGTCATAAGAAAGATGTAACCCAGTGGCAAGATCTTAATAATTTACTGGTAGCTACCCATCAGGCACTTCTTTCAAAGTCGCATAAAGAGTTTAAGAAGTGTCAGGAAGCAATTGATGGCAAAGATTACTGGACATGGCTCCAAAATAAAGGAGAGAACTCCAACAAAGATGAAGTAGGAAGGTTCTGGGCCAATGTCATTTTTATGTTGAATGCTTACACTGGTCTTCTCTTCGCAATACGCTCTGGGAACTGGAGTCTGCGCAATGCTTGTTTACGGAAGCTGGCACCAATGTTTTTTGCATACAGCAAGGACAAATATGAGGAACTGGTTTGCCAAACCATCTCAGACACAGTCACTCTACCAGTAGAAGTGCAGAAGTGTTTTGAGAATGGCGAATGGACTGTGAGCCTCTCGGGTAAAGAACACCACAACCTTGCCATTGATGAGGCTCATGAGTGCATTATCAACCGGCGCCTGAAGCAAATCACTACTCGCCCTTCAGCATTCCGTACAGTGGAACTTGCCAACTTCATGGCCTATTTGGAGGAGTCTGTACGGAAACTTGAGAAGTTTGTCTTCTGCTCTCATAAGAGCAGCAGCCACCAAGATACAGACAACATTCAGCCTCGGTACCAATGCATCAGGAAGAAGCTTGACAGTCTGCAATTTTTTCCAGGGGAAGATATTGGTAAACGCACACTTGTGAATATTCTCCTACCAAACCCACCCAAACTTGACGGAGTAATGCAGAGTGACCTACTATCCTTTACAGAGAAAGGAAGGCAGCGCTATCTTTCCTATGTACGGCAGTATATCCTGATCCCACCAACAGAGCCAAAGCAGCCACGACGAAGAGCCAAGCTCCTTCTCAAGAAAGAAGGCAGCACAGAGGGCTCAAACGTCACGCCTGAACCAAACCACGCTTCTTCTCAAGAATGCATACAAAGTCCTTATTGAAATGGGGAAGTCCTTTGTTCCGACCGTGATCTACCCCTTGCTATCTGCAATTCTGATGGGTCCCTAAGACTTGGGCAGAAGAGCAAGTTTCAGGATGCACTGATGAGTAATCCTTCATTGAAGGCAATCTTTGAAGCCGAGTGTCCTCTGTATCAGCAATCCCCTGAAGACCTGGAAATCATAATTGATGGTCTCAAGTTTGTGCATGAGCCCCCAACACCCGATATCGACACATTTGGCCAGTATACAGACCATTTCTTCCAGCATGTGATTGCAAGTCAAGGGTTTTGTTATGGGCTGAAAACTGTCACCATTGTGTTCGACAAGGATGGGTTTCTGCCTCCTCCACGCACCATCACACATTCCTCCCAGGCAAGCAAACTGAAAGATGAGCCCCATATCAACGGGAAGAAGAGGGTGACTTTAAAGATGAAGAAAGGATCCCTAAGGGTCAAACTTACATGAAGATGTTATCCAATACTAGCTACAAGAAACAGTTTCTTTCCTCTCTTTGCAATACACTCCAAGAGAAAGCAGCTGCTCAACTGATAGATAATCAAGAACTGATCACTGATTACATGGAAGTTCAGTCAGTTACTGCAAAGAATATCAGATCAGCACATGGGCGATCCAGCCATCAGGGAGAGGCAGACTATGCAGTATGGTTTCATGCATGTAGATCAACGAAGAAGACATTATCATCAGAGCAAGTGACACAGATGTGTGGGTATATGGCTTTGCTGTAGCTGAGAATGGGCACTTAGATAAAGAATGTTTATGTTGAAAGGAAAATTGGCAGGGATTATGTTAATGTTACTGGCGCACCATGTATCTTTTCCCACCATCCCCAGCTGGCCAAGGTACCAAATCCTGCCACAACCATTGTAGCCATCTACTCACTAAGTGGAAATGATTATGTCAGTAGTATCTATGGCTGTAGTTATAGCAAGATTCTGAATACCTTTCTAGAAAACAGTGCTTTTATCTGCAGACCAGACCCCTTTGTGCAGTTTGAGAAGGCTGATGAATCCCATCTCCATGAGGTTACACTGACAATGCCAGCAGCACTAAAGCTCCTATTCTGTGTTTATTACTCTAAACACAAGACTGTGTTTCAGGGAAAACGGCCAGAAGAGCTTGAGCATGCTCTGAAGAATGCCCCCCTCTCTGATGACATGAAGCATCTCTGCACCATGTTTGGGTACACTGTGGATAACTCATTCTGCATTCATGACTTAGACGGTTTGCATGAGCTAATGCGAAGGGCAACATTCCAACGAAGTGCAGGATCACCAAACCATGAGGCAATGCTGATGCCAAACAAAGTAGCTCTTACCTTTCACATTAAGAGGGCAGAGTATGTACTGAAGCTCGCTGTTCAGGCCCCCATGTCAAGTTCAGTCCACATCAATAACATTCACCAGTATGGATGGCTTCAACAGGATGGCAGCAATTGTATTGTCTGGGATGAGGGAATCCATTCTGGGAATGCCCAACAGAAGATGGGATGAGGGAATCCATTCTGGGAATGCCCAACAGAAGATGAAGAAATGACCATTGCGGCCAGTACTGAAAAAGAAGACAGGATGTTCTTGTAAAACTGGTTGCCAATCAGGTAGATGCCAGAAATGCTACAATCATCAACAGGCCTGCAACGAAGACTGGTGGTGCAAAGATGCACATAACCAAGAATAACACAAAAACTAACAAAACACAAAAACAGATGGAAACAAATAACATCAATGGGTTTTCAGTCAGTCATTTTGATTTGTTTTCCTGAAGGGGAGGCTAATTAGAAAGGGGACTTATAATTTAAGACAAGTGGCTTATTAGCTAGTGTAACGTATTTAAAGAAAGTAATGGCTGATTGCATTTTTAAACCAAACCGGGGGTTGAGGACCTACAGAAAATTTTCCAGGGGGGAATGGAAGACTGGAAATTCCAAGGGGGAGGGGTAGAAAAGGTGACTTTCCAGGGACATTTTATCCAAAAATAGATTTTCCAGGGGTATTTTGCCAGAAAAAAGTGGAAATTCCAGGGGAGGGGGTCTGTTTCACGAGTGGAAATTCCAGGGGAGGGGGTCTTTTTAAGAGAGGTCCTCAGCCCCCCGGTGCGGTTTAAAAATGCAATAAGCCAATGCATGCGACCCGATACAGTACTGGTACCAACCAGAACTTTTGGTAAAAGTTTATGATTAGTAATAGGTTATGATACAATAGATGCCAACCCAAGTGAACAAAAAAGTGGGAGAGTTTGGCACAAGTACAGCAATTAAATGAACAGCCCATGATAAAAAAAAGTGGGAGAAATACAGTAAATAATAAAATATGAAAAATGGTGCAAAATTGAAGTGGGAGATGAGACCAAAAAGCGAAGTCACCCACTACAAGTGGGAGAGTTGGCATCTATGTGCTCTTTCCAAAGTTGTGGTATCTCCAGAAAATTGTGTGGTATACTGGTAGGTTGGCCACATCCCTGTGACAGCCTTACAAATCTCCCTTCCCAAAATTATATTTTTTTACAAATAGACTCAGTACCATAGCAAAGTGCAAATTGTTGGGGGTTTCCTTGGTATGTATTGTGCTATGAATTTATGAATCAGAGTAATTCTACCAAATTATTTGGGGACCTGGGCCCCCTGTCCCACTCTGTGCTATTGCCTTAAAACCTAAGCAAACATTTCTCAGCTTAGTTCTGGTCAGCGCTGTAGTATATTGTGGTACCTTGGTAAGCTTGGTCCTTTTTACAAATTGCAGAGTCCAATGAAGATGACCCACATCGGATTGCTGAAAGTGAGGAAGAGGGAATCACAGATGAAGAGGACAATGATGATGGGCTTTTCACAGTTCCTCCACCACTCCCAGCACTATTGGCCACTGATATCGAATATGAATCTGATTGATTGTTATACAAATGTGTGTGCATGAGACTCCCCAATATAGATCATTTATGACAAATCCGTTAATGGAAAATGCAGGACACAATACAATGGAGTTGGATGTAGATAGGGTTAACTGAGTTATATAAAACTGAGTTATGTAACTTTGATTATTCTGCTATTTATGGCTCAGGGATGCTGATCACTGGGAAGTCAAAACACTCCCCAAGGGTGGCGGTGAACCCATGAATGTGAAGTGTTCAGACTATCCGATGGCGGAAAATATTTCCAACGCACGAGAAATTTCATAGTTCAATTATTTTTGCTTACTTGACAATTCCCAAGAATCAGCTGGTAGACTGCTTGCAGCCCCTTCCTCGGCGAACGTCCGTAAATCGAGAGAATGTTTTTCTAACCGCATCACGCTTCGGTTTGTTTACGGTGTCGAGTTACCCTGGAGAGGGAGACGAACCACGAGGGGAAACGCCGAAAGAAGGGACTGCGGACACTCCTTTAAGAAACCTGGCTTTTTTTTCTGTCAAATACATCATTCTCACCCTGGACTGCGAATAATCCCTGAATAAAATCGACGACAGCTAAATGTCAATTATGCCATTCAATTTTGTGATGAGAACCGGATGCGTGTAGGTTTGGTATAAAAATGTAAACACTGTAAACAAAAGTCGATAAAAAAAACTCCCTCGATTTACGGCCATTCGCCAAAGAAGGGCTACAAGCAGTCTATGTAACTGCAAAATATTGTTTTCTTCACGGAGAAGAAAGCGGTTATTGGCGCGGCGCTGATAGATATTTACACTCTAGCCAATCAGATCTTTCAAGTGAAATTCCTTTGAGAAAACCAGGTTTCTGAAAGGAGTGTCTGCAGTCCCTTCTTTCGGCGTTTTCTCCCCGTGGTGCGTCTCTCCCTCTCCTGAGTAACTTGACAATTGTAAACAAATCGAAGCGTGCCGCAAGAAAAAAAAAAGTTCCCTCGATTGGCGGACGTTCCCCGAAGAAGGGGCTGCAAGCAGTCTATCAGCTGGGAACCTTATGCGTAAAGTAAACACTGAGTAAAACACCCGAATATTTACATTAATTCTGAATATCAAGTGTCAAGGTGATGAATTTGTTAAGTTCAAGTTCAAGTTTAATATTTCGCCATATACATACAATTTACATTATAATAAGCCCTAAAAAAGCTGATTTTGTTGAATTCCAACCCCTCTCAGGTACATTAAGGCATGGGTATAACCATGATTTGACCTTCAGAAGTAAGGGGGTGGTCAAATGCCATTTAGAACATGTCTATCATTAAAGTAGCTGTTTCATTAGGTTGATATTAAATATTTCATGAAAGACGATATTGTGCCTTAATTAAGTCATCACGTGATGTCTCACATTGCGTTATTCGACATTTTTCAGCGTTACAATACATTTCGAAATAGTCTCAGTTCTAATAACAAGTTTTCTCGTACCTTTGTGCCGCAAAACGGCCATTGGTCTCTATAACCATCCTGCCGGACTGAAAAAGATTTTTGAAAAATTAATGAAATATTTAGGCTTTTGTTTCACAGGGGCCTGGGGCGAGTGATTTTTGGAAATATCTAAGAAAAGAAACTTTCTTTTAATACGGTCCGGCAGGATTCTTAAAGTAGTTGGTAATAAACATGTTTTAAGGTGAAATTCATTTGGCTCCAATAAACGTTTCAACTGAGACTATTAATCCACAAATAATATTGCGTGACAGAAACATTTCAAGTGTCACGCACGTAAGGTCACACCTAGGGAGATCTATTTGTGGAATGTTATTTGAATCTCAACTCCTTTTTGGGATGAATGTTGGTAAACACTTTTTTGACCACCCCCTATGCTTTTTAGGTGTTCACTCTTGGACCCTTGCCTAATCTACCTGAGCTGAAAAAATATCTGGCAAATCTCTCAACCCCCCAAAATACTGGGACTGTACCCCCCCCCCCCCCCCCCCAACCCCCAAAATACTGGGACTGTACCCCCCCCCCCCCCACCCACCACACACACACACGCACACACACACCAAAAAAAATGTGAGAATTCATAACAACACATGTTCATTCATTCTAACCTGACATACAATTTCAGATTATTTGGTCAGCTGTGACTAAAGTAGACTCTGGGTAATTGTTTTGAAAGAGAAAATTTGTCCTCAACCAATTTTGCAGTTTAAAGAAACTATGCGAAGTAAAACAAATTTGGGTGGAGAGCTTTTCAAGGTTAGGGTGAGGATGCTAATTTAATAAGCCAAATTTGTGTTTTTTACTCAAGTATTTCATTCTTAAACACCCCTTCTTCCCTTTCAATGTTTATCTTTAAAGCTTGCTCCTAAGATTTTACATTGTGCTTGTAAATTATGGCTATATTCGCCAAAAACACCACCATTGTAAAAGAAATTGATAACAACAGCAAAATTATCCACTCCAATCGAGTCTTCGGATCCAATCTGATCTGTGGATCCGATCAGATCCACACTTGTGAGCTTACATGGAGGATCCAGGGATGGTTTGTGTGTTCAATGGAACCCCCTTTATCGGGTTGATTATCAAAAATGACTAGAAAATAATATACACAATACAGTAAAAAAACAACATGTATAAGAACCTAGAATTTTAGCCTAAAACAGGTTCTGATTTGATTTGAAAATACAAGGAAACATGGGGTTGACATGGACAATTCTAGCCTAAAAGGTTCTTAAAATCCAGGCATGTCACATGACTAAATAGTAAATAGCGTTTCCGGTGATGAATAAAACATCTAACTATACAACTTTGGTGAAAATGGATAGGCCTCAGCAATAGAAACATTGTACCGTCTTGGCTGCTGAGCTATCATTTATCGTTAACGAGATATAAGGGTTGAAATCAGGTTATTTGACCTACTTATATCTCTTAAGCACCTTAAAGGAGCAAACCTTTTCCACCAGCTAAGACGCCACTATATAGAACCCGAAAATAGAAATATTATTAGCTATTATCTTTTCAAAAAGGAGTGAAACTCACCACCAGAGAATTTTTTTAAACTTTGAAAAGTGAAAATGTCACATGACTGGACACGTGACCAGTGTATCAGCCCAAATTTATATTAAATTCCATACTAAAACATATCACTCGATGAATTTTGTAATTTCCCAGAGTTGTCATTTCACTGGGTAGATGCGTCTATTTAATGTGATATTCAATTACAATTTTGCAGGAGATATTATGGAAATATGAGACAGATCATCCTAAAATTAAGTGGGAGACATGGTTAACACTCTGGAGGGTCTCCCGCAAAATGTGCATAGTTGGCATCTTTGCTGCCCCTATTTTTAAGGTTTGAAAAGCCCTGTGTAAAACCCTAGTTCCACCCCTTACATCCAAGAATGATTTCTATAGATAAGCAGCTCATTTTACATGTATATGTGGCACAAAGTAAGAACAGAAACAACGAAAATGTTATACACGGCAAGATTTTAGATCACAAAGCTTATACACAAACAAAACGAGTAAATTCTAGACAACAAAATGTCATGCCTTCGACACACTTGTTCGATGAAACCTCCGTTTTGAAGTGTTCTCAAGTCCGTTTAAACATTGTACACAAGTAGCAAAAAGGAGTATTCAGCAAATGAGTAAACAGAATCGCTAACCAAGCCTCGCGAAAGATAACAAGAAGCGCATGAACCTGGGAGGCCTGAGGTAGTGGCCATGACGTGTCGTGAATACTAGTAATCCCGAGAAATATTAATGGAAGGAGACGAATGCATAAGGTCGATCGCCTACATATCGAAGTACTAAGACCCTTAATGTAAATGGCTTACCTGATTTGGAGATCGGTGAAGGAACCCCGATAAAAACAGCTCTTTTCCTTCAGCTCTCGAACGTCTTGTTAACAAGGAATTCGAGCGGAAATCTAATCGAAACGAGCAAAACATATATATATATATATGAGCCCACATTGTAAAATCTATATGTACAGCTGACTTTTGTGTAAAAGCTGCAGTCAAATTCCAAATTGCGTGATCTTTTCGATGCGAACCGAGAATTCGAATAGTGTTTACGATTCAGATAACACATCGAGTGAATGATTCCGAAGCGATAATAGCATATATTGAACAAGAGAAAATGATATACTTTCTCTTCATTTGTATTAATAAAAGAAATATTGTGTACGTTTTCAGAAAGTCCGCGATTTTCTGATGTGCGCACTCTTTATAGCTAGAAGTTTCTGAATGTTTTTGTGATAGAGCGGATATGGTAATAATTACGCTTGGTGCAAACTGCGCTTGTACAAATTTATAGTGCAGCCAAGACTAGAGGCGATTTCTTGGATTTTTTCTAAACTAATCAACTGAAAATGCGGCCTACGTATGCCAGGAAACACACAAATAGGGAGTTGAGAATACTTTGAACCTTTCAAGTGCCAGCACTCCAGGCAATGACTTCATCACCGCTGGTGACAATAACTTCGCAAGCCATCCAGCTATGTAACGTTTTTATTGCAAATCAATCCATTTACATCAGTGCTATGTTTTTATAGTGCTATGTTTTTATGTATAATCTTCCCTAAATCTGCTTCGCTATGGCGCTGGCTATACTAGAACCTAACTCGAAAAGCAATTACTACTAATTAGACTCTAGCCATTTCCGGTCATATATTTCTATTGATGTTTCTCGTTCATATTCAGCATGTTGGACATATTCCAAGAACCACTCTACGGCGATACGAACGAATGTGGATAGCAGAATATCTGTGCTGACTCTCGTCATGGTACTTCGTGCAGTTTTTCCACAACAAAATATTTAACTTTCACCTGAATAATTACTTGCAATGCATTGTTAATTTCAAGTTGGCAAGCGAAGAATATTTGAAATCTCGATATGCTTTTCCTTGAAAAATTTAAATGTTTCATATCTCCAATGCGTCAAAGTCCTCGTAGCATTCTATTCCATACGACTTTCAGTTTACACTGCTTTAAATCTGTTAAATCGAGTCACGGATCAGCGAAGATCTCTGAATGAATTTTTTGGGGTGTAATTGCAAATGACATAGCTGCACTGTAGTAGGAAGAATACTTATTTGAATGAATTTTTTCAGTATGTTGGACACACAATTCTTTTCAGTATGTTGGACACAAATTCCAAGAACCACTTCACGTCGATACGAATGAATGTAGATGGTAGAATGTAT
The DNA here is from genome assembly GCA_033964015.1 of Scolanthus callimorphus. Lineage (NCBI taxonomy): Eukaryota > Metazoa > Cnidaria > Anthozoa > Actiniaria > Edwardsiidae > Scolanthus > Scolanthus callimorphus. The sequence continues at coordinate 19,032,671 of CM066920.1, forward strand.
GTGCCGACTCTCGTCATGGTACTTTGTTCAGTTTTCCACAAGAAAGAATTTAATTTTTACCTGAATAAATCTTGCCATAACATTGCTAATTTCAAGATACAAGCAAGCACACTTGAAATTTCGAAATGCTTTTTCTTGGAAAATTCAAATCTTTCATATCTCCAATGTCTCAAAGCATTCCCTGCTACTTTCTACTGCTTTAAATCGAGTTTCGGATCAGCGAATATCTCTGATTGAATTTTTTTTCGAGTGTAAATGTAATGACATCGCTACACTGTAGGAGAATACTTATTTGAATGAATATTTTTTTCAGTATGTTGGACACAAATTCCAAGAACAACTCCAAGGCGATACGAATGAATGTAGATGGTAGAATGTCTTTGCCGACTCTCGTCGTGGTACTTGGTTCAGTTTTTCCACAATAAACTATTTATTTTGAGCTGAATAATTATTGCTACAACATTGTCAATTTCCAGATGACAAGTACTACACAGAAATTTCAGCAGAATACACTTTTGTGATGCTTTTTCTTGGTAAATAATATCTTCTACACCTCGAAGCATTACATGTGACTTTCCATTGCTGTTCAAAGTGCCTTGGATCAGCGAGGATCACTGAATGAATGTTTTTCATTCGAAATACAATTAGAAACGACCGCTTGAAGAAAATATATTTCTTAAATAACTTCGACACGAATTCCAAAAGTCACTCCACTTTGCTTGAATCCTCCAAGGAAACTGAATGTATTTGGAATTTCTAGCGTGGTACTTGGTTCAGTTTTTCGAGGAATGAGACGTCAAAATATCCTCTCTCGAATCACATGGCTCATCTTGCGAAAATATCTCAGGAATGTTCAGTGAGTTAAAACGCGATCCCGGAAAAATGCAAGCTTCATCATTGTGCTCGATGCAAAGTACGATGTTCATCAAGATTAGTTGAAGTTTTGAGCTTTTCTCGTTTCTCCGATTAGCTAAAATATAATTATAAACTCCGCTGTGGTTGCCGACACATTTCAAACAGAATTGCAACTTCAGAGTTTGACTGTGGGAGGGGATTATTTTTCTCTTACTGCGCATGCGAAATAACAGCAGGTCAGCAGCTTCACTGAGGGCTCAGCTCAAGATTAGTTTGCGAAGCGATGTACGGCTGGAATTCCTTGTGTGTTGTGTATGGAATTGCCGCTAATGCCGAAATTCGACACCGAAGTCACTTCGACTGCGATTTGTTCCGAAATTATGAATATAATCGACAACAGAACCAGTTAAGGCTGGCCTCTAACATCACTCGCAGGTTAGTAGAAGATAAGTTGACCAGTTGTTGCAATCTGACCATGATATAGGCGCCAGAAAGTTGGAAATAGAAAGCTTCTGCTTCAAAGATGGCGCTGCATGAGATAGAGGCTCAGAACAAGGTATTGCCAAATATGGCTATGTTCCGTAGACTGAACGGAGTTTCGAAAATGTCATGCGGTCGGTTGCAGGCGGTTTTTTTTTCTTGCGTTTTCTCCCCGCCCACCCTCCCCCAAGGCGCATTTTTTTAACCAGGCGCACTCCTGCCCCAGCGCTCGCGCGGCCATTTCATCGAACAACAAGCAAACTACCGAAGATTTCTACGAAGATTTCACGGATAAAAACCTGCTAAAACCCCCACTAAACCGCCAGCTACGTAAGGCTACTATGGAAAACTG